>CM032454.1:67002155-67024655 GCA_019049505.1 Pachyrhynchus sulphureomaculatus
TACTACATTAATTAATGTTTCTGTGTAACAACAAGTCGAAAAATTTGGTCATTTTAGACCCGTCAAAAACCACTCAGACTGGGCTGACGAGTGTCGCGTTTAAGCAGGACACCTTCCTATAAATATACTGCTTTGCTAATGCCACTTGTCTCGCGTCGTCCGCAGCACCGCGCCTATTTATATACCAAACTCAAGTGCACGAGTGGTTAAAGCAATTTCAAAGTGGTCCTGAGATATTTGAGAACAGCGAGAAGTCACAAGAGTCGACATCATCCTCGAAATTGATTAAATATGAATTGGTTATTCCAAAATCAACAGCATCTGTCTGTCTTTGTAAATTGAATTTGACATTCGTTTCCTATAAGTTGACTGACCATTGTGAAAGTCTATTCGAGCAGAAACTAAGTTTGCATTTTAAACTACCCATAGTATTCATCGTATTTAGCACCTTGTGATTTCTTTCCCTCTCCCCGATTTCATATGCATATGATATAACTGAAAATGTAAAACAATAGTGATTAGGACATTTACCAGATTGATTGTTATATTGTAAAATTTTAATTAGCTTATGTTCTATTTTCTTTTAAAAGTTTATGTTAAAAGTTAGAATTTATGTGGGTGGTCTCTTTTTAGACAAAGGGTGAAGTTTTCCTTACCTAATACCATGTGAGTCTATGATCATTTCTAGTAAATGTAATATTGCTATTACAATAATAAATATATTATTATCTATAACATGTATTATAATAGTTTGTAACCTGTTAATTAATTAGAACTTGTGGATATAATCATGAGACAAATTCCCGTTAATATTTCAAAACCTAATTAAACCGGTAATTATAGGTAAAAATTTAATTATAAGTTTCAATAAAACATTTATAATTATTTAGTAATATTGGTAAAATTTTGTTTTGTCCAATTAATACTTTCTACTCGTATAAATATTTGAATAAGCGATGCTCTTCTATAGACAAATAATTTGGGCTCAAGATTTTGTATCCGTGGGAATATTAAAGACGAACGGACGAAATTTCTTTATCAAGTATTTTTCTTTTTTCCAAGTCTTAGAGTTTTTCATAATAAATATTATTAAATATCGCAAATATAATAATCTAGCAACACATCACGAAAAAAGGTTTATCTTTATTTACACATTAAAGGGTCTTCTTAGCATACATAACAATTTTTAATCAGTATCATTCACATTTGAATCGTATTCTTTGACGTATGCATGTATTTCTTTGGCAAAGCGCATATATTTTGTTAGACGTAGTTTTAAAAGGAAGGACCCTAATTTCCTAATCATTAATTACTTCTTTTGATAATTTAAACAAGATCAATTTCTATTTTTTTTTTATTAATATTTGACCATAAACTGAATTGTATGTAGTAGTTTTTCCTTATTGTAAGATAGTCAAATTTAAGGTTTATTCTAGAACTGTATGTTTGCAAGGAAAGTACTAGGTAATTTGTTCTACCATTTTTTTTACAATGTGTATAAGAACACTGAGCTTTTCGGAAAAGGAGAAAAATTATAGCACCAGCCCTTGTATGTTTTTGTAATGGAAAGCGGCAATATTTATTAGTGTTTTATAAACTTTTTATGGTATTGATTTCATTATATGCTTAGTTATAGTGGTAAGAGTGACAGTGTTTTTTAACGAACGTATTGAAAATAAGTTTTATAAAAGACTACGAGTGAATCTCGTGTTAAATTTGGTAAGCAAAAAATACTAATTCAAAAAGTATTTTGTGATGGGCGTTCTACGTGAGAGTCTTGCTGTTAAGACAGCGGGCTGTGCGGGAGAGGCAGTCAACTTAATCGCTGTAGGTAACGCGGGAGATGTTTACGGTGCGTAAGCTACGATAGGAGTTTTCTGCGTCACTAGAAAACATACGTTTTTAAGCATTCTTGGCCAAAAATTGTTTGTCTAAAGAGTTTATTTTTAAAATAACTAGAACAAAATTACATTTTGAATAGAATGTCCTTATTCCTAATGTATTTGTTTAAATCAAAAGTATTAACTGGAATAAAAAATACTATGATATGCAGTGTTTAGAAATCGGAAATAATCTAAATGTATGACTTTCACTTCTTAGATATCGAGATCCCGAAAACAATCAAAGAAGATATATAACACTTAGGCTGAAAAGTTTTTGGTATGACACATATATGTGTCATCCCCTTTTCAAAAAATCCATATGATTTTTAGGAAGTACCAACCTTCAAACGATATGTGTCAAAATTTCAACGATTAGCTTACAAGTTGCAGTGATTTTAGTGACCTTACTTTTGATATTTTCAAAACAACGGAAAAATCGAATTTCGTGTTTGATTAAACACTGTTTTTTGATGAGAAAAAAATACCGTTCAAGCAAAGTAATGGCTTGATAAGTGTTACAGGGACTCTGCTCCTGAAAAATCACTCCTCATTTACTGAGATGCTGAATTTAAAACGCGGGCGTACAGATACAAATGATGCTGAACGCTATGGACACAAAAATTAGATTGTTTTGAATGACCGTAAAGTGATATTGGGTAAGATAGCCGACACTCTAAAGGTATCAAAAGAACGTGTTAGTCATATTTTGCATGAACATTTGGGCATGGGAAAGCTCTGTTCGAAATGAGTACCGCGTTTTTTTTTAGACCTTGTGGATATATTCATTAGACAATTTCCCGTTAATACTTCAAAACCTAATTAAACCGGTAATTATAGGTAGAAATTTAATTATAAGTTTCAATAAAACATTTATAATTATTTAGTAATATTGGTAAAATTTTGTTTTGTCCAATTAATACTTTCTGTAAATATTTCAATAATCGATGCTCTTCTATAGACCAATAATTTGGGCTTAAGATTTTGTATGCGTGGGAATACTAAAGACGGACGGTCGAAATTTCTTTATCAAGTATCAACGCAATTAATGAAAAATTACAGCGATAGTAAGTATACAACAATTATTAAAGACTACTTAAGATTTTTTAATTATTAGAAGGTAATTATATTTCTTAGAATGATGATTAAAACCTGTGGTTCCAACCAACAAAGGCTGTCACGAGGTATGGCCAGTCAGTTCAGATTATACGTAGTTCACATTATAAATGATGTTTTCCCCCTTACTGGTTGAAATGTTTGCTTCAGGATGTGGTTTACACTCAATTAAAAAATTCTGTTTTTATGACCATATCTAGAGGTACTAAATCAGGTTTGTTGGCTTTTAAACATCTTGTGGTTGACAATTAAAAATCAAATATACAAGATATACATTATTTTTCAGGTCTGACTTTACCTCTCCTGAAATATATGGTAGCCTAGGAACTTCATTGATAGCATACAGTTGTTTAAGATATGCATCATAGCATCGTGACGCCGAAAATAAGATGAACAAATTCAAAATAGAGGAGCGAATGACTTCGGTCTTTTGCTACGTAATATCATCTGGGTCAGCAAATCGACTACGGTATAAAATCACCGTTTTGACTTTGACTTGCCGCCTGTAGGAATAGAATAAAATAATAAATAGATATTAGTAGAATGATTATTCTCATTATTATATTCATATACAAAAACGTTCTTCTTTTTCACATTTGGTCAATGTAGTTCCATGTTTAGCTGACGGGCCCAAGCCAAGTCAGCACAAACACTATTAACATTGTGTATTAAGGAATGACCTGACAATGTTACATGTTTTCAAAATCACTGACTTCCGAATGTTTCTGTGTATGTTTGTGTTGAGTTCTAATTATACTAAGTTTGGTGTGAATGTTATTGGTGTAAGGCCTGTGGCTGATATAATGAGGGGGACAATGATGACTTTCTCTTGTTTCCATTTCTGTTGCAAGGTATGTGTATCTGGAGATTTTTTCTGTGTATTTCGTTTGGATGTTTGTGTGATTCCAACACATGGTTTAATCCCTTCATCTTTTGGCTAAGGCTCTTTGCTATAACTTATCGTATTAAGAGAAATATCTAAATCATTTTTACGCGGTCCATTTCTTATTGCCACACTATTTATGCTTTCAATTCTGTATTTGTAAATGTTCTCATCGTAATTTTCCCATAGACTACTATTATTAATCAACGTTGTTTGCTTTAGTTATTATTATACAAGTAAAATGTCTGATCTTTTTTAAGGGCTTGTTAACCACGTTAACAGGGTGTTATCCCAGCATAGTTTGTAAATATGGTCTCCAAGGATTAACTTTAGATTGTATTTGTAATAAGGTGTTTTATCCACTTCTAACAACTTCAGTTTCTCTGTTTACTATTCCTGGAATATATCAGCAGATGGAATATCTCTTTTCATACATTTCGACATCGCAAACTCATTGCAGTCTCTCGTTGTAGGCTGTATTAACTACGATGTTTGATATCCAAATCTCGTTTATCATTCTTTATAGAGTCGTCATGAGCGACGTGAGTCAAGTAAATTTAATCTTAATGATCTGGTTCTGTAGATATTAAGAAGCACGCAATTTTGTAAACATTTTTCGAAGGGACCTCGTGTTATTATTAAAATTAATAGACATGATAATTATACTTAATATTATTTTTATTATTAATATTTATTTAATTTATCCATTTTATTTAATTAACATAATATAATTTATCTGCAGCATCCCTATCTTTTTAGTTGGATGATTACACAGCCCCACAAAAAAAAAGTGGGGTATACTTTTGATGCGATATATCAGATCCGTAGTATTTTTGCCCGCTGATCACGAATCTGACGTCAGAATATCGCCATCACATCTCAATTTTTTTCTAACCTCAAAAAATAGGTAAAAATTAGTAAAAAATTAAGAAAAATATACTCCTAAAAAAATTGATTCAAGCTTTTTCATGAATCCAAAGATGTATTAATATGTATTCGGACACGCTAAGCTAATATTCATCGGTTGGATTGAGCCATACAGTTCTGTTTTCTTTCTAACCTCAATAAATCAGACATATATAGTGCTTCTCGAATGCAAAAACGAATTCAAATTAAAATTCAACCGATCCTTACCAAATTTGGTACACGGGGATTTTTTGGGTCGCTGATCACGAATCTGAGGTTGGATTTGCAAAATTCAAGATGGCAGATGTCTTCGCGCCATTTTGAACGCCGAGAAAATTCATCGGTCGATTTTTATTCTTCTACCTGCATCCAGGGCACCTCCACGTGGTGACGGTGGGCAACGGTGTTACTCCACTAGCCGGCAGAGTCCCTGGATAACGGCTTAGATGCCGTCATGGCAGGTAGAAGAAAGAGAATTACGATGTAGGGACTCGGAAACCCAGTATCGGCGGTTGGTCAGGGTGGGAAAGCGGGCCCGCAGCCGTCGTCATCCAGCGACCGTAGCTCTTCATGTGTGGGTGACTTGGCTCATGTAGAGTATAATGCTACAAGAAAACGGTCTCACGGTACAAGGACTTTTCATAAGTGCGATAAAAACAATGATTCATTTTGTTATATTTGCTGTCAACACGTATTGAGTAAAATGGGGTCACCGATAACGGATAAGATTAAAACCTTATATAAGGATTGTTTTAACATTGAAATACAGCACCAGGATACAGATTGGGTTCCCCACATCATTTGCAGTTCTTGCAAAATAATGTTGTACATCAATAAGAAGGCGATTAAATATTCCAGACCAGCAATATGGAATAGACCATACAGTGAAAATGATTGCTACTTTTGTATGAATGTTGTATCTAGGCATAACCGAAAAAATAAAAGCACTATTACTTATAACGATATTTCGACAGTAACAAGACCAACTAAACTAATTCCGCCTCCTGAACCACTTGATGCTGATGTTATGGAAACAAATGATTTCACCTTATCAGTTCATGCCGAAAACATTGAGACTGTCGAAAAAGATTCAAACACTGTTACTAATGAATGTTCTAGTGACAACCTATCATATACTAGTGACACAGATAAAGAATTTCTACCATACAACCGTAAACCAGAGCCAATACTCGTATCACAGTCAGAACTTAGTGATCTAGTCAGAGATTTAGGCTTATCCAAAGATGGTTCAGAGCATCTTGCTTCCTTTTTAAAGAAAAGACATTTACTTAAGCCAGAAGCTACGATTTCTTATTATAGAAACAGAGATGAAGAATTTCGAAAATATTTCACAATGGACGAGGAATTGTCACTTTCATATTGTACCGATGTAAAAGGTCTAATGGATGAATTTCAAAATAACTCATACGATCCTGAAGAATGGAGACTGTTCATTGATTCTTCTAAACGGAGCATTAAGGCAGTTTTGCTGCATAATACCAACGTTTACGCTCCCATTCCGATTGTTCATTCCACAGTTATGGAAGAGCAATATGAAAAAATGAAGCAGCTTTTGATAAAAATAAAATATGCTGATCATAACTGGAAAATTTGTGGAGATCTGAAAATTGTAACAATATTACTTGGCCAACAGTCAGGGTTTACACTTTATCCCTGTTATAAATGTCTGTGGAATAGCAGAGACAGGGAACGTCATTATAAGAAAAAAATTTGGCCAACAAGAGAATCGTTCACTCCTGGTGAAAATAATGTATTGTTTCCACCATTGGTAGATCCACGAAAAGTTCTTGTTCTCCCGCTTCACATTAAGCTTGGACTTATGAAGCAATTCACGAGAGCATAAGATACAAACGGCCCATGTTTCAAATATTTGCATAAAAAATTTCCGAAATTTTCTGAAGCTAAAATTAAGGCAGGCGTATTTGACGGGCCACAAATAAGAAAATTGTTTCAAGATTCATTATTTGTTACTAAAATGAATAAAGTTGAAAAAGCTGCTTGGTTTAGTTTTAAAGAAGTCGCAACAAACTTTTTGGGAAATAATAAAAGTCCTAAGTACAAAGAAATAGTTGAGAAAATGGTAAAAAATTTTCAAACATTACGTTGCTTAATGAATCTAAAATTACATTTCCTGGACTCCCACATCGATGATTTCCCAGATAATCTTGGTGACTACAGTGAGGAGCAAGGGGAACGTTTTCACCAAGATCTGAAAATCATAGAAAATCGGTATCAAGGACGATGGGATGACCATATGCTGGCAGACTATTGCTGGTCGCTAAAAAGAGAAACAAGTCCTCAAAAGCATTTGGGCAGAAAGCCTTTGAATAGGTCATTCGCGGAAAAAAGAACAAGATACAGCCAAAAAAAAGGAAAGTTAGGCGCGGGTCTAACCTTCGCAATTCTAGGGCTTAAGGGTCTACTATTTGAGAGTATATGGTTTAAAAGTCCTGGTTTTGAGTTTATTGGGTCTCATTTTTAAAGTTACAGGGTTATTGAGGTCTATTTTTTGAGGTTACAGGGTGTGGGAGTCTAAGGTTTCAGGGTTTAGGGTTTAAGAGTATTAGGTTTGAGGATTCCCCAACTGTATACCAAATTTGGTAGGAATCGGTTGGTTTTCAAAAATTTTGTCCGCCATCTTGGATCCGCCATTTTAAATTTTGCAAATCCGACCTCAGATTCATGATCAGCAACCCAAAAAACCCCCGTGTACCAAATTTGGTAAGAATCGGTTGAATTTTAATTTGAATTCGTTTTTGCATTCGAGAAGCACTATATCTGTCTGATTTATTGAGGTTAGAAAGAAAACAGAACTGTATGGCTTAATCCAACCGATGAATATTAGCTTAGCGTGTCCGAATACATATTAATACATCTTTGGATTCATGAAAAAGCTTGAATCAATTTTTTAGGAGTATATTTTTCTTAATTTTTACTAATTTTTACTTATTTTTTGAGGTTAGAAAAAAATTGAGATGTGATGGCGATATTCTGACGTCAGATTCGTGATCAGCGGGCAAAAATACTACGGATCTGATATATCGCATCAAAAGTATACCCCACTTTTTTTTTTGTGGGGCTGTGTTATTATAACTGTCTTTTCTATTAAATTAATAATTTTCATGTGGTAGTAAAATCTGACACAGATTACTATTGGAGCCTCCGGGGATTTATCGGTTCAAGCTAAAAAAAATAGTCTTTTGACTTAAATCACAAAACGTGCATACAGGCTCTGATCTATGAAATCTTTGTACTGTCTAACTCCCAAGTTTTTCTATCCACTGACGAGGATTAAAAATTCCGAAAGATAGGACTTCCATTATTTTGATAGTATCCCCAATAATATTCTTCTAGTATATAATAGATTGACGAACTTCACTCCCCTATTTATATAAATAAACTTTTACTCATTTGTATATATATATATATATATATATATATATATATATATATATATATATATATATATATATAATATATATATATATATATAGATATATATATATATATATATATATATATATATATATATATATATATATATATATATATATATATACATATATATATATATATATATATATATATATATATATATATATATATATATATATATATATATATATATATATATATATATATATATATATATATATATATATATATATATATATATATATACGTATATTTGTTCTTAACAAACTTATCTTGTAAAGTAATTCTAACAAAACTATATCCAATATTTGATTTCAAGCAAAATGTTAAGAAGTTTACTAATTATTAATGCCCATAGCAGCTCAAAAGTTATTCTTAGTTCAAGGTTTATTCAAACTTAAATCATTGGGGACACGTCTAAAGTCAAGAACGCCTACTCTCCTACATTGACGATTGTTTTAAATTTTTGAGCAGTTTAATTTAAATTGGCAGTGTGTAACGCGTGTTGCTGACTTGACTTATTTAGTTCGCATTGAACGCATCGAGATTTGTATGCCGGGAAATGATCCAAGGAGAAGGAACAAAGATATTTAAGCAGCTATTTCGAATTTTAAGAGGCTCTTTTTCACCATGAAGCTGTAGTGGCTTTTTCCACCATGAAGCAATAACGGCTTTTTTCCGCCAGTAGGCCGTAGTGGCTTTGTTCTCTGGCACGCCATAGTGGTTTTTTAGTGATGCAGTAGTGCAGTAACGGTTTCTAGTTTTTAAGCCCTTTTCCTTTCTTGAAATATCTTGCCCATTCTCAGGCATTTCGAGTCAAAAAGTAAGTCATAAGCACACCAGTCTAAATATCTCACTTCTTGTCTACAAGTGCCTTTCCAACGACTACGCAACACGTGTAACGCGCGGAGTTAATTTCACAACCTTTTAATATCGTGTTTTGTCAAGCCTTTTATTAAAAACTTAATAATCCTAATTTAAAGACAATATTTATGTAATAGTGTACACTCTTCTAGCTTAAGGGGTTTCTATTTAGTAGAAGTAATTTTTAAGAGTGTAATAAAGTTAGGAATTTTTATTTTGTCAATATACCCTTCTTTATCTAAATGTGTAGTGTTTCACTAAACTCCTGCTCTTTCTTTCAGGACGCAAGGGATGTACGTAAATTAATTTTATTTCCACAACTAAATGACTCTTCAGTATTTTTTAGAGCTGAACTTAGATTCTTTTTATTCTAAAATGAACGGTGCCCAAACAGTACAACTAAGTTTAAACAACTATAGAGATTATTTTCAAAAGACGTACAAAAATTATCTTTTAGCCATATTCTCTCCAAAAAAACGAGCTAGATTATTTCTAGTTTTTGCTTTATCAGTATTAAAATCCACTCAATTCATTCTCAAAAATTAAGATATACATAAGGGGCAAATAACGGCTTCTATTTAATATATAAAATATTTATTAAAAATAAAGAAAGTTGGGGCTAAACAAAATAACGCCGCAACGGGACGTTACAAAATAGAGCTCCAACGCTATAAAAACGGCCCCGCTTTTAGACGTTATAAAATTGCGCCTCAACGTACTAAAGGCTATTATATACGAGTATATATATATATATATATATATATATATATATATATATATATATATATATATAACAAACTTATCTTGTAAAGTAATTCTAACAAAACTATCCAATATTTGATTTCAAGCAAAATGTTAAGAAGTTTACTAATTATTAATGCCCATAGCAGCTAAAAAGGTATTCTTAGTTCAAGGTTTATTCAAACTTAAATCATTGGGGAACACGTCTAACGTCAAGAACGCCTACTCCACTCTAACTTTAGAACTTATTTATATCCTTACTAAGAAAATTGAAAACGAGAGACGGATCTGTGACACTAATGTTCTTACTGATTTGTTTTCTTTTTATTTTGTTAGTATGGATGTTTGTGTTACACAGAAATAGAAAGAATGATTAATAAAAAAACGTAAAGAAATATTTTACCTGTCTAAAATTACAGAAAATGGTTGACCTATACTTGCACTACCTTTAAACTTGTCGAATATAGAAACTTAAATGACAGATAGTTTATGGTTAGACAATTAAAAAAAAAATAAAACCGACACCTTTCATATATTTTTTCTGTAGAAATAACTCGAGGATTTCTCGAGGCCACAAACGTAGGAAAGGCATTATACGGTATAATTGAGCCACTTATTTAAGACTGTTCTCTACTAATTTAATTCGTTATGCGTATATCCTAGATTAGAAATAATTACGTTTAAATTCTGCTCATTATCTCAATCAAAAACCAGGACAAATTCTCATAATAACATTGAAATTATACAAAATTTATCAATCTCCACTTCCTCCTGCACCTTTCACCTAATATATATTATTCAAAATAAATATAAACATTATTGCAAGTATAAATAATACCGACTACCCATATAAATATAAAAATTTGTCAAGAACTGTATGTTCTTTTACTATATACTTTAAGTATTTAAGCTACAACAATTGAGAAATTTCATTCAAGAGTTCTCGAACCAACAGATAGATGCAAACAGACTGATATCGGAATTATATTTTACGTGATCTGACCCCCAAAAATGAACAAATGCAAAAATCTCAGAGGATAGTTTTTTTACGAGTTCAATTCTCTTCTTAGAGAGGAAAGTAAAAACAAATCTGTAAATATCTGTTGGCTTACGAATTGGAAACAATTTCAATTATGCTAATAGTTGTTTAAAAATCTCGAAAGGATTAATTATTGTATTCTATTATCTTTTAATAATCGATATAACATTTTATTAAACAATATTATTAATTTTAAACTATCAGTACCTGAAATATTGTGGTAAATAAGATAAATGAAATAGATTAAACAAAATGACATGTTTTTCTTTTTCAAAATTGTCTAAACTTGCTACAATACTTAAATCGTAATATATTTGAATAAAGAGCACCTTTAGAACGTATGGGTGAGCAGAATATTTAAAAGAGAAACAAAATTATTTTGGTAAATTAAAATTTGTTTTTTTTTTAGTATTTTTTAAATCTTTCGAGATCGTGGCTTGGCCAAAGTGGAGATAATAGTGTTCAACCTCCCTAACAGATCTCAAGAGGTATTGATATTTCTACCTTGGCTCGCTAATAATTTCTATATCAATACTATTTGTAATATGTTGTAACATTCATTTTTTCCTAGATCTTAAGATCATGTTACGACACTGTTTTTCTCCCTACAATTTATATTTTATTACATTTTGATATTTATTGCAGTGATTTCAATTTTTGAGCAGTGTAGCTTAAAACAGTGTTTTAAATTTTTGAGCGGTTTAATTTAAACCGGCAGTGTGTAACGCGTGTTGCCGACTTGACTTATTTAGTTTGCATTAATTTTTCGCCCGGAAGTGAGCCATTTTAAAGACGTCACTTTAAGGAAGGGACAAAGGTATTAAAGCGGCCAGATAGAATTTTTATTGGCTTTTTTCCACCATGAAGCAGTAGTGGCTTTTTCGACAATGAAGCCGTACTGGCTTTCTTCTCTAGCACGCCGGAGAGTGTTTTTTTCTCAGTGATGTAGTAGTGAAGTAACGGTTTCTACTAAACTTGAGGTTTAAGGCCTTTTTCCTTTCTAGAAATATCCTGCTCATCCTCAGGCATTTCGGGTCAAAAAGTGTTTAGCAACCCAAATGAAACTAGGATGGTAATGGCTAAGACAATATTTTTATGAGGATCACACCAGGAGAGGCGAGTAACTTATGGAAAACCCACAAGGAGAAACCAATTCGTAAGTCATCAGCAGACCAATCTAAAAATCTCACTTCCTGTCTACAAGTGCGTTTCCATCGACTACTCTACACGTGTAATTTGCGGAGTTAATTTCAAAAACTTTTAATATCGAGTTTTATCAAGACTTTTATTAAAAAACTTAGTAACCCTAATCTAAGGACTCTACGCCATAGTGTACACTCTTCTAGATTAAGGGGTTTTTATTTAGTAGGAGTAATTTTTAAGAGTGTAATAAAGTTAGGAATTTTTATTTTGTTGATAATATATCCTCTACATTTAAATTTAGTGTTTCACTAAACTCCTGCTCTTTCTTTCAGGACGCAACGGTTCTACGTAAATTAATTTTATTTGAACAACTAAATAACTTTTCTGTATTTTTTCATTTTTTGAGCTGAACTTAGATTCTTTTTATTCTAAAATGAATGGTGTCCAAACAATACAACCAAATTTTAAACAACTTTAGAGACTATTTTCAAAAGGCGTACAAAAAATACCTCGATCTCCATGTACTCTACCAGTAAAAAACGAGCTAGCTGATGTCTTAATTCTGTCCTCTATCAGTATTAATATCCACTCAATCCATTCTCAAAATTAAGATGTACATAAAGGGTAAATAACGGCTTCTATTTAATAAAAAAATATTTATTAAAAGTACAGAACATCAAGACGTTTCAATGTCATAGAGTTTTCAACTCTAATTAATTTATTTAAGTATATTTACCTTGGCCACATACATAGGTAGGTATTGCAGAAATGCAATAACGTCCGTGGCAGCACTACTGCGTTTTCTAAAGGGTGCCGTGAAATTAAAAAAAAAAACAATGTATGTTTCGGTACTTGAATAACGTTGACAGATATTACGACATCCTCGCCGATATCCTTAAGAAATGAAAAAGAGTAAATCCCTATTTAGGCAGGGAGGCGAATAATCAAAAAAATAACAATTTTTTTGATTATTCACACATTATAAAGTAAAGCTGTGAAACCCGCACATTGTTTAGGCAAGAAACTATGCAAGAAATATATAATTATTGTTTTTAGTTATACTAAGAAGATAGGGGATTTAGCTTCAGATTTAGTTTTCTTTAATAGTTTTTTAATTAGTCACTAACACACAGACACAAAATGCTCTTCAGAATATTTCTGTTTTTTGTTTCGGAATTATAACATGACATTTTCAATACAAATGTTGTAAATGATTATACCGAAAGACATTTTTAAATATAACTAAGGTCATATTTTTAAATAAAAAAATATTTGAAACCAAAATAATCCCTAAGGAATTGATTTAATTCTCATGTTTCAGTCATTTTTAGTAAAAATGAAAAAAGAAGTTGATATTTTTGGACAAAACATGATATAAATATTCAAATTATATAGCTCTAAAAAGTTTTATTTAGTACTTATTTCTTAACAGTTTGTAAAAAAGCCAGCCTTTACGTGTAAATATTTGGGCATAGGGATATGATATGGCCCATCGGAAATGTCAAAGTTTTGAGTAAAGTCTAAATATGTAATCAAATATAGGGTGAGTTATTAATTTTAACAATTCTACGGATACGACATCGTCTAGCATCGCATTTTACAGTTATTGCCAATAGATCACTAGGAATTAGTGACAGTGACTCCTGTAGTTCGCCTAAATTAATTTCTTGGTCGTTTATATGTTCAAAATTATTTATAAAACGTGAGATGTATTTTAGTTATTCATGTATTTGGTAAACCCATAGATTTTGTTGTTATCCACATTTACATTCCATAAAGATATTTGGAAATATTTAGATAATTTTGAGAGCTTTTAAAAAACTTACAATTTATTATATAGTATGTATTTGCATTTTACTATTGTCGCCACAATTATTTTTAATAGTGAAATTTTAATTATCTGATAAAACAAGTTCAATTGATATTTATTTAACGCATTATATCTCAAATAGCCGGCCAAGTGCAAGTCGAACATGCACAATTAGTGTTCCGTACGTCAGGGTCGGCCCTAGTTTTTTTGCCGCCGTAGGCAAATTCAAAAAATGCCGCCGCACCCAAGCTTAAAGAAGACTATGTTCCCCAGGAAAATGACATATAACTGAATTAAGACAATAATACTAATACAGATTTACGAAAAATTCTTTTATTGAAAAACACAGTTTACAAACTAAAATTAGTACCTACTATTTTCAGAGATAATTTAAATATACTTTTAACACAATGAACAAAACTAGTACAATATTATACAAACCTAAATTAAAACAATTTTTTCGAAGTTTCATTTTTGAAAAATCGCGAATAATTTCTATCAGATATACTTTACTACTGAATTGGTGTTCAGTGGCCGACATTGCTAATCCATTAAGACGATTTTGTGTAGTCATAGTTTTTAAATAATTTTTTATTATTTTTAAGTTAGAAAAAGTTCTTTTGCCGGTAGCAACAGTTACGGGCAGCGTTAACAAAATTCTTAGAGCAATTCTCAAATTTGGCCTAATTTTAAGGAAAGTGATGAATTTTAGAACGTCAACCGGAGCTTCTTTCTTAGTTAAAAGTAAAGAAACAAGGCATATTTCGTCAGCCAGATTTAAAGCGGTAAGATCGGACAAATCACCATCTGTCAAGACGTTTTCGAGATCTTTACAATGTGCCATTAATTCATTTATAGTTTATAAACATCATATAAAAATTTAAAAGAGTCATTATGACTATTCAGTAGGATGAATCTCAGTTCCAATGAACTGATTGCCTGATCTATAGTAAAGAAAAAAAATCTATTCTATATTATTGTTTTGGATCTTGTATTGGTTCGTCTAAACTTTCATATGAAAAATTTCGTTTTGTAGTCCGAACACGATGACGTGATGTAGTCAGTTCAAAGTTTTTATCTACGTCGATTTCGCTGGCAAAATTTTCAGCTTCTAAGATAATGTTGTCAAAGGATTTATCCGATCTTAATTCTCTAAAAAAAATTAATGAGCTATTTAATAAATTAGTGGGTTGGTATAAATTAAAATCTTTGGATTGAAGTAGCTTACTTATCGGATTAATACGATACAAAATTT
The DNA here is from genome assembly GCA_019049505.1 of Pachyrhynchus sulphureomaculatus. NCBI lineage: Eukaryota > Metazoa > Arthropoda > Insecta > Coleoptera > Curculionidae > Pachyrhynchus > Pachyrhynchus sulphureomaculatus. The sequence goes on from CM032454.1 coordinate 67,017,249, forward strand.
TATACCAAATAACGATTGAATACAAAAACTTAAATTGTTTTATTGTGGTCAATAAACCACTGGTCTCATCTCGAATCATATTATCTATTTCGGCATTCTCATAAATAAAGCGTCATGAATATCTCCTATTTGAAAACCTAAAGGTTTTAGGGAATCTATACGACTCTCCCAACGAGTGTCGTTTAATGGTTACAATGTAAGAATATTGAGGTGTTCTCTTAATGGGACCTACCGAAAAGTCGATGAGGCAAAAAATGTATGTAGCTTTTGAACCATAGTAAAAAAGTTCGCTGCCTCCAAAGAAGATTTTTTCATTTCGTTAATTACTAGGTTTAAGGAATGACTGCTGCAAGGTACATAAAATGCTCTGTGGGTTAATGTTTTAATCTTAAACCAATGCAATGTCGTAACCTTGACCGTTCATATGTTCCACCTTCAATCCGTTTTTTCCTAACTCTTCCAATAAAACTTGAGATAAGGATACCAGTAGATTTCTCAATAGAAAGGAAACCCAAAAAATGTTCATTAATTTTACATTCAAATCCCGATTCTGATTGATCAGTAGAAATATATCTTACTACAAATGTCATTTGTTCCACCTTACTCGTATCGGGAGTGCTCGGGAGTGCAATCAAGACTAACCGAACAATATTTCGCTTTTTGAATTTGTTTTATTATATATGTTAGCATGTAATAATCCAGTAATTTCATTCTGGATGATTTTCCCTAAATATGACACTCTAATCTCTTCATTGCTGAGGATTCTACGAACGTGTTCCTTCATTATTGGATCAAATTCAGCTAGCAATTGAATTAACTTTAGGAAGTTTCCATTATCATAAAGCTTGTACCCCGGAATGTTACAGAACTTTCTCCAAGCAATTTAATAACTGATATTATACGTAAAATCACTTTATGCCAATATTTAATTGCAGCATTAATAAATCTCTATGTAGCTGAATATACTGTTTGATAAGTTTCCAACCTTCGTTTTAGCTCTGTCCATGATTCTATATAAGTTTTTGAATCTTTATATTTTCTTAATACCTCACTAATATTTTTCCAGTTTCTATAATTTGTAGTAATTTGAAAAGTAACTTAATTTTGAATAATCAAAAAGTGTGCAACAAAAACAGAACACGAAACCTTTAAACACAGAATATATCAGCCACTCTCTTGCGACTTGTTCTTCATTTTTTAAAATCCTATCATAGTGTTTTTCACTAAATCTTCGATTTGAATTTTGATTGTCAAACAGAATATCATAATGAAATAAAGGAGATCATGGACCTTTTCTAACTAAAACTATTCGATCTGAGTCGCTTATACGATCGGGCCATAAGCCTGGGTCTGATGATAGAGTTTGGTTGAGGTTCCTTCATTTCCCGTGGTAGTATCCATTGTTTCAAAACTTGCTGAATTCTGTTCCTGGCTAGGATAACTCGCAATTTCATCTTTATTATTGGTGTCGTCGTGATAATCCAAGTCCAAATCAGAATTGACGGTAGTGTTCAGATCCCGGCAACCGCTTGGCTCTTGTTTTGTTTTGAACTACTTGCATCTTTTAAGAAGCTATGCAACGCTCCGGTCTGCTTTTGCAGCTGGATTTGCTCCTCCAATCTCTCTTTTTGATATTGACTACCAGGCAGCATTTTTCTTCCTTTAAACATTCTAAAACACTATCTATTTAGGTATCTGATACCGTAATACGATAAAGGCATGATTCAAGTTTAAAAATCGCCCCAACAGAGGGTGAAATCTAACCATAACATTTACATTTAACAATAACGAGTTTATTGGTACATGCACAAGGTATTATTAGCGTAGAAAAATCTGAAGTACAAAGATTACATTATGAATCTAAAGCCTTTCTTACGTTTTGGCAAAATAAAATCACTACTTTCCACATCCACTACATTTGTAACTAACTAACTCAAAACATAAACAAAACATTGGTTTAAATCTGACTCTTATACGGTAGTGGAAAAAGCTTGTTGAATCCTGTCTGCGGTGCCGGTGCTGGCGAATCTCACTATTTACGTATAGAAATACCCAGAACTTCTGGGTTTTTCTATGGACAGGAATAGACAGGCTTCTGGCAGAAGCCTGTCGATTCCTGTTGTATTTGATTTAACTACTCATTTATTTTTTAGATTCAAGTAATCGTAATATATTTTTGTGGGTTGTGTTTATTTTTTTTTCGCTCTACTAGTTCAGGTGATTTTGCCGCCCCTAAATTTTGCCGCTGTAAGCAGTTGCCTACCTTGCCTACTGCCTACAGTCGACCCTGCGTACGTTGATTGTTTTTAAAATAAAAAAAATGTTACGGAGGTATAAAATGACCAATGACTTGACAAAACACACTCCAAATGAGTTTTCGGCAAAGTTTGTTTCTGATCTCCGTTGAAAAATTTTTTCGAAATTTTTTAATCAGTACTTTCCCAGCTAAGGGGGGGGGGATATCGATTTTTGGAAACTTTTTAAAATAATACAAAGAAAAATGTGCGCAAGTATTACATTACATATATTTTTGAACTCGTGTTTTCACAAGCATTCATTTGATACCCCACTCGATGACCTGGTAATTTTTTTTCACTTCCGATTTCATCCCCCAAAACTAACCTTCTAAGTCAAAATTTAATTATCTAAATTACATAACTCTGATGGGACCATCAATTCCTATATTAATGTCAAATTTCATCTTTCTATGTCAAATAATTTCGAAGAAAATCGGGTGTGACCGACTAATAGACACCGAAGTGATGTTCCGTATGGAACTCTAAAAACTTAATTATACTAATACACAGTCCCACAAAAAAAAGTGGGGTATACTTTTGATGCGATATATCAGATCCGTAGTATTTTTGCCCGCTGATCACGAATCTGACGTCAGAATATCGCCATCACATCTCAATTTTTTTCTAAGCTCAAAAAATAGGTAAAAATTAGTAAAAATTAAGAAAAATATACTCCTAAAAAATTGATTCAAGCTTTTTCATGAATCCAAAGATGTATTAATATGTATTCGGACACGCTAAGCTAATATTCATCGGTTGTATTAAGCCATACAGTTCTGTCTTCTTTCTAACCTCAATAAATCAGACAGATATAGAGCTTCTCGAATGCAAAAACGAATTCAAATTAAAATTCAACCGATTCTTACCAAATTTGGTACACGGGGGTTTTTTGGGTTGCTGATCATGAATCTGAGGTCGGATTTGCAAAATTCAAAATGGCGGATCCAAGATGGCGGACAAAATTTTTGAAAACCAACCGATTCCTACCAAATTTGGTATACAGTTGGGGAATCCTCAAACCTGATACTCTTAAACCCTAAACCCTGAAATCCTGTAACCTCAAAAAATAGACCTCAATAACCCTGTAACTTTAAAAATGAGATCCAATAAACTCAAAACCAGGACTTTTAAACCATATACTCTCAAATAGTAGACCCTTAAGCCCTAGAATTGCGAAGGTTAGACCCGCGCCTAACTTTCCTTTTTTTGGCTGTATCTTGTTCTTTTTTCCGCGAATGACCTATTCAAAGGTTTTCTGCCCAAACGCTTTTGAGGACTTGTTTCTCTTTTTAGCGACCAGCAATAGTCCGCTAGCATATGGTCATCCCATCGTCCTTGATACCGATTTTCTATGATTTTCAGATCTTGGTGAAAACGTTCCCCTTGCTCCTCACTGTAGTCACCAAGATTATCTGGGAAATCATATGTGGGAGTCCAGGAAATGTAATTTTAGATTCATTAAGCAACCTAATGTTTGAACATTTTTTACCATTTTCTCGACTATTTCTTTGTACTTAGGACTTTTATTATTTCCCAAAAAGTTTGTTGCGACTTCTTTAAAACTAAGCCAAGCAGCTTTTTCAACTTTATTCATTTTAGTAACAAATAATGAATCTTGAAACAATTTTCTTATTTGTGGCCCGTCAAATACGCCTGCCTTAATTTTAGCTTCAGAAAATTTCGGAAATTTTTTATGCAAATATTTGAAACATGGGCCGTTTGTATCTAATGCTCTCGTGAATTGCTTCATAAGTCCAAGCTTAATGTGAAGCGGGGGAATAAGAACTTTTCCTGGATCTACCAATGGTGGAAACAATACATTATTTTCACCAGGAGTGAACGATTCTCTTGTTGGCCAAATTTTTTTCTTATAATGACGTTCCCTGTCTCTGCTATTCCACAGACATTTATAACAGAGATAAAGTGTAAACCCTGACTGTTGGCCAAGCAATATTGTTACAATTTTCAGATCTCCACAAATTTTCCAGTTATGATCAGCATATTTTATTTTTATCAAAAGCTGCTTCATTTTTTCATATTGCTCTTCCATAACTGTGGAATGAGCAATCGGAATGGGAGCGTAAACGTTGGTATTATGCAGCAAAACTACCTTAATGCTCCGTGTAGAAAAACAATGCACAGTCTCCATTCTTCAGGATCGTATGAGTTATTTTGAAATTCATCCATTAGACCTTTTACATCGGTACAATATGAAAGTGACAATTCCTCGTCCATTGTGAAATATTTTCGAAATTCTTCATCTCTGTTTTTATAATAAGAAATCGTAGCTTCTGGCTTAAGTAAATGTCTTTTCTTTAAAAAGGAAGCAAGATGCTCTGAACCATCTTTGGATAAGCCTAAATCTCTGACTAGATCACTAATTTCTGACTGTGATACGAGTATTGGTTCTGGTTTACGGTTGTATGGTAGAAATTCTTTATCTGTGTCACTAGTATATGATAGGTTGTCACTAGAACATTCATTAGTAACAGTGTTTGAATCATTTTCGATAGTCTCAATGTTTTCGGCATGAACTGATAAGGTGAAATCATTTGTTTCCATAACATCAGCATCAAGTGGTTCAGGAGGCGGAATTAGTTTAGTTGGTCTTGTTACTGTCGAAACATCGTTATAAGTAATAGTGCTTTTATTTTTTCGGTTATGCCTAGATACAACATTCATACAAAAGTAGCAATCATTTTCACTGTATGGTCTATTCCATATTGCTGGTCTGGAATATTTAATCGCCTTCTTATTGATGTACAACATTATTTTGCAAGAACTGCAAATGATGTGGGGAACCCAATCTGTATCCTGGTGCTGTATTTCAATGTTAAAACAATCCTTATATAAGGTTTTAATCTTCTCCGCTATCGGTGACCCCATTTTACTCAATACGTGTTGATAGCAAATATAACAAAATGAATCACTGTTTTTATCGCACTTATGAAAAGTCCTTGTACCGTGAGACCGTTTTCTTGTAGCATTATACTCTACATGAGCCAAGTCACCCACACATGAAGAGCTAGGGTCGCTGGATGACGACGGCTGCGGGCCTGCTTTCCCACCCTGACCAACCGCCGATACTGGGTTTCCGAGTCCCTGCATCGTAATTCTCTTTCTTCTACCTGCCATGACGGCATCTAAGCCGTTATCCAGGGACTCTGCCGGCTAGTGGAGTAACACCGTTGCCCACCGTCACCACGTAGAGGTGCCCTGGATGCAGGTAGAAGAATAAAAATCGACCGATGAATTTTCTCGGCGTTCAAAATGGCGCGAAAACATCTGCCATCTTGAATTTTGCAAATCCAACCTCAGATTCGTGATCAGCGACCCAAAAAATCCCCGTGTACCAAATTTGGTAAGGATCGGTTGAATTTTAATTTGAATTCGTTTTTGCATTCGAGAAGCACTATATCTGTCTGATTTATTGAGGTTAGAAAGAAAACAGAACTGTATGGCTCAATCCAACCGATGAATATTAGCTTAGCGTGTCCGAATACATATTAATACATCTTTGGATTCATGAAAAAGCTTGAATCAATTTTTTAGGAGTATATTTTTCTTAATTTTTACTAATTTTTACCTATTTTTTTGAGGTTAGAAAAGAATTGAGATGTGATGGCGATATTCTGACGTCAGATTCGTGATCAGCGGGCAAAAATACTACAGATCTGATATATCGCATCAAAAGTATCCCCCACTTTTTTTTTTGTGGGCCTGTGTTATAATTACAAAATCTTTAATATTTTGCCTTTTTGAAAGACTACCTACAACAAGATAATTTTATCTTATTTGTTTCATCTTTTAGATTTCGTTCATTCGTTGAGTTAAACCTAATTTTTTAATGAAGATTGAAAGTTAGCTTTGCAGACTTTAGGAAACTGGTTTTTATACAGCACCTAGCACTTTTATATGAGAAGCCCAAATGTTGCCAAAATTGTCGAATCTACCGTAATAATATTTATTGTCATTCCCATTAAAAACTGTAGTAATTGTGTAATATATTTTTTTTAAATGTATATTTATTAGATACTCAAATCATAGAAAATATTTTATTTAATTTTTAAATTAAATTTAATTAAAAATTTAAATGGCTTTGATTTTATGTATTGCGTTAGATTTGACACAAAAAGAAGTAATATTTCAATATAAAGCATTGATTGACAATACAGCTTAAAATGTAATTTAATATAAATTAACATCAAAATTGCTAACGTAGCGAAACATTTTCAATTATAAACAGATTTTGCAATAATAGTATGTCATCACGAAATACAATTAAAGCTATTTTAAACGATTGAGAGAGCTTTAAATGTTATACGGTTCTATATGATTTTTAATATTAAATATTATTAAAATTTTCCTAAAACTTTGGCCCGGCAAAAAATCATTGTATAACCTGTGAAGAGTCAAGTTTTTTTGTTTCGAGATATATGAAAACTGTGCTAATTTATATCAATTGAAGAGTTCTTGGTCGAATGACCGCCTGGAAAATCCAACTGCTGTTGTCAGGCGAGCTAATATATATGTAGTAGTTGTGACAGACCTAGAATAATGTTACTTCAAACTACGAATGTGTTCAAAAATGTGTTGGATTTACTATACTTATATTAAAATTTGTGGGGTATATACCAACAACTCTGCTAACACTAAATTACGTTATTATTCTTTTTTTTGAAAAGTAAATTTTCTGTAGAGGGAAAACTGTTTTCAAGCAAACTTCCTTATTAATTTTTACATTATTTCGACCTTTTTTCCCTACAATGTTGCAGAATTAGTGCTGCTGTGGAATTGTTTTTAAAATTGTAATATTTTTTTTTTATTATTAAGAATTTTAAATTAATATATTAGAAAACTATAGTATATAGAGTGAAGAGTTATTTTATTTTGTGTGAATATATTGTGATGATGAGGGTGATTAAATATATTTCTTTAATTTAAAAACTTAACAGTGATTCACTTTTGGCAGCTTATTTTTATTGAAACTTACCTGTCCGAGAAGGAAGCTTATCTGTCGCAAAGAATAAGTTCCAGCTGTAAAAACGCTGCTAAATATGCTTTCCCGTTATTATTTGGGCACCAGCTACTTCAAATGTGATGATTGTGC
>CM032454.1:67029655-67034206 GCA_019049505.1 Pachyrhynchus sulphureomaculatus
TCCCAGAAGAAGTAGGTTTTCTGTACCAATCAAGTTTGATGATGTTATGGGAGTCTCTAACGACTCTTGTGTCCAGAAATGGAACAGCATTGTTGGTTTCTTCTTCCATAGTGAATTGCAGGTGTGAGTCAAATGAGTTGAAAACATGAAGAACTTCTTCTTTGCCATCAGCTGGTATGGATAGAATTAAATCGTCTACGTATTGATATAGGAATGGAAGTCGGAAGGATAATCTTTGAGTGCAGCTCTTCAAAGCATATGACATAACGATTGAAGCAAGAACAGGACTGAGGTTACTGCCCATAGGGCATTCAAAAATTTGAGAGTAGAAAGAGTCTTTAAATTTAAAGAAAGTTGACTGGAACAGAAATTCTATTATAGATAAGAAGAAGGATTTTCTGATCTTGGTGTTGGGCGAGATTAATGCCCATTCGGAGTCAATTATTTGGCGGGTTAACTGCCAAGAAATATTCGTGAAAAGACTGACTACATCAAGTGATATGATAACGTGGTTATCTGGTAGTTGGAAATCATTGACCATTGCACTAAATGCAAAAGAGTCTTTAATAGCGAATGTATGATAATTAAGGAAGGACTTTTCGAGAAGATTAGCACAAAATTTACTGAGTTTTGAAGTAGGAGAGCAGGTGGTGGAGACGATAGGTCTGAGCGGTACCCCTTCTTTGTGTATCTTGGGTAAACCATAAATCCTTGGTGGAATCGCCTTGTAGTAGTAAAGTTGTTTGGCTGTTATATCGTCGATCCATTTTTTGGTCTTTAACTGCTTAATAAAACTATTACTCTTGTTTTGATGTTGAGTAGTGGGATCATGAGAGAGCTTCTTGTAAACTTGCTCATCATCAATAAGTTCCAACATCTTAGTTTCATAATGTAGTCTCTCTAAGGCAACTGTAACCGAGCCTTTGTCTGAAGAAGTAATTAAGATCTCATTATGTTGTTTGAGAAATTTGTGTGTCTTGATGAACAAAATCTTCTCAAAAGAAGTATTACGGTTCTGTAAAACAGCGTTGGTCACTGCATTGGTGCATTTGGCCCTGAGAATATCTTGACTAGAGGCTGGTGCAATGCTTAATGAAGGATTCAATGTCAGAAAGGATTGTTTTTACAGGGATATCAGTACCTGGAATGGAATCATAAACAAATTTCGGACCCAAAGCAAGAATTTTATGAACCCACCTGAGGTTCTTATCTATAATAGAATTTCTGTTCCAGTCAACTTTCTTTAAATTTAAAGACTCTTTCTACTCTCAAATTTTTGGATGCCCTATGGGCAGTAACCTCAGTCCTGTTCTTGCTTCAATCGTTATGTCATATGTTTTGAAGAGCTGCACTCAAAGATTATCCTTCCGACTTCCATTCCTATATCAATACGTAGACGATTTAATTCTATCCATACCAGCTGATGGCAAAGAAGAAGTTCTTCATGTTTTCAACTCATTTGACCCACACCTGCAATTCACTATGGAAGAAGAAACCAACAATGCTGTTCCATTTCTGGACACAAGAGTCGTTAGAGACTCCCATAACATATCATCAAACTTGATTGGTACAGAAAACCTACTTCTTCTGGGAGATATATCCATGCTAACTCTGGCCATGATTGGAGGGTGAAGGTCAATGTCATCAAAGGCCTATATAGAAGACTGAAGATAATAGTACATCCTGACTTCTTGCTCCAGTCACAAGAAACACTTACAAAACTTTTTGTGGATAATGGATACAATCGAAGACTCTTACTAAGAACCCAAGATGAAGTCAACAAGCTTACTCATATCCACCAAATTCCCCCAGAACCCCCTCCCCTCCCTCCTACCGCATATCTCCCCTCCCCCTTTGACTCCCCCAGTCGAAATAAATTGGTCGTTGCTTTCTTTACCATTCATTCCTGGCCTTACAAACAAATTAGTCCACATATTGCGTGTCATTCCCAACATTAAAATCGCTAAATATTACTTCTTCAAAAACAGACGTGTCTTCAGTAAGCTGAAGGCCCCGTTGCCAGTTCTTTCCATGTCAGACTTGGTTTACTCAATTTCCTGCCTCAATTGTCCATCAATCTACATTGGCCAAACTTCTCAATCCTTGAATCGTCGTATTGCACTCCATAAAAGTGACACTAGATGCCATCCACACCGATGTGCCCTGGCGACCCATTCTGTTGACAATGGTCATTCCTTTAACTTCAGGGAACCCAAAATTCTTCACTTCTCCAACAATCTTTCCAAGAGAGAATTCCTTGAGATGTGTTACATCCAGGAGAATCACCTTAATATCAACAAAAGAACCGACCTGGATGGTCTTAGTAACATATATAGTTTCCTCCTCTCCTGTGATAAATCAACTTCTCACAATCTTTCCCTGTCTTCAAGTGTTTTATGATCCATCTGAACTGCGTTGGTCGTCTCTTCTTTTAGCTCCGTAATTTCCAGGGTTTCTCTCCTCCTTCCTCTCTCTATTTGCGGTTCTCTTTGTTTCTGAGCTTCACAGATTCCTTCCATTTTATCTGGGCCATTTTTTGCACCTAGCGATTACTGTCTTCCTTCCAGTGACAGTGCGTTGCGTCACCTCTCTAACACTTCCTGGTGCCTCGAGTCTTCATTGGTTTTTTGCCAACAATCTCTTCGTCCAATCAGATTCCAACAAGAAATTAATTAATAATTAATTCACTTGACAATTTTCCTCTTCGTTGCTCCCATTACCGTCACTCTCTCTCTCGCTCCTTTGCTCACCATTCACTTATAATTAGGGTGTGTTTTATCCTTCCACTATTACATATCGGGTGGTCTTGGTAACATATTTAGTTTCCTCCTCTTCTGTGATTAATCAACTTCTCACAATCTTTCCCTGTCTTAAGTGTCTCAGGATCCATCTGAACCGCGTTGGTTGTCTCTTTTTTTAGCTCCGTAATTTCCAGGGTTTCTCTCCTCCTTCCTGTCTCTATTTACGGTTCTCTTTGATTCTGAGCTTCATAGATTCCTTCCATTTTGTCTGGGCCATTTTTTGGCACCTAGCGATTACTGTCTTCCTTCCATTGACAGTACCTTGCGTCACCTCTCTAACACTTCCTGGTGCCTCGAGTCTTCGTTGGTTTTTTGCCAACAATCTCTTCCTCCAATCAGATCCCAACTAAAAATCAACTAATAATTAAATCACTAGATAATTTCCCTTCTTTGTTGCTCCCATTATTGCCACTCTCTCTCTCGCTCCCTCGCTCAACTTTTACTTATATTTAGGGTGTGTTTTATCCTTCCACCATTACATACCGGGTTGTTTTGGTCGCTCAATTGACTACCTCTCTCCCACTTAGGGTCCAATATTTGTACTTCCTTTTCTATCGGTTCCTTCCAGGTGTCGACCCCGCATTCTGGTTAATTGAGTTTTCTTGACTGAACGCCTTATCTCTGTCAGGTAGCTGTCTCCTGTCGTTCTTGTCATTTGTTCCTAAATGGCGGTGACCATATGTGGTTGTCACAAGTGAAATAATTAATGATGTTTTCGGCATCCAAGGTTCCCAAGTACATCCATGTGTTAAATTTGTTTTTTGGAATTTTGTCTACAGTGTTTTAATGTGTATTTTGTATATTTTATGGATTAACCTACATTTATATGTAACAACTTTTTATGTACAAACTACGGCCATTCCGGCTAACGAAATCTTTCCACTTCTCATGTGAGTTTTTTAACTTATTATGACTAATATCTTATTCTTGTTCTACACTAATTTATTATAACAACCTAATTAACATTATTAATTCAAGTTATCCCAGTCACTATCAGTGAATTCGCTCTGTTCTTCTTTTCAGTTCTGCCCTGAAGAAGGTCCCAATCCAGGACCGAAATATTGGCGGCTTAATGAAAATTGTATGATCTCCTATCACGCCCAAATTTGCCGAGCTCCCCAATTAAGATTGTATTTGTAATAATTTTGGTAGATACGGCAACTTTTTGCTTTCTTTCTTTATTATATATATATATATATATATATATATATATATATATATATATATATATACATATATATATATATATATATATATATATATATACAGTAATACCCCGCTTTACGCGAGGGATACGTTCCGAAAAAAATCGCGTTAACTGAAAATTCGCGTATATCGAGGTTTATGATTAAACATAGTCAGAATTTAATACAAAAAAATACAAATCATTTTAATCAATCACTTTAATTCTAAGAACACGTTATGCAATACATACTCTTATTTTTTACGGAAAAATACATCTATTGTCTTTTGGGTAACGTTTTGTTTACGTTCTTGTAAAATACGTTCATAACACCCAACACTGTTTTTAATTGTTTGACACACGGTCAAGACACGGTCATCATTATTGTCTATACTCTGCAATATGTCCAAACCTGAATAAATTTTTGAAAGTGCATTTTGTATTTCCCCTGAAGATAAAACTTTCTCTTCTACTTGTTCTTCCTCATCGTAGATAGGATTATTCTGTAACTCGATCAGATCTTCATTGCTAATAGGATCGTCGTGCGTTGCTACAAGTTCTACGAGA
>CM032454.1:67034306-67052451 GCA_019049505.1 Pachyrhynchus sulphureomaculatus
TAAAAATTCGAAATTGCTTCTTAAATATCTTTGTCCCCTTCTCCATTTTCTCCATGGGTCACTTCCGGCACGCAAATTTCGACGCATTCATTGCAAACTAAATAGGTCAAGTCGGCAACACGCGTTACACACTGCCGGTTTAAATTAAATTGCTCGAAAATTTAAACTCACTGCTTAATCAAATTATACTGCTCAAAAATTTAAACTCACTGCTTAACTGAAATTAGCAAGTATTACATGAATTATTGATAGAAAAAGAATGTTGTAACATGATCTTAAAATCTAGGAAAAAATGAATATATATATATATATATATATATATATATATATATATATATATATATATATATATATATACATTTATATATATATATATATATATATATATATATATAATATATATAGTATATATATATATATATACACCAGGTTTTATGGAATTTCACTACATATATTGGAACTTGGGGATTCTTGTAGCAAGACCGATTGTAAAAATTCACCTTAAATAGCAGATTTCACTAATAAAGGAGAAATCGACCCTAAGGAAATAATGTGATTAATATTTTTCGCACCTCGGCAATATCGAAATACCTAAATTAGACGAAGGTCGAGGCGGCTCCTTTGCATTTATGCCGGGAGTCCCCTGTTTTCTTTTCAGTCAATGTGTACCAATTACGGGGTAAGGTGTCGAAAAGGTTTTTTTAAAAAGAGATGGACTGAGTGAGTAAGAAATTTGCAGAAAGTGTACAACAAAGTGTAGATAGATTGCCTCATTGATACAGTTGGTTAAGTTTTAAATTTCTCACGAACAACTTAGAATATTTTTATATGGAGATCCGTTGCACATTCAAGGTACATTTATTTATTTCGTATGAGTATACATTGCACACAGCACAAATGAATTTAAATAAAATTAAATTTTACAAAAATATAACCCACCAATAAGGTACCGATTTAAGGTACATCAAAAAATCGTTTACCATTTAGGTTAGTGAAAAACCTATTTGATATTCTGTTTTTATTTTACCTCGACACAGCTGTTAAATAAAAAAATAGCGGATCTCATTAATAAAGGAAAAAATCGACCCTAAACCAATTTAATATAAAAAAATAAATATATAAAAATTATATTTTAAAATAATTACTTATCACTCTGTTATAAATTATTATATAAAATCATAATAAGAAAAAAATTTTAACAGGTAATTCACCAAAATTTTATTTGCTTGCTTCTAAAAAAGAGAATAAAATAAAAGTTGAGACGGATTGTTCCCCTTTATTTATTTTAAACTAGAAAGAATTTGGTCGGACGTGGTTAAAAAAGGTTACTTTAAAATCGCCGCTGTCGGGGAGGCTCGTGTATATTATATGATGCGTCTTTTGTTTATTTTATTGATTTTTTTAACATATTTTTGCAAGGATTTGATGTAATTTCCACAGTTTTTTATATATTTTATAACAGCCTGTTATATACAGGCTGTGTGTGTGTGGAGAATACGTGGAGGATTCTGGAGAATGAAATATAGGAATTATATAGAAAAAGCAATAAAAAGCACATTAAGAGAATTTTGTAGAGAACTAGAAAATTATGGATCATCATATGATCCATGAATTTCATGACAAGGTAAGATTACCTTGCTCGGGAATTTAAATTCTGGAAACAGATAAATAAAAGACAATAAGAACGAAACAGTACAACTCAGTAGGTATTGCTAAAGAATGGCACCAGTATTATTAGAGACTGGACAAGGATTTCGATGAGTAGTAGCAGTAGCTTTATATAATATTCATTATTAATGGTTTTTCCCTTCTCATCATAGTCGATGAAAATTATTCCGTGCGCATCCCAAAATACAGAGGTCAAGAGCTTCCCAGCTTGACCAACACGTTCTATTGATATCTTTAGGGTGTCAGCTATGTCACGCCATTTCACTTTACGGTCATCCAAAACAAATATGTGGATTTTTTTTCGGTGTAACCACCTCATTTGGGCGTCCAGAGCGTTCAGCATCATTTGTTTCGGTACGACTGCGTTTAAAATTCATCATACCAGTAAATGATGAGTGATTTTCCAGGGGACGTAACACCTATCAAGCCATTGCTTTGCTTGAACGGTATTTTTTCCCATTAAAAAAACAGTGTTTAATCAACACACGAAATTCGATTTTTTCCATTGTTTTGAAAATATCAAAAGTAGCGTCACTAAAACAATTTATAAACTAATATTCGAAATGTCATGAAATTTTGACCCATATCGTTTGAAGGTTGGTACTTCCTAAAATCATATGGATTTTTTAACAACGGTGACGTCTGACAAAAAATACGTGTTATATATATATATATATATATATATATATATATATATATATATATATATATATATATATAGGAGAAGGGTAGTCTTGACCGACTAGTTAAACAGCAGTATTACGGTCTTTGGAAATGAACTAAAAAGTTCTGGACGCCTTTTTAGCTACGCATTTCATTTTCTTCATCAGGGCTACAATTACAGTAGATTATCAGTATTTTTGAAATTAAAAGTAAAGATCAACCCTATTTTTATATGTAACATTAAAGTACTTACTGCTAAGTGGTGTGTTCAAAAATTGTTGTTTGTGGGGGCACTTTATTACACTTATTCATAAGAAAAAACAGGAAAAAACACTAGAAAAACTCGGCATACTCATCTCTAGGAAATATAATAAATTTTTACTTCATTTTGTTAGAATAGTACCGAGAATTTTGTGGATGTAAAATGATTTTAATTTATAAAGGATTTTTTTGATATGTTTTCTTGTCATTTTGCTAAAGGCAGTGTGTTTCTATCTCTTCTCTCTCTCTCTCTCTCAATGCTTTTTCACGACCACAGCTGCCAGGGCTATTCGGTCGCGTGGCGGTTTATATTGCAAAAACCCTTATCTTCTCCTTTTATCTTAAATGATATCCGACAAGGTCCACCTTGCAGTGTGTCTGGAATGTCTCCATAACCTTCTCGGATGAGTTAATTATTATGAATGAACCTGGGTGAGTTTGAGTAGCGTCAACCAAGGTGGATGGAGATGAGGGTGTCTATAATTTGATTTTGCGGTAATTTAGGAAAGATATAATTATTTTAACCAGATATTCAGGGGATTGTAAAGCGTCTGATAAGGTTATAGGGGACCTGGTGTGGAAGTAGGAACTTGAATGACAAAGATTATTAGATTCAGCAGTAAAATTGGGGCATTCAAAAAGAAGGTGGTTACTATCACTTTCTTCTCCGCATGCACAGAGAGGGCTTTCCAAAACTTTTAATTTGTATAGGTGTTTAGGGAGATGAACAGTGATTGCTTCTTAATCTACAAAAAATAGAGATATATTTTCTACTAAGAGGAATATCTTTAAACCAGGATCTCTTGTAAGGAGCCGAAATTAGGGATGCGTAAAAACGTCCCTTTGTTTCAGAGATAGTTTTCCATCTCTCTATCCAGATATTTCTATTTTTTATCTATATTTTCTATCTCTTAGTTAAGTTGTGGTTAATTTATATTTGAATTATTGAATAATTTATTACAATATATACAATAAGTGTAATAAAGTTCCCCCACAAACAACAATTTTTGAACACACCACTTAGCAGTAAGTACTTTAATGTTACATATAAAATAGGTTTGTTCTTTACTTTTAATTTCAAAAATACTGATAATCTACTGTAATTGTAGCCCTGATGAAGAAAATGAAATATTTTCGAAAGCTTGGCGTAGCTAAAAAGGTATCCAAAACTTTTTAGTTCATTTCCAAAGATCGTTTACCCAAGAACGTAATACTGCTATATATATATATATATATTATATATATATATATATATATATATATATATATATATATATATATATATATATATGTATATATATATAATATATATATATATATATATATATATATATATATATATATAGAATTAGAAGAATTGACTGATGTATCGAACAATTTTTTTTCATAATTGCTTATAGTCAAATCGGTAAGACGTTAAAGGAGTAATGAGATAAACAGTGGGATTGCTTCAAATATATTGTACTTAATGTCCTTTTCAGGGTTCTTGTAGTAAACGAATCTAAAAATTGTATTACGTTTTTATTTTTTATCATAAATAATATATAAAGGATATAAATAATATATAAACCAAAATGTCAGGTTTCAGTTATGCATGTCTCGGAGGTCCTTCCACTGCACAACTTTTTTCTGTGATTAGCGTCATGAAATGATGAATGATATAAAATATCGACTAGTAGTGCTTAGTTTAAGTCATTCTTTAATGAAACTCAAATTTAGTGTTTATTTTCCAACTGTGTCAAAGGTCTATAGGTTAAATCACTTTACCAACTTTTTGTAATTGTTAAACTTCTGGACAATTGCAAAAGTAAATTAAACTGAAACAATAAATCATCCTAATTCAAAATACTCTTTGCTTTTAATTATTTTTTTCGAATATATGTTAATATTTGTTTAAATACCATATGTAAACATTAATTTGGATTGTGGTATTCGATAAATATTGTATATTAATGTGCTTGCTTTTTTTATATAAATATACTGTTGTCGTTTTCCCTAATATTAAACACAAAAAAGAGATATACAAATACAAAAATATATTTGTTTTGTTTTCCTGCAAAATATGTAAAATTGTATAAATTTGACGACCTTATTTGCATACTGTTTGTTTACAACAAGCAATACTTCCATATCACGTGTACAGTATTTTTCTTTTGTTTTATATATTTAGAACAAAATTGATATGTTTTATTCTATTTCAGCTAGGATAACTTTACTAACATAAATAAATAAAAACTAGAACAGACAAATAGATATTTTATTTTTATTAATCGTCGGAAAATATAATGATAAATTAATACACAGAATAGTATATTACATCAAAACTACATAATTTTATTAGGAGTAGTGCGCATGTGAGCTTTAACTTTCTTAATCTATATCGTCAAATGCTCTATTTTGCTTTAAAAGGTCGCTACTAGCTTGAAATCCTCCTTAAAATCCCGCTTTGTCAAATTAAGAAAACCAATTTTTTAATTATTCAAGCAGTCACTTGGTAACGATATCATAACGGTGCATCTTCACAGACGAGGCTAGTTTATACCATTCAACATCAGTTTTTCGTTAGGTACTGTGGTTATAAAAACCGTATCTTGAGTGGAGCAATAGATTATCCGCAACACACAGCACTAGTGTATCAGATCGATGACAAAATCAGGAACCAGATCGAGACCCAAACCAAAGCAGGAGATCGAAAGAGAAGCTGCTTTAAGTACGGCTTTAACGCCTATTATCCCATACTTGTGCTGAGGAACTCATAAGCCGTACAGTTTTTGAGCCATACAGTTGGCGTAGGGTTAAAATTGGAAGAAATTATGACTGATTTTCGTTGCTCAGAACCACCTGCTGATGTTAAAGTCGTAACGTTACCGTTAATAGGCTTATGCTGGAATTACAGCCCACAGTCATTAATTACGTTCCCGTCTATCAATATCAGTTAGCCGTTGATAGTTGTTAACGTTTACCGCTTTCCGTTAGATTTAGTTGGCAATACTGTAATTAACCTGGCCGTTTGCCACTTTTCCTTAACTCTAGACTTCACCTTGGATTCCTAACCACGAATACAGGCAGACTGCCTCCTTTTCACGGCTTCGCTTTCACTATAAGGTTGTTTCTTTTATCCTGCGTTTTTGTTGTTTACTAATATAGTTGTTACTTTCTCTATTTTAAATAAATTGTTTTATTCTTTTCTATTCTGGTTACTTTTCAGAGAACAGCTATGATAAACAACAAACACCTAATGGCCGAAATTTACTTTGACATCTAGTTTACCAGTTCACAATAGTAATAAGTTCCTTTAGGCAAGTTTTACTACGTTATTCCAAGTGGCAACACTCAAAGTTTAATCGTTGGATGACTTAACCAAAACTCAGATGACTGTTAGAAAACTTATGCTTACGCTAACACCAAACTTCCATTACAGTACAAATAATTCACTCCAATAAATTACGAACATTGATAACCTGGGGTTAAATTGAATAACTAATTTAACTTTTGGAATATTTTTGTTATCATATTATTAGGGTTTCGTACGGAACATTTAAGAGATCACTCCGGTGTCCATCTGCACGTCTATCTATCTCTCACACCCGATTTTCTCCGCAACTGTTTTATATAAAAAGTTGAAATTTGGCACAAATATAGGAATTGATAGCTCAATCAAAGCCGTGTAGTTTTAAAAGGTAAATTTTAACTTAAAGGGGTTGGTTTTGGGGGCTGAAATCGGAAATGAAAAAAAAAATTTGCCAGATCATCAAGTGGGATGTCAAATGAACGCTTGTAAAAACACAAATTCAAAAATATATATGATATGATATTTAAGCATACTTTTCTTTATATTATTTATAAATAGCCGGCCAAGTGCTAGTCAGACTTTCGCAATTAGCGTTCATTATGTTGATTGCTTTTAAAACAAAAATTTTTGTTATGGAGCAATAAAATGATTAATGATTTCACAAAATATACCCCAAATGACTTTTCAACAAAGTTTTTTTTACCGATCTTTACTGAAAACTGGTGACCTTGAATTTTTTTTTATATATATTTATACCAGATAAATTATTAAAGCTAATGCACTCGTGATAATTTCCGTTCAGCCTTCAGAATTTTTTCAAGATTTTTTGATCAGTTTTTTTTCAGATAAGGGGGACAGCGATTTTTCGCGATTTTTCGCGATTTTTTAAAAATAATACAAAGAAAAGTGCGCGCAAGTATTACATTATATATATATATATATATATATATATATATATATATATATATATATATATATATATATATATGTTATATATATATTTTACTCGTGTTTTCACAAGCTTTCATTTGACACCCCACTTGATGACTTGGTAAAAAAATTTTTTTCACTTCCGATTTCACCCCCCAAAACTAATCCCTTAAGTCAAAATTTAACTTTCAAAACTACACAGCTCTGATGAGGCCATCAATTCTTATATTAGTATCAAATTTCAACTTTCAATGACAAATAGTTTCGGAGAAAATCGGGTGTTACAGACAGACGGACAGACAGACAGACAGACACCGAAGTCATCTTATAAGTGTTCCGTACGGAACACTAAAAAGCGTATTATTTAAACCGTTCAAATGCCATAGTGCATTAGTGGCCAATTATGGTAAAAAAATAGTATCTTAATACTAACTCAACTGAAAGATTTAATATTATTTATTACAGTTAAAAAATAAAAAATAGGTATTTATATAAAGCCTCTCATTTAATGCCAAAAATGTCAGTATTATTAAAATATAAAGTAGCCCTTATGTTGATAAAACTTTTATTTTAATGCAAATTTAGTCAGAAAAGAACAACTTTTGATGAAAATTGAATTAAAGCTGCTTATCCATTCGTGCTTTAATAAACTTATATGAAATTTTTGCGTTGGTTTTAGAATTAAATACTTGTCCTTTTATACAGATAAGCTGCTTAGGTAATAAAAATTCTTTGCGTTGGTTAAACCTTTTTTCTACGTCAAATAAATTTTTGAATTTTAATTTCACAAACCCTGTCTTTAGTGTATTCCTTATACCTTTATTAATACTTAAGGAGTAAATTAAACTTTAATTTTGACGTCTATAAAATAAGGAGTGTTAACTAAATGAGGATGTAAGGGTTTTGAGTGAAATATGTTTCATTGAAAATGGAACAGAAAAGGCTTAAGTTCTGAGATAGACCATATTTATGTTTTAAAATTTACGATAATTTTATAACTTATTTTAATAATATTTTGTTAAATTACAAACGTTACTAATCCGTAAATATTTAAATTAACATAAGAAGCAATACTGGGAATATTTTTGGAATTATGAAAAGTTCGAATTTTATGTAACTGAAAAAAATCTGTCTTTTAAAATTTAAGATAGTATGATTTTTTTTTCAATTTAGGATCTTGTAGCCAGGTCTGTTACTGAGTAACATTGTTCGTGTTTATCTTTATTGATTTTAAACAGACTGTCTGATTGTGATGCGAACTATTAATGATGTGGCATAACAGTAATCAGAATATATTTTTTTAACAATCTAATGCATATTTCATCTGGGAGCTAGGGAAATAGAGCCCAAAGTTTGTTTAGCAGTTTATATTTGAGGAACAAATTCCTAGTGGACGATTCTTTCGCTTAAAAACAAATAGTCATTGATCTGATTTTCAATTCACTCATTGTTCATGGTTTCTTGGAAGGGTGATAGTTTGCAGTGTGCTACTTTTATGGATTTTTACTCAAAAAACACGTTTTATCACTAGGTCTGTGAGGTATTTTTGAGGTTGAGGGTCCCCATATAGCTCTACCATCTCTTCTTAGCTCCTTAGAAAAGATTTATGCATATAAACACTTATGCTCTGGATGACCAGTATTTTCCATAAGCTTCTTGTCACTTTCCTTAAGTCATAATAGCAGATTTGCCAAACTTTAAGAGTACAACGTTGCTGAGTATTTTACTGGTCCATTTTCGTAGCTCATTTCACGAACGAAACTTCGTTTCCGATATGCTCAGCAATCATGTAGTTGTACCGTATCTACAGCAGAACATAGTATAATTACTTTGTGAATCAGAAGGAGATAGTGTCGGCTGTTGGCGCATAGATTTGCTACTCTCGGTTCTTTTCTGCTATACTATATATGTCAAATTATTAACACTGTTCCTTCACAACTATTGAATTAATTCTTCTTCTTCAGCCTATATTGAAATCTGCTCCTGGATGTAGGCCTCCTCCATTTCCTTCTATGATGTCCTGCACCGGTCTGATTTCATACAGTTTCTTCTAGCAATTTCCTGTATATCGTCTCGCCAGCGTTTCTGTCATCTTTTTACACTTCTTCTTGCGGTTCTCGGGCGCCATGATAGTATTCTGAGCGTCCACTTCTCTGGATCTTGTCTTGCGATGTGGCCTGCCCATCTTCATTTTATTTGAACCGCCATTCCGGTTACATCTGCTACTCTTTTTCTATTTTTGATATCTTCATTTCTTAATATGTCCCTCATGCTGACCCCTAGCATTGCGCGTTTCATCGCCCTTTAATCGTTCTGAATCTCTCAGCACCTTTGGTTGTAAGAGTTACTGTCTCCAGGCCATATGTAATTACGGGTAAGATACATGTATCGTGTACCATCCTCTTTAGGTTTTTGGGGATACTTTTCGATTTGAGAATATACCCATTTTTCCAAATGCCGCCCAGCCTTGGCCTATTCGTCTCTTTACTTCTGTAGTTTGGCGTTCCTTTCCTAGTTTGATGTTATGGCCTAGGTATATATATTCGTTCCCAGTCGTTATAAGATGATTCTCGATGTTTATTTGAGCATTTTCATCTCTAGACAGTATCTTTATTTTTAAAAAAAATATTTTTGAGACCTACCTTCACTGAGGCTTACTGGAGTTGTTTTAACATAGTGTCTAGTTCGTTGACGTCACTACTTATAAGACCGATGTCGTCCGCGAAACGGAGATGATTTCGGAACGTTTCATTTATGTTTATGCCTTTATCTTGCCATGGCAGGTTTCTGAAGAAGTCCTTCATTGTCAAGGTGAATAGTTTTGACGATATAATATCCCTCTGCCTTACTCCCTTACCTATCCTTCTCTTTTCCATAACCATGTCTTCGTCCACTTTCACCCTTGTGGTAGCGTTTTCGTATATGTATTTTATTAGGTTGGAATACCTTGTGTCTATTCTTGCATTGTCTAATGCTCTCAAGATTGCTCCTATTTCGATCGATTCAAAAGCTTTTTCGTAGTCTACGAATGCTATGTGTAGTGTGACATTGTATTCTGTGCACTTTTCTATTAGGTTTTTTATGGTTTGCAGGTGATCCATCGTGCTAAAGCCTTTTCTAAGTCCCGCCTGCTCGACTGGTTGGTATAGGTCGAATTGATCTGTTAGACAATTTGTCAGGATTCTAGAGAGCAGCTTGTATAGATGAGACAGTAAACTAATTGGTCTATAATTAGCTATGTTGGTATTATCTTCCTTTTTGAAAATCAGGATCGTTTCTGCGTTTTGCCAGGCTTTAGGTATCCTTCCTTCATTTAGGCAATTATTTAGAAAAGTTTTAATTGGGTTAAGAGTTAATTATAAAAATTAAATGGTGCGGGGATATATTAATATTAGAAACTCCTTTACATGGTCCTACTCATCTCTCTGTTTTACTATAATTCATAAACAAAAGTCAAATAATGATAACAAACCACTTTATTACAAAACCTAATAAGCATACAAAACCAAATTTCCGTGACAACATTTCCCCTACAGAATAAATTTGCATTCAAGTAAAGTTCTTTAACATAAAAAACATTTTCCGTTTCGCTAAAGCTAGCGTTCTCCAAAACCAGAAACACTTTTCATCACTTCTACCCTAAATCAAGAAATTTTTGGCCGTGTATATTTGGACAAGGAAGTTTAGGTATAAAATTATTTTATACGAATTTTATACAAGGATTTAATTCTTATCAAGTCTGATATAAGAACAATTGTATTACGAATTTAAAAAGATATTTCCTCAGTACTTTCCTCAAAAATATTGTGCACTGCTTGAGACTGGTATACCAGGTGTACAAGTATGAAATTAGGATGGAGTTTGTGCTATAAAGATTTGACACTGCGCCACTTTGTTGTGTCATCAACAAATGTCAGATGCGCACGAGTGATAAACTGGAAAATTGCGTGCATAGTGTTGTGTTGTTGTGTTCAATATGTCGAAGTTTATACCGAACAAAGAGAATTCGGCGGACAGCATTAATTTTTTGTTTTCATTTGAAGAAAACTGCTGTTGAATCATACCGATTCCTTCGAAAAGCTTATGGTGAACATGCTCCATCGCAAGATACGTGTGAACGATGGTTTCGGGGTTTCAAAAGTGGTGATTTCGATGTTGCAGATAAGGAACGTGGAAAACCGCCAAAAAAATACGAAGAAGTGGAATTGCAAGCAATGTTGGACGAAGATGATTCGCAAACACAAAAACAACTTGCCGAGCTATTGGGCGTTGGTCGACAAGCTGTTTCCAATCGGCTACGAGAGATGGGAAAGATTCAGAAGCCAGTAGATAGGTACCACATCAGTTGAACGACAGGCAAATGGAAAAGCGCAAAAACACATGTGACATTTTGCTCGCTCGATACAAAAGGAAGTCGTTTTTGCATCGTATCGTTACAGGGGATGAAAAGTGGATTTATTTGAGACTCCCAAGTGCAAAAAATCATAAGTAGACCGAATCGCTTTGGCAGAAAGTGTTTGGTGGGACCAAAGGGGCGTGGTCTATTTATTGAGCTGTTAAAACCTGGGGAAACGGTTATACTAAACGTTACCAACAACAATTGACCGATTTGAACCGTTCGCTGCTTGAAAAAAGGCCAGAATACCGAAAGAGGCAACACAAAGTCATTTCTCTTCATGACGATGCTCCATCACATACGGTAAAACCAGTTCGCGACACGTTGGAAGCACTCAGCTGGGAAGTTTTACCCTATGCGGCTTACTCACCAGACTTGGCTCCTTCCGATTACCACTTGTTTGCATCGATGGGTCACGCACTTGCTGAGCAGCGCTTTGGTTCGTACGAAGATGTGAAAAAAAATGGCTCGATGAATGGTTCGCAGCAAAAGGGGAAGATTTTTACTGGCGTGGTATTCACAAATTGCCCGAAAGATGGGAAAAATGTATAACAAACGATGGAGCATACTTTGAATCATTCTTTCGAATTTAACAGTTTTTTTTAGAAAAAAAAAACCGCATTTCATGCTTGTACACCTGGTAAGTTTTCCTATAATTTAGTCACCTTCCTAAAAAAACTATGAAAAGTCTGTATTATATATTATTAGATAAATCTAAATCTCATTTTGATGTTACTATTTTAATCACTTTTCAGGAGGGTTTCGACCTGACTCTTAGATACCTCGTATACTGAAACGGTCATATAACTTAATATATTAGGACTGACCACCTCTAACATTTTTATATTCCATTTACAAAAATATTTACTTCTAAAACCAGCTTTTGCAACTAGAAACAAGAAAGAGTAAAATAATGTTTCAAGGTATTCTCTAATACTCCATATCCTTTAAATGTGTGATTAAAGAGAATTACGGTTTTTTATTGACTAAAGATCATGAAAAGTGAAGTAAAACTACTGTTTTTTTTGTAATCTAGACACACCAAAACCCCTTCTAGATGGTAGTTTTATCACGATTTTTTTTTACATATGTTTTATGGCTTGGCGTATATCAATTAGCCAGCATCTGTCTTTGTTTTTAGACACACAAATTTACACATTCACACAGGGGACAAATCACAAACACCCAGCAGTCACACGGAATCGAACCGCTGCGACCTCTCCAACAACAGCACGCAAGGCCAACGCCTTAACCCACTGCGAACATCGGTCCGGCTTTATCACGATTGAAAACAATATTAAAAGCTTATAATTTTGAAATACCTTGGCAATAGACCCTGCAAAGAACACATATCATGACATATTCAAAGCTTGTTCCTCTAAGCTTCCTTATTCTTATTGTATCTTTGCTATGGGAAATATCGTTTAAAAAATTTGGTCCTTTCCTTTATACCTTTTCCTATTTTAAATACTAGCAGCACAATAGTTTTTAAATCGATATATTATTTCGTTTGGGAATTTAAGTGGCAGGCAAAAACACAAAGTTCAGCTTGTCATTCCTCTCACTTTCCTCTTCAAGAACTCTTTTTATAAGGAGAATTTCATCCATATTTAATGAATAGCCTTGGACTCTGTTGCTCGCAGACTTTAAATGACAGCAACTGAACACTAATCTGAATTTCTGCAAACACGCTGCTCTTGTTATGATTTTAGGGATTTTCCTCCATTTGCTGTTTTAAGCAAAAAATGATGGGTGTCGTATGTATAATGGCGGGCGATGAAGACGTAGTTTTGTGCTCTGACTATGAAAGTGCAGTTAAAGAAAATACAGTGTGTGTCGTGGTTTCATTAGGGCTGTACGGGTCTAACTACGAAACAGTTTAAGAAATTCGCAGCCGATTGGAAGAAATTAACAAAACATTCTTGGGTTTGCCAAATTTGTGAGGTTAGGAAACCGGGCATTGGCACGCGGCGTTCAATAAACGTCAACAACTTTTCTTCTTCTTTTTCTTCGGACGAAGTTGTCTCGACTCGTAAGGCAACACGGGAAAAATCGCGGCTACAGGCCGACCGAGATTATTTTTTCGGTGACGGCACTCTAAACACAACCGAAACTGACACAACCTCTCTACTGGGAAAAAATCAACTTCAATTAAATGATGCAATCGTTGTAATTCAATAATTATACCGAGCAATAACCGAACAAAACAAAACTATCCAGAGATTAGTTAGTGAAGTCCAAACTAGTAAAAACTGATAGCAATAGGGTGAAGGCTTTAGAAGAAGAAGTTGAGAGTATCCGCAGAGAGCTGATGCAATTAAAAAAAATGTTCCATCACAGGATAACGATCACAAAACAAACCAAATTAACCAGGATAAAATCATTGAGGAATTGCGAGACAGAACCTCTAGGTCAAAAAACATCATTATTCATAGAGCTGTGGAAAGTAGCTCCGAAAACACGCCTGATAGAGTGGAACACGATAATACAATAGTAAAAGATATGCCTCAACATATAGGAGTCCAAACGATAAGCTTTAAAACAACCAGATTAGGCAAACGAGCAGGAAACGATCGACCACTGAAAGTTACATTTAACTGCGAGCAAGAAGCAAGAGAATGTTTAAAGAAAAAACATGAACTACACAAGTCAACGTGAAAAATTGAAAAAGATGTACAAAGAATTAGATGAGCGTAAATCTAAAGGTGAACAAAACATTGGTGTCCGCTACTTTAATGGAGAGCCTAAAATCATCAAATTACAAAAAACAACACTATTCCAACAATATAAATAAGGAAGTTGATCCATTGAAGCTTTATTATCAAAATGTCAGGGGCCTCAACACTAAGGTGGAAAATTTCTATTTATCCATGTCAGCTTGCGAATACGATATTGTTTGCCTCACAGAAACCTGGTTGACTGATAGTGTTGGTGATTTGGAGCTATTTCCTAATGAGTATATTGTACTAAAAAGTGATTGACTGGTCTCTACAGGCGGAGGTGTAGCAGTGGCGATAAGAAAAGATCTACAAGTCCTACCACTCCATATTCATGACATTGTCCAGGAAATTCCCAGAGGTGAGCGCAGTTGGATGCAGGCTGGTCTGGAGGGGTACATATATTCCTCCATCCTGTAATCTTGAGCAATATTTAATAATTTTGAATTTATAGAATCATATTAATATATTTATGGTAAGAATTTGCTAGTGTTGGGAGACTTCCATATCCCAGCTTTTATAAATGATAGATCATCGACTGATAAAAAATTGTGATATTGCATATAGCTTTATGGATTTGTTTGATTTAAAACAGGTAAATAATGTTGCAAATGGACATAATGGATTAATAGATTTAGTCTTTGCTAATTTTTTTTGTACAGTATCTAGGGATTATTGCCCCATGGTGAGGGAGGATGTATATCACCCAGCACTGGCAGTTAGTCTGGAGCTAGATCCATTGAAATACAAATCTATTTCAGTAAATACAAATCCAAATTTTAAAAAATACAACTTTAAAAAAGCAAATTTTCCATTACTATATAATAACTTATTAAATGTTGATTGGAACCAGCTGATGAATTTTCAGATGTTGATATGGTATGTGAAAAATTTTATAAAATACTCTATGGTATGTTTGATAGATCGGTGCCCATATATAAAAACAAACGTAGAAACTTTCCGGTATGGTACACTAGGGAAATTATTACTAAATTAAAGCATAAAAACAATGTTTTTAAGAAGTTTGGGAGAACTAAAAATCTGACTCATTATAACAGATTTAAGCAAATTAGAATAAATATAAATCATATGGTTAGGGAGGCTTACAAAACATACACTCGTAGAATCGATCACAATATTCAGGCATTTTGGAGATTTGGGAAATTAACTTTGTAGTACCTAGAATATTAGTAGATCCTGCAACTATTTTTATATATTTTCTGCTAACACCAATGTGGCGCTTATATCACCTCGCCACAAAATTTGTTCGAGTTTCAATAAGATATCTGATGCGTGCGACTTAAGTCATCCGTTTAAAAAGTTTATGAATATTTGTTACAACTAACTTAATTTTTAAAAAACTTTGCTCCAGACTCAATCTAATTCAATGTAATTTGATGTAAGTATGTATTTAGATGTATACAAATAAAAAGTGATTTCCGTGATAAATGTAATTTCGATTTCAGATTTTAGAATTAATATGTGTTAACTTAAGTATATTTATCTAGACTCTAATATGTGTAAATTCAAGTATATTTATATAGACTGTTTCTATTTACTGCCCTGTAAATTATTTTGTTGTTGGGCTATGTTTAAATAAATAAATAATAAATAAATAACGGGTTGCCGGATATAATCAGGAAAAAAAAAACGGAAGTATTGCAATTTCCAGCAAATTTTTAAAATGTCCTTTATTAAAAATTGTTTTATTCTATTAATAAACATATGTAAAGAGTTTATAATTAAGATTATCTCGGTCCTTTTTTTTTAAATTTATGTATTGTTTACTTCTTGGTTTTAATTTATTATTTTATGAGATATGGCATTTGGTATGTATGAATTTTGTAAAATTTTATTTTCGTCGTTATATAGTACTAAAGAACACATAGCACACTAATCACCCTCCGGGGTTTTTGTATGCCTCAAGTTTCGGGGTTTTTCGTTCACGAAAAATGCAATCCCTCATTTACGTATTTCCGTCAGTTTGCCTCTCTGTCTCTCAGTCTCTTAATACGAAATAGTTCATGTAAGTGGTATGAGGAATTCGCCTGATTTTGAAAAAATTTTAAACATAATCGTTTACCGTCAAACCTAAGTTGTTAAACATCCTTTTCCAGGATATTCGAATCAAGAAATCTAAAAATGTTTTTTTTTTTTTTCATTATTTTCAATTATTTATTGTCAAATTTAAAATCCGTTAATGAAGTGGGGACAAGGAGCTAAAAACTGGTTGCTTGGTATATGTCATTTTCATGGTTCTTAGAACAGGAGAATAAAATAAATGTTTTTACTTTTTGAATATTTCCAATTAAGGAGGCAATATGTAAAAGATGTGTATTATCAGTTGCAAATATCTGTGGAGCCCATCCTACATGCAACTTTTTTTTGTGATTTTTATCTTACCATAAAGAACTCACCTAAAATATTTAACGACTTGCAGTGATTGGGCTAAGTTATTTTTTAGTGTCAAAAAGGTCCAATCACTGATTACAATACGAGTTTATTAAATTTTAATTAAAGTCATATATTGTGATAATTATATATATTAATATTATAAATAACCAAAAACGTTTTACTATTTATTGACTCAATAGATGATAACTTTTATTTTATTTTTTTTTTATTACTGCTGAACCATATATACACTGACATCTTTTCAGTATCTCACTTAATTCACTATTTTCCTACTCTACATACAAGAATATTCTTCCAGTACCAAAATTAGTTGTTTATGAGGAAGCCAAATATGATAGCGCCAAATTTGTCACTTTCAAATTTGACAGTTTACAAACTCAACTAGGATTTTTGTAAATGGCACCCCCCTACATATGAGTTAAATAACTTTTTTCAGTCTGTTCCCATTTGATATTTGTGTTCAGTTCGTTACTGATATACAGGGCATTCAAGTTATTGAAATAGAATTTTAAGTTTGAAGGGGATCATACGATTTACCATTTTCCTATTCGACATAATAGAGAACTTTTTTCGCCACTAAATTTAGTTTTTTTTTTTTAAAAGGAACTAAATATAATTTCGGTAAACTTGTCACTTTCCAAAGTTAATAGATTGTAAAGCTAATTCTATCTTAAATGTTATCCTCTGCACACCGATTTAATGCAAGATACAAAAGTTTTTTAATGTAATAAGCCAAATTTCTTACACTTATGCTGAAAAAGTTTTTGCTCTGACATATAGATGTCGCCCTTTTCAAAAAATCCATATGATTTTTAGGAAGTACCAACTTTCAAACGATACGTGTCAAAATTTTATGACATTAGGAAGATTTGTTTACGAGTTGCAGTGATTTTAGTGACGCCGTTTTTGATATTTTCAAAATCGTGGAAAAAAATTAAATCTCGTGTGTTGATTGTTGACTGTTTTTTGATGGGAAAAAATACCGTTCAAGCAAAGCGAATGGCTTGATAAGTGTTACAGGGACTCTGCCCTGGAAATTCACTCATCATTTACTGATATGCTGAATTTACACGCGGTCGTACAGATATAAATGTTGTTGCACGTACCGTTTTTATTATTCTCCAGATTTGGCCCCCAGCGACTATTATTTATTCGCAGACCTCAAAAAAAATGCTCGTAGGGTAAGAGATTTGAGCCCCAATTAAGGCGTTTTCGCGAAACTGAGGCCTGTTTTGAGGCAAAGACAAATCCCTCCTCTGTAAGAAAGGTATAGAAATGTAAGAAAGCGTTAGACTAATTATATATATATATATATATATATATATATATATATTATAATATATATATAATATATATTATTTTATATATAATAATAGATATATATAAGTATAAATATATATATATATATATATATATTTATATATATATATATATATATATATATATATATATATATATATATATAATTATACATACATATATATATACATATATATATAAATATATATATATATATATATATATATATATATATATATATATATATGTATATATATGATATATATATATATATATATATATATATATATATTATATTATATATATATATAAGGATTTCTGTACTTTGTGAAAATCTCGGAAAAAATGCTGTTTAACTCTCATGATATTAGGATGCCATTTAAAAAATCATTGATTGGTTTTGTAATGTAATCAAATTTGACAAGTGACAAATTTTTTGTTACCATATTTTTGCTTCCTTACAAAAAACTTAAGTTTAGTAATATTAAGAGTTTTTCCATATGT
>CM032454.1:67055051-67343229 GCA_019049505.1 Pachyrhynchus sulphureomaculatus
TGTCGACTCTGTTTTCCCCATCTCACCACGTCATAGACTCTAACAAGACTGTCGTAATAATTTAAAATTGATAAATTGCTGTTAAAATTTTAGTTGTTTCTAGATTCCAATGTATGTATATATATATATATATATATATATATATATATATATATATATATATATATATATATTATATATATACATATATATATATATATATAATATATATATATACATATATATATATATATATATATATATATATATATATATATATATTTATTATAATATATATATATATATATATTTATATATATATATATATATATATATATATATATATATATATATATATATATATATTTATATATATATATATATATATATATATATATATATATATACTAATATATATATATATATATATATATATATATATATATATATATATATATATATATATTTATATATGTATATATACATACATATATATATATATATATATATATATATATATATATATATATATATATATATTTATATATGTATATATACATACATATATATATATATATATATATATATATATATATATATATATATATATAATATATATATAACATATATATATATATATAAATGACCAGAAACTGTATTTCTAAGACCTATCATAAAACGTTATCTTGAAAAAAATCAAATTTTACAGGTAATAATTACTATAAAAACTATTGATATCTGGCATCGGGAAAGAAAAGAGTAAAATTTAAAAAATAAAAATGTAAACAATATTTAAAGTTAAACCGAAAGTGAGTGTTAATTGACAGATTTATCTATAATAGACCTATAGTGTAACTTTACTGTCAGACCAATTTCATTTTACTGTCTGAAACAGTTTAATTATGGCACTTTCGGTAGTAATCTTCCATTATATTCACAAATTTTGTATAATGATACATTTATACACATAAGTGGAACATACTAAGTTTAATTTATTTTTCAAACACTTTATTTTTTATTACTTAATTTAACAAAATTTATTTAACCTTTACAGATTTTATTTCTGTCGAGCTTTTCCCCGAAACAAGAAGAAAAAAATATAAAAAGAAAAACGGCGATTAGGCTAACTTTTATTCTAAGACATAAAAAGTAAGAAAACATACTGTTTCTATTATATAAATCGTAAAAAGAAATGATAAGCGACAAAAACATATTATAAAAAAATATTCCACAACATTAACAAGACTTTAGATGATAAGGCAGTAAAATAAAAGATATTCATGCTTCCTATAAAAATATATACCCACACAAAGTTAAGTCAGATATAAAAAACAGCCGTAAAAACTTTTAATCTTGAATAAAAAAAGGCCCATTCCCTTAGACATTTCAAGCAACGTTAGGCCGGAACAAAAAGAAGTTAAATAATCATTTTTTGAATGACAATTTCATTTCACTAATAGATATTTTTATATATTTAAATTATTATGCTATAATACCATAACCTCAGTGCTAACAAACCAATTCGGGTTTTATATATATATATATATATATATATATATATATATATATATATATATATATATATATATGGATGTATTGTTGGTAAGATACAATGAATTTTTCCTAAAATTAAAACGCACAGTTACTCTTCCATCGGAGGCCGACTACAATCACAAGCCAACAGAGAAATGGTCAGCAGATTGCTAACCTTCACCATAGGCAGCGCGATTCGACGAGTATTTCACCCATGCATATGTGGTTCAAGGTAGAACAACTGAAAACCAAAAAAGGTCCATATTTCAGCAGTATCTCCACTGCTT
The DNA here is from genome assembly GCA_019049505.1 of Pachyrhynchus sulphureomaculatus. Taxonomy (NCBI): domain Eukaryota; kingdom Metazoa; phylum Arthropoda; class Insecta; order Coleoptera; family Curculionidae; genus Pachyrhynchus; species Pachyrhynchus sulphureomaculatus. Next base: position 67,056,851 of record CM032454.1, read on the forward strand.
TCAAATTTATCAATCCATCTCCAGACGCATTTCACCGTATCACGGCCCATCAGTGGAGCTAGGATAGATAAACAAGAGAACAGAACTTCTAATACTTATGAAGTACTTTTTAATCATCTGCTCTAAATATGTTTGTAGTTTATGTTTTTGGTTAATATAACGAAATTTTTTAACATAGTAATGGAAACAAACATTTAAACGCAAATTTTATTTTACCCTATAGATACTTTAACCATTCCCTATTTAATTCTCACTGTCATTAGCCAGCCGAATTTTTCATTATGAATCGTATATGTATAGCCGATGTTCATATCTATTTTATCTTCATGAATTAGTCATACCGTGAGTCATTTAGGTGTAATAACGCCGTTGATTTAGTTACTTTTTTGTATGGATGTATGCTTAAGAACAACAGTTTTTAAATTCTAGAAACACTTTTAATGCTAGTGCGGTTACATATACCTGGGCGCTGCAAAAGTTATATATATTTAAAAAAAATATATGGATAGCGATTACATATTTTTATTATATTTTAAATTAATTTTTTTTTTTTTTAAAAACATGTTTTAAATGTTAACATTATATTTTATCGAACCACTGATGAAAACTATGGCGCCTCCTTGTCTGCAGGATAACTTCACAAAAAATAAACCAATCTGTCAAAATAAAAATGAATTTTGTGAAATAATGTAGTAGTTAAAAATTCTCGCAGGGTTTTTTTTTTTTTAAAAAAAATAAAGAAACTAGGGTGTTTCAAACTCTAGTAAATTATCTATTAGATAAATTAAAAAAAAAATCTCTCCACATTTGTAGAAAAAGTAATATTAAAAAATATTAAAAATTGACTGAGTAATATTGCAGACACTGTCTGAAAACCAGTAGCAGTCCCAATCCTACGCCAGGTCATATTTAATGCTACAACTTTTTAATGGAATGGAATTTTCTTAAAAAAAAAATGTTGAATATTTCATAGAAGTATAGAGAATAAAAATCTGTAAAAAAAATGGAATTTTTGAGAATTCCATTTATATGTAGCCTCTTGTGTGGGAATCCACATTTACTTTATATTAACATCATGTTACTCAGTGATTTATTGATGTTTGTTTTTTGTTATTAGAGATAATGAATATCCTAAATTCGTACCTTATTTAATTCACTCATTCCTTGAGGAATATATATCTCACAACTCATTATAAAAAATATAATTTTGGTACATTGGTCTTACTTCTAGGTAATTTTCTTACTGATAAGAAATTACTTGTTAAACCCAACAAAAGTGAAGCAACTGTGATTTAAAATATGCATACATGTTTAAAATCGCAATATGTTTTGGGTAAATATTAACAGCTATTATTAAATTGATAACAATTTTGTGTATTTTAACTTGAAATTCCCGTTAATTCATTAAAAAATTTCATCAAGAGTCTGTCACTGAAGAAATTTATATGTGGCAGCGTAAATAGCTGACGTCAGAAAGAGCATAAATAGGACTAATACCAGATTGTAACTATGTCCGATTTGAAAAAAAAATAGTGAACGTTGGTCTATCTGGTCCAAGAAATGCCCCATTTCAATATATTAACTATTAAAATAGCACATGGGGCGTTTCTTGGACCAGGTAGAGCAACGTTCACTACTTTTTTTTCAAATCGGACATAGTTATAATCCGGTAATAGTCCTATTTATATATATATATATATATATATATATATATATATATATATATATATATATATATATATATATATATATATATATATATATCTATATATGTATATATATATATATATATATATATATATAATATATATATATATATATAATATATATATATATATATACATATATATATATATATATATATATATATATATATATATATATATATATATATATATATATATGACAAAATAGATACTCATACTGCACTCTGTCGGTGATTTGTTTAAAGTCTATCCGAACAGAGCGGCCAGATCACAACTGACACTTTTGCAGAAACGCATCTTCTCAAGCTTCCCGCTTGAAGGTATAGATGGCGCATTGTTGAAGCAACCAAGGCAAATTCAAAAATTCGTACCTGGTAGTTCCCAAAAGTGTTCTCTGTATTTGCTAGAGCATCCCAAGAGGCATTTCGTCATATCACTGCTCATCAGCTGGGCTAGGTTCTGCTGGCCGCTCTGTTTGGATAGACTACAGACAGGTCACCGATAGAGTGCAGTATATATATATATATATATATATATATATATATATATATATATATATATATATATATATATATATATATTATAATATATATATTATATATATATATATATATATATATATATATATATATATATATATATATATATATATATATATATATATATATATATATGTATAATGACGAATCGAGTGGACGCATATAGATACGAAGGGCGATTCTTTAATGAAAAAAGGATATAAAATACTAATGCGAAGATGTTTTATAGAAAGAAGGCGCCAATCGAAAAATGTGGAGTGGGGCACCAAACGAGCACCCTTGACGGCACTTGCTCTGTAACTATAAATGATTACAAACAAAGTTAAATGGATCACCACGACGTGGCTTGCTTGGTGACAAGTAATAAATATATTATTATTAAAAAATCATAATTATAATTCAGAATTTGAACATCCTTAATTTTCATACCTTCTTTGTGTTAGTAAACAAAAATTTCCAGAAATCACCTTTTTTAGCCGTTACTTTGTTGAGCTTCTTTAAAGCTGATTGCAAGAAAAATCGACATACGTATCCAAATATGCAAGCATTTAAATTTCTGTGGCAGCAGGAATTATTAATTTAACTCGATGACATAGGTAATGTCAGGGCCGGAAACTTGAACTATAACACCCTCTTAGTCAGACCTAAAACTTACACAAAGTTCTATCAGGAGGGCCAACTAAGTTGTAAAAATGAAAACCAGTAAATTATTAATTTACTCGAATAAATCCTGACTGTAACTTGTGACTTTCTGTTTTACATTTATTTCTTACCCTCTAGTGAATTTTCCAGGTCAAGAAAGTTTAAACTTTAGCATAAATTTGAGTATATTAGAAAAAGCTTTTAATAATCCTCTATTTTAAAACCGTTCCTTCAAGAAAGGTTCATTGATATTCAATATCTTGCAAAAAATTACTTTTTAACTTAACTTTTGAATTTTAATTGCATACCGCTAGTGCAACTTTGATTTAATTTTTCGAGTACTGAGAAAGCAACCGAACTTACAATTAGCATTTTATTAACTTTCTACTTCAAAAAAAAAAAAACCTTTTAAACTCTTTTTTATTAAAAATGAAGAAGAAATTTTATGCCACAAAATCAAATTCTTTTTGCTTAATAAAATACTTATATGGGTAAAATGAGAAAAAATGCAATAAATATTATTTATTATAAAATTTTTTTAACATCCTATTAAACTATCTAAAAGGAGTTAATTTTTTAAAGATGTCAGATAATTAGGGGAAATCAATAAAATCAAAAAAAAAATACATTTTCGTATGTTAAACAGAAATATGAATTAACTTTAAGGAATTTGAATATTTATTAAAACTGTATTATTGACTTCAAATTCAGCTTACAAACGTATTGTTTTTTAAGTAATCTAGTGTTAAGGAAAACTCCTAGAGCTTAAAAAATATTTTTCTACATAACTACCTTTTACACTAATACATTTGAACCAGCATTTCTGCAGTTATTTTATTATATCCAGAAAAATTCTTTCTTTTATATCTCAAAAAACGACTCTACAGCGGTTCTTAATTTATGATCTGTGAAAAAAGTTTCGGCCACTTAGGTCTCTCTTACGATGTTTAAAAAAATATCCGTGTAAGTTGGACTTGCGCAATTAGTGTTCTGTACGTTGATTGCTTGCAAAATTTCTTGATCAGTATACGAGATAAGGAGGAGACAGATTTTTCACACTTTTATAAAAATAATACAAAGGGAATTTTGCGCAAGTATTACATTATATATATTTTTGAACTCGTCTTTTTACAAGCTTTCACACCATTCGATGATCTTTCAAACCTTCAAAACTACACGGCTCTGATGAGGCGATCAAGTCCTATATTAGTGCCAATTTTCAACTTTCTATGTCAAATAGTTTCGGAGAAAATCGGGTGTGACAGACGGACAGACACCGAAGTGATCTTATAAGTGTTCCGTACGGAACACTAAAAAGAAACTCAGTATTGGCAGTTGGTGTCCAAATTTCTGTGCTTCATAATTTCAGACGTTTCTCTTCAATAGCCTGAACCTCTTTATTAATTTCGGATTCCTTTCGTTTCCATATTCAATAAATACTGGGTTCTTAAATAGTCCATTCGCTAGCAGTAAATCCTCAATAAATCCTCACTTCTCGACTCTGCTGGTCTTTCTGATTTACAGTCCTTCTTATTTGAGTCTCGGCCTCATCAAAACTATTTAAACTAAAATTGTACTTAAGCCATTATTGCCTTAGATCGGGAATATTCTTTCATGTATAACTTGTAGACCATTACTCTCTTTAATGGGAAAATTTGTCACTCTGTATTGAACCAAACAATAACCAAGGGATTTTTTTGTATTTATTTTGATGACAAGATAGATAACTTAAAAAACAGCCTCCTATAACTTTTAATTAATAATAATACTCATAATAAATGGTGGAATAGTTGAAGGACCGGTTCTATATTTATCTCTGTTAAATCAAAAGGAAACCGCCTACAGAATGAGACTTTAGCTCTTGAGTGAATTTTATTTTTATGAAAAGTTGAAATTGCGACTTATTATAGATTTTTGTCAATGTTTTTTGAAAATAATAAAGTAATTTTACTCAGAGATCACCATTCCATGTACTAAACTATATAAAAGAAATGTACAACTTTGTAAACCAGATTGAAAAGTAGCGTTTTTAGAAACACTCAAAAATTAATTTTGATAATGACTTACTTGCATAAAAAGCACCCATATTGTACTTTACTCCCTTAACCCCCGTATGTGCCTCTTTTTCAACTGCGTTCACACACTCCTGAACCTAATTATCAGTACTTCCGCGGCGGATTCCTAGTCTTTACACCTGGGAGTAAAAGAAGGGGTAAAGGAAGAAGAAATGCGTAAGAAGCAAAGGCGTAATTCTTTAAATCTTAGAAGGTGTTTCCATTGTGATTTTCGAAGGGATAGGACTATAAAAAGAATAAAACCAAAAATTTATGTTTTTAACTCAGGTAAGCTATCTTAAAATGTGTAAACTCTCTTGGACCAGATGAGTTGCCTTCTGAAATTCTCAAACTTATTAAGATGGAACACTTTCATGTTGATTTAGGCTGGTTCACCATTGTATGTAAAATGAAAATCATTGTTAATAAAAGGCTGATATCAACTTTTGTCTCTTTTCTGAAAAAGACAAAGTGAAGAGGATTCACAGATTATCGAATCAGTTATGGGAGTTACTCCTTAAAAATCTTTCTAAAAGTGATTCATAACAGAGTTTACAAGGAACTGGAACAAGATATTTAGTACAAAATGTAGCAATCGGATCCCTAATTCCACATACCGGAAATTTTCATATAAATTCTTATTACTAACAAATTTTCCTTTTTCGGAGCCTCCAGCTTCACAGGATATTATCCGTATATTATGTATTTAAGTTTAACGTGCAACGTAATCCACTTATATTTCCAATAATTTTCGTATTATAATTATGCTTTATATGTCTTTTGGGATGTTTTAAGGCACCATTTTATATGACTAAAATTTTAACATAATGACATGTACTGACAAAATTCAATTTTTAAAATGCAGACTTTCATTCTGCTAAAAACTTGACCTTGACTTGCAACTAAAAACAAAGATCTGTAAATGTTTTTTTTTGAATTATTTTATTTTTTCAAATAGTAGGTCTAGTTGAGCAATGATTGACCATGAGAAAGAGGAACAAAAATACGAAAATTCTAACTACACAACAGTTATCACCACGAGCCTAAGCATTTTATTTTTTCACTCTACACGCATTTCGCTAACATTGTTAGCACCATCAGGAGCGACCATTCAGTGTTAATTATGGCTCCTAATAATGCTAACAGGGCTAATAAAATGCATAGTGGTGATAATATTGTATAATGTCATTGTACCTAAGTTTTCAAAGTCCCAACGTAGTACAATTTCAATCATTTTTAGGACATAAAAGTCAAAAACTCATGTTCTTTCATTATCAATTTATTAATTGCTGAATCGGTATGTCAATATTTAGTTTTTTTTTTCTGAAAATTTAATTAAATTTAATAAAAATAAGTTGCTATTTTTATATTCTTCTTATTTCGTCATATTTAATATCTACTGCTGTTATATAAAATATTTTTGTGAAGAAGATTAATAAATGTGAGTGACATTCATGACATTTAAAAAAAATCACAACTTTAACTAATGTCTTAGAAATTACAGTATCTGGATAACATTTTTAATAGCACTTTATATGGATTTTTATATTTGGAAGTTTTAAATTTTCTCCTGTAACTTAAGAACAAAAAGGGCAATTAAAAATCTATTATTGTCGTCTTTCATTTCATCAAAAATTGTCTCGTGTTGAGAAACCCCTGGTTCATCATTTGCGACATATTCCCCAAGAACGACAAAACTGGACACCCTCTACAAGATGCTGGGGCGTTTTTGATTCCGCAACATAGTCATCCAAAACAATGCTCAGCCATAATGTAGCTTTTAAAAATAATTTCTTATTTTTTAGGGCCAATATAATATTTCAGGGATCCGTGTTGCTTAACTGATACCTGCAAGAAATTCGATCTTGGATGACAGTAACCAAAAAGAATTTAAATTCCAGGTTGCAATTTTTTCTAAAAAAGTTACATTGTGGAACCCGACACAGTTACGTCGGGACAATCAACTAGTCTAGCATCGTTAATTTGCTAGGTGTTAACCTGGGAGCAAATAAGTCTTAGCGTAAACATGTTGCATATACCACAAAAACGAGATTCTCAAAGGTTGGGAATATTATTTTGAACTAGAAAGCTTTACACTCCACAATAACAATTCTTTCAAAAGGTCAGTTCCGACCAATGATGGACCACTGCTCTCATGTTTGGGGCTCTGCTCTCAAACATACACTGCATTTGTTGGATTCTGTTAAAAGAGGGCTCTTCGGCTGACTGGAGACTCAGAACTCACCAGCAACCTTCATTTCTTGAAATATCGAAGAACGGTTGGAGACTTGAATCTATTCTACAAATACTTTCATGAAAAGTGTTCGATTGATGTTGTCCGCTTAACCCCTCCCAAAGCGGTGCATGTCAGGGATACATGTCGCGCTTATATATCATATCTGTCTGAGTTTCAGCTTGTTACTTCTCGTACAAGCCTTTTAAATAGCCTTCTATATGGAGAACTTGATCGTTTTTTTCGCACACGTGTCGCTCTTGTAACACTTTAAAGATTTCCCTATAACACATATGCTATGCTAATAAAAAAAATATGTATATATGTATATACAGGGTACCCCATGTGTGTGGAATAATAATTCCACAGCATTTATTAATCGGTGTATCAAAAAAATATTTAAATAAAAGTTATATGGTGTTATACGGCGCAGACGATAAGATGTTTTGAATTGTCAGTTCGGAGAAATTATGCCAACTTGATTTTTTTTCAAATGGAAAGCCCTGTATATTATTTTATTTTTGAGTACCACTAGAAATTCTAGATATTATTTGTCTAACATATCATATGTCTAAATTGAACTTCTTTGGAATTATTGTCATTTGAAATGTAAAATAAAAAAAAGACAAAAAACTATTAATAAATACTCTAGGTTTATTTTTAAGGTAATAATTGCTCACAATGTCTACCGTTAACAGCGAAGCAATGACCCAATCTGTCATAAACTGCCTGAATAGAGTTTTGCAGAGAATCCTACTTCATATTGAATTCTTTGTTGTAAATCATCTATAGCTTCAGGTTGACTTTGGTAAACTTTGGTTTTCAAATGCGGTTTTCAAGGTCGCGACTCCTTGCAGGTCATTCTACAGCACCTCTTCTGCCTATCTGTCGATTAGGAAAAATCGCATCCAAATATCTACGAACATTGATTTCATAGTAAGGAGGTGCGCCGTTCTGTTGATACCACAGATTCCTGTTAGGGTTATCCAAATTATTTTCATCGGGAAAAAGACCTGCACAAGTTGGAATAACTTGCTCTTGGAGTCTTTTTCCCAATGACAATAATTTGGATACCTCTAAGTTTTCCGAGGTCCAAAACTCAAGACAATACTCCTAGTGATTCCCCAAAAAGGATAAAATCATAATATTCTTATATCTCAACAGTGCAATTTTAAATGCTTTTTTTACTGCACTAATGTTTGAAGCTAAAATAAATCTAATAATTCTCCAATTGTATTTATTATTATTACTCCTGTTTATTAAAGAAAATTTTAAAGCAAGTTAATTAAAATAACAAAATAAAGCAAGCAAATATTCGTTGTTAGATTTTAAATATCAATGAGCTTGTTTACAAGGAGAACAGGCTCTAAAACAGAAAAAGTTTTTTAATAAACTTCAAACTTTCACGCCTTAAAGAAATTTTAATGCAATGTATTTAGGAGTGTAAAAAAATAAGAGGAGTTTTAATAAAATTCCGGAAAATATATTTTGTAACAAAGGTAAAACAGTTTTACGTAAATGTCCTTCCTATTTAGTTTACCAAAATCTGGTGGACTAAGTCCAAATAATACTGCAGTTTTTGGAAATATTGACAATTTTGAATTAAAAAATGTAAGTGTATCAGGCTATAAAAATATCATGTGTTTAACATTCATCTCAGCACTATCCACAACCCTCGTTGTCTTTTAGTTAAGTTATTTGAAGTATTCATTATTATTAACATAAGAAAAGTTCAACTTTTATGAATAATTGCCAGCTTCTTGTATCACCCTCAATCTCTGGATCTTAAATTTCTGTCCGACATGGCACTTATTTCTCCTTGAGTGAACATTATAGAACTAGTTTTGGAATATCCTGTTTTGTCATTCTCCTTACGTACCCCCACTAGCCCAGTTATTTTTATTAAATATTGCCTATTATTGTTCTTGTACCCTTTATGATATCTCTTATTATTTAGTTTCTAATTCTATTCGTTCTTGATATTCCAGTTGACCTTCGCCAGCAAAAAATTTGTATTCTAATCTTTTGGTTAGTTACTAAGCTTTGCAGTTGTATAGCAGGATGCTTCTCAGAAATATGTTAGGGATGTAATGCATCTGTTCAATTAATGTGTTCTTTCTCAGAGGAAGGAATGACGGTTTTCGGTTGCTTATTCTGTCTTCTATTTCTGTCGTATTCTAACGCCTTTACTAATTCTTGCTCCCAGATAAATGGATTGATTACAGGCTTCTAGCACTTGCCTTTCGTTCATAGTAAAATAGACTTTCCGATTCTCTTCCTATACATATACATTTAGTTTTTCTGTAATTGTCTATTAATTCAGCTGGTTTTTGTATAGTCACTTTACATTCTGTTAGGGTCGGCTATTCATTTTATACCTAACTTAATATATGTGTTCCCATTCATAGGCTCAACTTGTTCTCTATTAAATTTGAATAGCATAGAAATATAGGATTCTAATAAACAATGGCTTAAGCCGCACCTCCATAGACTTAAATTCCCCATTGGGAGTCTTGTTTTATAATAATGTAGTTGATTACAGATTTTATTTTCTTCGTTCCTTAATGATAAGTATTTTTATGAATGTCTTTGCGTAGATAGAGTCGATTCAAGGTACACAGTCTCTGCTGTTCGCCTATTTCTATAAACTTTTCTTTATTTTCTTTTACTATTTCTTTAAAGTCACTGCAGGTCGAATTGGTCTTTTTTCACGGTTGGTAATCCTCGTTATGACTATATGAGCTGTTTATTAATTGCAGCAAATAAAAATTTTCCAAATTATATATCTATTTATATATTTAATATTGATTTTGACGCCCTTAGTTGGCATATTGAATCAATATTATTGATATGATTTATGTCTTCGTCTTCCTATTTAATTTCAGTAGAGACCTGAAATAATAAGGGTTAGGTCCTCTTAGGTGACTTTAAGCCTCTAATCTCTAGTGCCTTATTCCAGTCTGTCACGAACTTATCGTTCAGTAGAACTATAATTGGGTATGGCAACAACTACTAGTTATGATCTCATCCTGGTGTTTAATTTACGGAATAAGCTAACATTGGCACACTCACATAGTTATAATAAATATGTAGTTACACTGACACAGTTCTTCTTTTAAGTCAGAGCAAAAGTAAATTATTGGGTGTGATCATTCCTCAGTATTCAAGCACCTAAATCATAGCGACGTCATTTTTATTTATTCGAAATTAACATCAATTTAGTAATGAGAGTAAATTTGACTTAGTTTATATTATTAATAGCGGATACTACACTTTTGCATCAAACATTACAGATTTTTTCGTTAAATTGAAAAAATAACCGGTCAAGTGCAATTGCTTTTAAAATAAAAAATTTTGTTATGGTGGTATAAATACTCCAAATGAGTTTCAACAAAGTTTGATTTGATTTTTTTTTTATGTACCAGATAAATTATTAAAGGTAATGCACTCGTGATAATTTACGTTCAATCTACACCCCGTGGAGAATATTCCAGAATTTTTTCAAAATTTTTGATTAGTACTTTTCGAGATAAGGTGGGGGGACAGCGATTTTTTTTGCCATTTTTTAAAATAATACAAAGATAAGTGTGTGCCGGTATTACATTATATATATTTTTTTACTCGTATTTTCACAAGCTTTCTTTTGACACCACACTCGATGACCTAGTAAAAAAATGTTTTTTTCACTTCCATATTTACCCCCCAAAACTAACCCCTTAAGTCAAAATTTAACTTTAAAAACTACAGGCCATCAATTCCTATATTATTACCAAATTTCAACTTTCTATGACAAATAGTTTCGGAGAAAATCGGGCGTGACAAACAGATGGACAGACAGACAGACAGACACCGAAGTCATCTTATAAGTGTTCCGTACGGAACACTAAAAAAAAATCTGTATAAGCATTATGCAAGTTTAAAATGATAAGTAGGTTAGATGAAGAAATCTGTTACCTGATCTAGAGTACCTTATGACCTAGTTGATGTTAAATTAGTATTAAACACAATAATAAGCACTGAATAGAAACTACTATGTCTAGTGACAAAGATAAATTTATTAAAGATTTGTCAATATGTTTTTTTTTCTGTCTTGTAAAACCGGAATCGACAAACATTTTATGTTGGAAGACCACTCAAGTTCTTTCCATTTGCCTCGAGGACCAGCTAACAATCCCCAATTGTAACAGACGCCGTAACAAAATAGACATTTTTATTTCATCAGGCTTAAATGTCCATTGAGACAAATTGAATGGAAAATAAAGAAAAAAAAAACAGATATTTTGGTCCTGCTATTAGACTGTTATTTTTTATTGCATTTTTTGGCTATTAAATCTGAGGATTGGTATTGTTAATCGCTAAATTTTAATTAATGATATTCGAATTTTTTATAAAAGTATTTCTAATTAATAGTTATTTAAATTCATGACGTCGGCAACCAAACTAGGGACGACAGAGTAGAGAAAGACTCGTTATGTAGCAGTAAGATATATCAGGGTCCATCTGTGACTGATATCAACCAATTGGTAAACGCATACTTTGTAGGCGAGTCGTAATATGACAAATCGCGTGTCCCGCATATTATTCAACAGATGGACGAGTAATAAATAATTGGTGAAATATGGAACTTTAGCAGTTACTAATTATTTTAATTTCTGATCGGTAATTAACGACCCATATCTGAACGCTACCTAGCGGTTATTTTACTAATTTTGATTTCGAAATGTGTCATTGCTAAAAACTCCTCTATTAATGTGTGGCTGGTAATTTGACGTTCCTTGGACAAAGATAGTTATGCTTTTCACAATAGGTGGACATTATCAAGGGGTACAACTTGCCTTTTAATATAAGTAGTTTTGTTTAAAAATTATAAAAATCAAAACGTATGAGACGTTATCTACGCATAGCCTATTGTATTATTTTATCAGAAGAGACCTCCCTTGCTAACGAAAAAATGCCTTAGAGCTCAGAGACCTTGATGTTATGAGGTCAAAATAATTACTGAGCAATCTACAAAGTTCACTTTCGGTCTTTCTTAACCGCAAGGTAACACTAACTGTAAGGTACTTGTGCCTTCTCTTGAGAATATAATCGACTTTTACAGATTATACATCGCAGTATGAAAAATACTAAACTAGATACCTCAAGTGTCTACAATATTAACTGGCATAAATATTTAATAATAACGGACAAATAAGGTCATGAATTGTGTCTTTTATAGTCAGTTGCAACCAAAATTAACCTATCGGCCAAACGATATAGTTTTCTAATCGTAATAGACCTCTTTTCATCACAAATTAGAAGATTTAGATTATCATTTTAGATACTTTATTAGGTGCCTTCAATTATAAATTCTTCCAATATCACCTATTAGCCAGTAAAAAAAGAAAATATATTTTGAGAAGTTCCATTGGATTCATAATTTAACCTAGGGGCACAGATCTCTTTGTAAAGAAACCTGTCAAGTACAAGTCAGACTTAAACAGTTAGTGTTTTGTCCTGCGATTGCTGAAGTATTCTATGAAATTTACGCATACATTCATCTTTAATATAAAAATTACCAAGAATTTATAAAAAACAAGATACGAGGATGGACTGAAAAGTTCGCGGGCTCACCAAAAAATAATTATATATTTTTATTATAGTATCTTCAATAAGTTCATACCTTCTTTAGTTGTCACAGTGTAAAATTTTGTTGCTGTAGAATTTGTGGTTTTTTGGTTAGAACGAATTTAGTGAGACCAAGTGCAGCGTTTTTAGAAAAATGGAAAAAATTGAACAATGTGCGGTCATCAAGTACCTGTTTAAAAAAAGTTTAACACCAAAGGAGATCCACGATGATATGAAAACAACACTAGAGGAATCTGCTCCGTCATATACCACTGTGAAAAAAATGGGTTGCAGAATTTAAATGTAGACGAGAGAGCATCGAAGATGACCCTCGCTCCGGCCCACGACGCCCACGACTGAAGAAAACATCGGCAAAGTGTGAGATCTCATATTGAACGACCGTAGATTAACAATCAGGGAGATTGCAGCCACTATAGGCATCTCGTACTGACGAACATCATTGCCAACGAATTCGGATTTTCTATGGTTTCCGCTAGGTGGGTCCCCAGATTGCAATTGAACAAAAAAGAATTCGACTCACGATGGAGATGTTTGAGGCTGATCCGCAAGATTTGCTTTAAAGGTTTGTGACAATGGATGAAACCTGAGTTCACCACTATACTTCAGAGTCAAAACAATAATCCAAGCAGTGGAAAAAATCCGGTGAACCGACCCCAAAGAAAGCGAAGGCAATTCTGTCGGCTGGAAAAGTAATGGTACCAGTTTTTTTGGGATGCTAAAGGTATTATTATGGTGGACTACCTTCCAAAAGGCGAAACAATAAATTCGACCTACTATTGCACCCCTTTTGCGTCGTTTACGTCAGGAAATTAAAGAGAAACGCCGAGGATTACTAAGAAAGAAAGTTTTGTTCCGTCAGGACAACGCTCGCGTTTACACGTCTGTTGGGTCTATGACTCAAATTCGTGATTGTGGTTTCAAATTGCTGCCCCCATCCGACTTATTCTCCGGGCTTTCATCTGTTTCCAAACTCAAGAAAACACCTCGGTGGTCAGAAATTTTCATCAAATGAAGAAGTCGAAGCTGCAGTTAACCAGTATTTTGAAGACCTTGAGGAATCTTTTTTTCGAACAGGTGTGGAAGCTTTGGAAAGTAGGTGGAAGAGGTGCATAGAGCTAGGTGGAGATTACGTCGAAAAATAAAAGTATTTTTGTAAGTATTTTACTTTGTTTTCTTGACTAGGCCGCGAACTTTCAATCCATCCTCGTATCTTTGTAGTTAAAGTTTAAAATAAATATTTACTACCTAGAGATTTGTTTAATTATAAACAAATAAAATAAAATTATTTTGTCTCAGTCCTATCCGTTGGTCACCAGTCATCATGAATTTTTTTTTTTTTTTGCCAAACGCTTAAGGCAGTAATGCACTGAAAAATATATGAGTATATTATTGATTGCACCGAATACGTATTGATATTTCGTAGCTCTTAGTCCCAATTAAATTCACAACTTTGGGTCATTTTTTAATATAATGTAAAGAAAAGTTTTCGCGAGTATTACATCATATATATTTTTAAACTCATGTTTGTACAAGCTTTCATTTGACATCCCACTCAATCGCCTTGCAAATTTTTTTTTTCACTTTTCACCTGCTTTTACCTCCGAAAACTAACCCCTTAAGTCAAAATTTAACTTCCAGTATCACACGGCTCTGATTGGGCCATCAATTTCTATATTTGCGCCAAATTTCAACTTTCTACGTTAAATAGTTTCGGAGAAAATCGGGTACGAGTGACAGACACCGAAGTGATCCCAAAAGTGTTCCGTACGAAATACTAAAAAATGCTCTTCTAATGGCAAGTCTTGGTTTGATACAAGTTCTAAAGAAATTGTTGAATCGTAGTAACTTACCTACCGAAAATAAGAAGAAAACCTAACGGCTTAGAACGTAACTTCTTCGTTAATCGACGAAACCAAAATGGCACTTAACCAGAATATTTGGAACAAATTTCTTGAATATCAGTTAAATGGTTTGTTACACCTCGGTTAAGGCAGTTTCATTAGGTTAACTGTACAAGAAATTACAGGTTTAAACTTCTATAGGAAGGCTTTGAAATGAACGGCAAGGAGCTATATTTTCCATCGAGTACTTGAATCGCTACGTCTCAGCACGCTTTGCTCTTGTAGCTTCTCAAGGATTTTCCCGCAGCGTTTGTGCTGTACCCATCAAAAGTCTTAAATAAAAAATCATAAAAAACGATTTAAACGTCACTTGTTTATAGATAAACTAGGCGTGCCCGCGGCTCCGCTCGCGTGAACTTGATTCACCTTTATCGTCACTGCTTATTCGTTATGTTTATATTATTATATAGCTCAAGGGGCCTTAGAGGCCCATGGCTTGGTTGCGTACTTGTCTCCACTTCTTTTTGTCTCCTGTTAGCTTTTCCCAGTGCGGGATTCCCATCAACTCCGGATCTTGCTTTACTGCCTGAATCCATGTAGATCGAGGTCTACCCTTGTCTCTTCTTCCAACCACTCCTCTTATTAGGGTTGCTTTGCCTGTCTTTCTTCCTTCATCCTTGCCACGTGTCCCAACCATCCTAATGGCTGGCTTATTATGATTTGACTTATAAGGGGTTTCGTATATAGGCATTTTAATTCGTAGTTTGTTCTTCTTCTCCACAGTCCCTCTTCTTTCCTTCCTCCGTAGATTTTTCTCAAAGCTTTCCTTTCCCACACCTCCAACGTCTCCTTTTCTCTTGCATTCAGTTTCCACGTTTCGCATCTATATGTCACCGTGGGTCTGACAACTGTCGTATATATTCTTTCTTTTGCTTTTTTTGATACATTCTTTAATTTCAATATTGGATTCATTGCCTCCAAATATCTCTGTCCTGTCGCTATTCTTTCTTGTATCTCCGTCCTTTCTTGTTCACTCTATGTTATTGTTACTCCCAGATAATTAAATTTGTCTACTTTTTCAAACATATATCTTTTTCCTAAGTTGTTTATTATATCTAAACTTTTTTTGTTTTTAATATCCTTCTTCTCTGTAATTTCCATGTATTTTGTTTTTTTCCTCATTTATCTTTAGTCCTCTCATCCTTCCCCTTCCTTCTATCCTACTTATGGCTTTTTTGAGGTTCTCTTTTGCTCTTGCAATCACTGCTACATCATCCGCATAGGCCAAGCATTGGCAGGTTTGTTGGTATATCGTTCCATTTGTTTTTATTTCTGACTCCCGGATTATCTTCTCTAGTACCAAATTAAATAGACATGTCGACACTGGTTCCCCCTGTCTTAATCCTCTCTTCACCTTAAACTTGTCAGATACTTTGCCCTCAAGCAACACCCTATTTTCTGTGTCATTCTCCCCATGCGAATCAATTTACTTGGAATTTTTAGTTCTTCCATTATCTTGTAGAGTCCTTCTCTATTTACAGAGTCATATGCTTCTCTGAAATCCACAAAGTGTAGTGCCAAATTTTGTTCTAAGCTATTATCTTGGATTTGCTTAATCGAAAATATCTGGTCTGTAACCGATCTATTTTTCCTGAATCCACACTGGTACTCTCCCAGAATAGACTCGGCTTTCTCTGCTAGTCTGTTTTTGATAGTCAACACTACTATCTTGTACACGACATCCAGTAAGGCTATTGGTCCATAATTAGCAGATATAGTTTTTTCTCCTTTTTTGTATATTGGACAAATGAGCGACTCTTTCCAGCTCACTGGCATCTTTTCTGTTTCACATATTTCTTGCACCAACCGGCAAATTTCATTTTCCAGATCTACTCCTCCATCTTTTATCTACAATTTCCACCCGGGGCCTTATTTTTTTTGGGTTCTGAGTATTTCTCTTATTTCTTCTTTGCAGGGTTTATTTGTCGCCTCCTGCCCTTCAGTTAATTTTGCTTCCTACTTCTCATTCAACTCCTCATTTTCATCTCCATTTAATGTTTCTTTAAAGTATTCCGCCCATCTATTCAGTCTTTCTGCGAAGCTTACTGCTAAACTTCCAACTTTTTTTCTATATATTAGCATTTTGTCTCTGTTTATTCCCTTTGTATTTTATAAACAAAAAACATGTAAATCGGATAAGTGGTTCTTGAGTGCTAAGCGCAGTAATGGATAGACAGACAGGCAGAGAGATGTTATGTTTTATATATATTATAGATTTTTTTTTTTTTACATATATTAAATTAAGAATTAAAAAAAAATCACGTAAATCCGATGAGTGGTTCTCGAATGATAAGCACACTAACGGACAGACAGACAGAGAGACGTTGCGTTTTATATATATTATATAGATTATTATTATTATTATATAACCTCTTCAGAGAACATATGTATGAATTTAAAAAAATCACGTAAGTGGTTCTCGACGGATAAGCGCACTAACGGACAGACAGAGAGACATTGCATTTTACATATATTATAGATATAGATTGTTATTATTATTACTATATAACCTGGCCAAAGAATATATGTATGAATTTAAAAAAAGACACGTAAATCGGATAAGTGATTCTCGCCTGATAAACGCACTAATGGACAGACAGACAGACAGAGAGACATTGCATTTTATATATATTATAGATTATAGATATTCTCTGCTACATAATATTATTCCAAATTTAATGGTTTAGGCTGTGTACTGCAAGGGAACGCGCTAACGGCAAACTTTTTTTCGACTTCATTCACTATTATCGTCACTGCTCATTCCCCTATGCTACCTATCGTAATAAAATATAGCCTATAACCTGGCTAGAGAACATATGTATGTTTAAAAAAAAAAAGTACGTAAATCGGATAAGTGGTTCTCCAGTGATAAGCGCACTAATGGACAGACAGACAGACAGACAGACAGACAGACAGACAGACAGACAGACAGAGAGACGTTGCATTTTATATATATTATAGAAGAATGTATATGAAAGTATAGCTTCCGTCATTCAGTAGCTTCTTCAAGTATAGGTTATACACGTATAAAATAAATTGTGATTCAGACAGGTGTGTGAAGAGTTTGTTGTTAATCGCTCCTGATACATCTAAGACAATACTCCGCATGCAAACAAAGTATAAAATTATTATCAAAACTGAATATCGATGATATGGTTGATTGGAGTACTCATTATAAATAAAAATAATTCTTTCTTTTATAGTATGCGTCGAAACAGTATCTACATTATTTTTCTCATAATTTTTTTAACGTACATGTCGGAAACATTTACCATTATTTTGTTAATGGAAATACGAGCATTATTTTAACATTATAGTAGTGTGAACTAAACTAACTAAACTAAGAACATTCTTATTGATTAAAATCGCATCAGATTTAACTAACTTGAGTCTGGCATGTTTATTATATGAAATGAGGAATGTAATTATAACACAGGTATACAAAAAAAATAATTCTCTGTCTTTTAAGTGAGACACTTGTTTTTTAAGAAGTTTTTATGCTGAATCCAAAAAAATCATAAAAAAAGGCATCCACATTGAAATTTTTTTCAGAAAACACACTTGAAGTTGCCAGAAAAAACTATTAAATTGGAAAAAACAAATTTTAATAAATAATGTAAAAACTGTATAATCATTAAAAATTATGGAATAAAAACTATTATTTCACACATCTTTAAATATTCTGAATCTACATTTATCATAAAAACTTTAAAATATTAGGTTTTAGTGTTCATGTTTAACAAAAAACATGCATACACCACCTTTAACCAAAAACTACGTAGCAAAATGCTGTTTAAAATAAATAGGTGCAACGGGTAAATTAAAAAATTGTTTTTAGTTCTTATTAATATTGAATAAAACTATTATTTCATTGCATTTATTTACTTTAAAAAAGATTTTATCAACCACCTAGCACCCTTGTAAGTTTTAAAAAAGCGGATTTTTTGTTGAAACTAAACATAAAACTTTATTTTTCGATGTCTAGTCAGAACTTCAGAAAACACTTGGAAATAATAGTTTTGTTCAATATTAATAAAAATTAAAAACAATTTTTTAATTTAGCAGTTGTACATATTCATTTTAAACAGCATTTTGCTATGTCGCTTAGTTAAAGTTAGTGTATGCGCGTTTTTTGTTAAACATAAACATTAAAACCTAATATTTTTAAGGTTTTATCATAAATGTAGATTCAGAATAATTTAAAGATGTCCGAAATAATAGTTTTATTCCATAATTTTAATGATTATACAGTTTTATTATTTATTTATTTATTTTTTCAATTCGATAGTTTTCTGGCAATCTTAAGTATGTTTTCTGAAAAAACCTCACGGTGGATGTCTTTTTTTATGAGTTTTTTGGATCCAGCCTAAAAAAATACTTAAGAAAACACGTGTCTTGCCTAAAAGACAGAGAATTATTTTTTTATACCTGTGTAATTCCTATGTTGTCTATTTAAAATGATTTTTTTGCATTATTTTTAAGTTAAAATAGCATATTTCATATCTATTATTAATAGCTTCTTATGGGTAAAAAAAAGGATAATGAATCATCACTCTTAATTTATTTAAAACATATTGAGCACATTGTACAGCATTGTTGTTTACTAAATTCAGTTGAGATACTTAAAATAGAAATTTTGTTGAAACCTGGTATTAAAAAGTATAACGTCTTGCATACGAAAACTTATTCTGACATATGTTTCCTTCTTTACATAATTGTGCGCCTTCGGCAATTGTTCTGTTTTCTTAATCAAAATTAAGAAATCTGTTCAATATAAAATGTATTTCTTCAATATGGTCTTCTGTAGTATAAAACCTGTTTAAATAATGTACTATAGTAAAATAGATATAATGAAAAAAAAGATGAAATGATGATAACATTTAAATATGTTATTCATTACCATATCTCTATAATTAAATTTTTAAATTTATACAATGTTTTCCTCCGAATTCATTTCCTGGTTGTTTAAATAATGTATACTGTATTTTCTCTTTTTTTTAATGTGTATTATTCATAAATATACAGTTTGCAACGAATGGAACATTTAGCAACTTTTTATAACCTTAATTTTCATGAAAAAAGCTTTTTTGATTTCAGAAATTCTAAATTTAAACAGGGTGTGGACAAAGTGTGTACTGACAATATTAAGAATACCCAAAAAAATCGTCTAGTTTTAAAATTAATTGCCCATAAAAATGGGCAAATACATTTTTTACGCTTAAAACAAATAGCTGCTGCTTAAATAAAGAATATTATTTGATTTTTTCACTTGCATTTGGTGACCTTTAATTCTACATTATCAAAAATGTAATTTTCAGATATTTTTAATTTTGTCAGATCGAATTTATTTTACTTTTTTGCTCATCCTATATACTTTTACAATATTATTTTAGGGCAAAACTTTTTTATCCACCTTTAGATTATGTGGGTTATATTAAAATAGCCCCCATAAAAGATTTATAATCAAATTCATTTACATAAATTAGGCCTACATTTTAAATACCTAAACTCACATTACTATAGATTTAAAATTTAATGAAAATCCCCAAAGATTTTAATACTGGACCTAACCTGGTATAGTAGTTTCCATTTACTATTTATACATTTTATGAAAATATGGAATAATATTGTTGTTAATAAAATACCATTATGAAATATTACTACCCAAAAAATTGTTCTGGGGTTGTTTTCTATTATAACTCCTCTCCACTATAACGACAAAAGACCCACACTATCCAACCTCGAAAATCCTGTAGTTTTATAAAAAAACAAACTAAAACTGTATAAATTTCTATAAAGAATACTTTCATGTCGTATAATATTAAGACCATATTCAACTACATGAAAAAGTACTGCTTTTTCTTAACCAAAACAAGACATATACCTGAATAAAACTCATATTTGGTTCGCAAAATGCATGCATGAATTACACTGCTATATTCTTTATAATAATGATTGTGTGATGACATGTGAGCAAGTTTTATACTATCTACTATTTCTATAATCGTGTAAAAATATAAACAAAATGACAGAATAACTAAAAATAAAGTAGTTACATTTTGTAATATAGAGTAAATTTCTAGAACACATGGCAAATACCCAAAAAATATTACGCTATAATTTATGAACGCAAAACTTTCTTTATCTAAAAAATTAGATTCACAGTGAAAAGTAAGTAATTTAAGAATTATTATTATTTCATAATAGAAATGCCTCAATGCCTCAAAAAAGTAGTTTTAAATTGTTTTTTTTTGTTATAATTCGTATACTGAAAATTTCTTAAACTTATGCATCGGTAGGATTAAAATAAAAGGTATAGATTTCAAATTAATTTAGATTCAGATTAGCAATTTTAAAGTACTAATAAGAAAGAAAAATGTAATAAAGCATAGCCAAGAAGTTGTTCATTTAATGGAATTATATTTAATAATACCTAATTAGAGATTCCGACGGAGTTGCTTTTAATGTTGGTTAGCTCAGGAAAATGAAAAAGTTTTTTATTTTGAATATCGCTACCTAGAGGTGAAAAAAATTAGATTCAGTGTTTTACATTTTTATTTATTTAGTTAATTGAACAATACGTTATACTGCTATCCATAATAACAAGTAACAAAGGATACGTAACGATTTTTTAAAGGCGCCGTCTTTTATGATTGGATATTACCAGTTGGGCACGAACGTAAAGAAAAAGAAAAATAAAATGAGTTTTCCCACAAAAATTGTTTGTCGAATCCTCCTTTTAACGAACGTCGCGTCGGTTAGAAAATATATTGCTGCAGTCGAAGAAAGAATTTTTTAGGGTGAAAGTCAGTTGTCCAATTTTCTTTTCTCCGTTGATTTTATTGAGCTTTTTGATTGGATCCAATAATTCCAAACCGTTTAATGGATAAAAGTGGCATTTCGGAAAGGTACAAAGCGATTTAGAATAAATATGTTTGCTCAATGAATTCGATGTTTGAATATAGGATTGATATTATGGCATGAGACAGAATGTTTTTTTTTTTTTGCTGCATATTAGTAAAAGGTCTATAGACATTTTTACTTAACCCCTTTTTTATAATTTATTCATCTGAATCTACTTGTAATAACGTAAGAGATACATACGTAACTAACGGCAGTGGAACTTGACAGATAGATACATTATTCTTGCTTTAACCTACTAAACAAAGGGATATAAATTGAAGAAATACAATTTTATGAATTAAAATTGTATGGACTAAAAATATTTCTAATTCAGTGTTAACCCTGGAGCGACATTTCTCAGAATTATACCTATTGGGCCGTCGAGTACCCAGACACTTTCAATAACATTGTGAGCGGTGATAAGTAATGATATTTCCAATTTGACTTGAGCATTAGAAGGCAAAGTACAAAATCGGAAGAACCACGTGAAGTAAACCCGAAGAGAGTGATAGATTAGAAATTAAAGGTACAACAATACTAAGCGTTTTATTTGATTCTTGTGGTATCGTGCCCCTTAGTATCATAGTTCAGGCACTATAGTCATTAGACTGTTCATTTTACTGGCCATGAAGCGCAGGGGGGTTTCTGTTTCACGACTCTCTGTTTCTGATCCAAGAATTGGCCAACCCTCATCAGTAATGTCCTTATTTGCCGATATGTCTTTCTCTTTCCGCTTGTCAAATTACGCGGATGCGTTTTGGGGATGTAGCGGCTATTTAAACAAAAGTCGACATGCAGAGATCACAATCCTAAAATAGATTTTTGCAACATACGAGGTTTAAACTCGAACATAAATTCAGTGTACCAATATCTGCAATCAAATAAATCGCATGTACTCGTTCTGTGTTTATCGGCCAGTACAGTCAACTATCTTTATCCTGGATACGGTTTCTATTCCACAGGCGTAACTTTGGAATCTGTCTTTTTGTCAGAAGCAACCTCTCCTGCCAACGAGAGGAGGCTCTGGAGCCCCGAAACTTTGACGTTATGTGGTTAAAAATAACGACTCAAGAAAACACAAGGTTTATCTGCATCCTTTATCGACCACCAAGTGATACTAAGTTTAGAACACTTTTCGATTCTCTTGCAGACACCATCGATCATTTACAAATTAACTATCCAAATGCCGAAATTGCCATCTTGGGTAATTTCAATGTTCACAACTCCAACTGGCTTAAGTATTCAAATACTACCGACGAACAAGGTTCTGAAGCTGAATCATTTTCAATCAGTTGTGACGTAACTCAGCTTATTTATTTATTTATACATTCAATTCCAACAGGCCAGGGCCCAATTACAGGACTAACGTTTATACTAATGAGCTACAAATAAAAGAAGAACATGATACAATTAAAATAAAATTAAAATGTTTTAACAATCTCCAAATTAAAAAAAAATAGTAATAATAAAAAAACTACAAATCTGAGCAACCTCTAAATACTGAGCAGAGAACTAATAAGTAGCGACAGCCTACTGCAATGGAAATCACCGGAGTTTCCAATAACATTGACGTTCTTACACATTATATAAATAGGGCTGTGGAATAATATATTTGACCTAGCCCGGCCGAGGCTAAAAATAGGTAAGCGCCTTGCCCCAAGGCGTTGTACATGGAAAGATACATTGCTTAATAGGAAAGGGCAATCAATATGGTGATTTAACAGCTTATATAAGAATTTGATGGAGTGAATGTCCCTTATCTTTGCAAGAGGCAACTCATTAAACCTTGACCAGATTAGTCCGTGATCAACACCGCGGTTCGGATAGACACCATCCCTCTTGAAAATAAGTTATTTAATGAAGCGCCTCTGTATCGATTCGATTGAGTTGTTATGGCAATTGTATATTAGATACCAAACAATAGAAGCATAGTCAAACTTAGACCTAACGAAGGAATAATAGAGAAGCTTGATTGCAGATATATTAGTAAAGTCTCTACAATTTCTAATCAGGAAACCCAGCATCCTTTATGCACCAGCAACCATTTGTTCAATATGGCCAGCAAAAGAGAATTTCTCGTCAAAGATGATACCCAAATCTCTAACTGAACGAAGATTCTGTAGAACAGTATCACCTACGGAATAATTGAAAAATATAGGGTTGTTACGATAGGAATATCGGACGATATTGCATCTGGAAACGTTTAAGGTGAGCCTGTTAGTAGAGCACCAGTTGGTGAAAGCATTAATGCTGCTCTGTAATTCGTGGCAATCAGAAACCGAGTCTATGCGTTTAAAAATCTTAAGGTCATCTGCATAAGCAAGCTTCCGGCAACCTATCTCACTCACTAAATTGTCAACAAACATATTGAAAAGAAGAGGTCCCAGACTGGAACCCTGGGGAACACCTGAAGTGGGAACATGGAGAGGTGATCTAAATCCATTGATTTCTACAAAAAACCTGAGATCTAGGAGGTATGAATTTAAAAGATCAATCAGGTTATTTGGGAACCCAAAACTAGATCCGACCTTATCCAACAGTAAGTAGTGATCAAGTCGATCAAAGGCTTTGCGAAAATCCGTATAGAACACGTCAATCTGGCTCCTATCATTGATACCGTCGCACGCAAACTGCGAGAATGAGGCAAGATTTGTGGTGGTGGATCTACCAGGAATAAAACCGTGTTGGTCAGTAGAAAGCGTATTTCTCACTTTTGAGAAAAATAAACTTATGCAAAATAATTTCAAGAATTTTAGAGGAATTACATAAAATAGATAATTATTAACCATACCTGGATCCCTAGACTTCAAGATAGGTCGGACCTTGGCCACCTTCCAAGTAGCAGGAAACGTATGAGTCGTCAACACTAGATTAAAGATACGGAGTAAAGGACCGGATAGAGCGGACACGCAATCCTTGATAACAAAACTGGGAATGCCGTCGAAACCGGAGGCCAGTTTATTCTTGCAGTTACAATATCCCTCTCGGAAATTTCGGGAACGTCAACAAAGAAAGGGGGAGCTTCCCAATAACTATACTCCTCAGGCCTAGCCGACTTAATAAATACGCTGTGAAAGCAATCACCAAAGGCAGTGACTATGCTAGGTGGGTCGCTATAGACATGATCATTATTTCTCATGTTATTAGGAATGCCAGATTGAGAGCGTTTACTCTGAATAAACGCCCAGAATCTGGAGGGATCGTTAGAGATGTTATTCTCAGTACTGCGGATATATTCTCTATAGGCAACACTAGATTGCTGCTTGATTAACCTACGAAGAGAACTGAATTTCTGATAGTAAAACTTCAGTTTGAACACCTTATAATTACGATAAGCATTTTCCTTTTTATAAATGTTACCTATGATCTCCTTGGTGTACCAAAGAGGGAAGTGCCTTCTACGTTGTGACTTCTGAGGCACGCTTGCAACAAAGATGTTATTTAGTGTGTCATACAGGATCTAACAAGCGTCCTTCAGAGACAGACAATCAGTAACAGGGGTCAGGTCCGCTTCAACATAAATTTATTTGGCAGTCGCAAACCTGCCACGATTCTTCAAAGCAGAGCCAACATCGGCACCACTCGACAGGTTTACTCTATTTGACGAACCCACACGGATCTCTGATCGAGACGGGGAGGTCGCCAGTCTTCTCGATCGATTTTTAACCACCAATCCATAGATTTACACGGTCACCGTAAATCCGCCGTTAGATTCTTCCGACCATAAACTGATTTCGACATCGAGTATCCTACCAATCAGTGACAAAGAGGCGTCTAAACCGCGTAAGATTTGGCACTACAAAACTGCTAATTGCGATATTTTCGAACGTTATTTAGACGCTTGTTTTCGATCCGAGGATCCATCTGACTGTGCCAAGGAGGAGTCCGATGTTATTTTGGCTGGTATGGAAGCTTACATCACTTTTTCGAAGAAATTCTCTTCCAACGGCAAACCTTGGTTTGACCGAAAATGCAAAGAAACTGTTGCTTATAAACATCTTGTCTACCGACAATGGCGTGAAAATCCTAAGGTCATAAATCGTAACATCTTTGTTCGTAACCTGAACAGATGCGAAGAAATTATCAACGAAACCAAGGAGGCACACAATCCACGAATTGGCAACAAATTTCTCGCTTGTCCCAACAATTCAAGGTCCTTTTGGTCAGTAGCTAAGGCAGTTAGCCAAAATTTCACCATACCACCACTCACACGGCCGGATAATTCTATTGCATCAACAGCGAACTTGTTGGCTGAACTCTTTGCTTCGCATTCCACTGTCGATTTCTAACTAAAAACACCACCTACTATTCCTGTAGTGTAGTCAAGGATGCCCGATATTGTCTTTAGACAGCGTATCATAAAACATATTTTAATGAAGGTAGACACCAAAAAAGCTTCTGGCGCTGACGGAATACCTGTCATAGTACTCAAAAACTGTGCGAAGAAACTAACACCAGTTTTCTGTAGACTTTCTAACCTATCCTACAGAAAGGAAATATTTCCTTTTTGCTAGAAATGTGCCACAATTCAGCCAATACCTAAAAAAGGCACAAAAAACCTTGTCAAGTAACTACCGACCAGTCGCACTGCTTTCAAAATATCGAAAATCATGGAAAAGGCTATCAATCAGCATTTTCTAAACTATCTTGAAGTAAGTACATAATTAGCGACCGTCAATAACATGTGATCACTGGTGCTGAAGTTTTTTCTGAAACTTGCCTGTTCAATTGTTTGGTTCGATTCCAGTTTGTTTTCTAGCGTATTTATGATGATTCTAGTAAATAACTTATAGGTCTGCGAAAATAGGGATATTGGACGGTAATTATCCAATATATTCTTGTCGCCTTTTTTGAAGAGCAATATTGTTGAGAAAGAATTCCAATTAGTTGGTATTTGTCCTTCACTTAGGCATTTATTGAACAATATTTTCAATGTTGTGTTTCATGTTTCTCAAAGATGATATAATCTCTTCTTCTGTTATTTCTGGTATTTCCTCAGAGTTGACGTTGGGTACTTTTCTCTTTATATCTTTTTTAACTTCTATTGGTGAATCATTTTTTGATTCGTACAGTTTACTATAATAGCTCTCAATTATTCGTAGTATTTCGTCTTGATCTTTTGTTTCTTGTCCATTTTCATCTTTTAGACTGTTAACTGAAACTTTTCCCAAATTTCCTCTAATTGCTTTGATCTTTTTATTTTTTCGATGACTTTTTTTATCTGGTATGCCAGTTGTATTCGTTTGTCTTCTCTGATTGATTTTTTTTAGCGTTTTGTTAGTTTCTATGTATTGGATGGTGTTTCTTTTTTTCTGTCTAAGTAGATTCCTTCTTTCTTCAAACAGCTGTTCTATTTTATTACTCCATATTTCTTTCTGGTGTTGCATTCTCTTAGCTGTCTTCTGTCCTACATCGACTAGGGCTTCTATCAGTATTTCATTAATTTCATCTATGCTTTTGTGAGTTAGATCTTAGTGACTTTCTATGACTTTAGTTTTGATATTGTGTTTTATTCTCTCTTAAGATTTGTGTGTCTATTTTTGTCTTACTTTTTGTCATGAATCTTTTTCTTTCCATTTTTTCATTTATTTCTATTCTTGCCCTTACGATTCTATGGGCACTTCCGGTATTGACATTGTTTATAACTGTGACATCTTTTACAATTCTTCTGTCTGTGGATAATATAAAATCTATTTCATTCTTTACTTCGCCATTTGGACTAACCCATGTCCATTTTCTATGTGTTTTTTTGTAAAATAAAGTATTGATAGCGTATAACTGCTGTTGTTCTAAATAAAAATGACAGAATATAATTTAACACTTTACCTAATATTTATTGACTATCAAAAGGCATTCAATAATATTGAAACCTGGGCGGTGGAAAAAGCTCTGAATAATAATAGAATTGACTATAGATACATAGAGCTAATAAGATCGATATATAATAATCGAAGATGAAAATAGAAGCACACGAAAATACAAAACCTATACCTATAAAATGAGGAGTGCGACAGGGAGACACAATGAGCCCTAAACTGTTTAGTGCCGCATTGGAGGATATTTTTAGAGATCTTGAGTGGGATAAGATGAGAATAAATATAAATGGAGAGTGGCTAAATCACTTGAGATATGCCGACGATGTAGTAATATTACCTAACAATGTAGAAGATATATAAAAGATGTTAAATGATATTAAGAAAAAATCGGAAAAAGAGGGATTAAAATTAAATAAGAAGGAAACAAACGCCATGGCAAATGACCATAACCCGCAAGACAGGATAGGCAACGAAACACTTGATTATGTAGAAGAATATGTATATATATATATATATATATATATATATATATATATATATATATATATATATATATATATATATCTGGGACAAATGATACAATGCACCAAATCCAATCAAACCACAGAAATAGAAAGAAGAATCAAATTGGCATGGGCAGCTTTTGGTAAACAAAGATACATCCTAAATAACAAGAAAATTCCTCTAAGACTAAGAAGAAATGTATATAACCAGTGCGTCTTACCAGTTACCACTTACGCAGCACAAACTTGGACACTGACTAGGAATATAATGGATAGATTTGCCAAAACACAACGATCAACGGAGCGTCAGATGTTGAATATAAAGATAAAGGATAAGATACTGAACGAATATATTAGGGAAAAACTAAACTAATAGATGTAAAAGAACATATAGCAAGCCTAAAATGGGGATGGGCTGGACATACAATCTGACAACCGGACAATCGTTGGAATAGGAAGATGCAGGATTGGAAATCCTGGTTGGGAAAGAGATCAAGGAGCAGACCCCAGAGCAGGTGGAAAGACGATCTAAAACTTACAGCGGCCTTGCGTGGACAAGAGCAGCACAGGACCAAGATAAGTGGAGAACAAAGGGGGAGGCCTATATCCGACACTGGATGTAAGAAGGCTATGAAGAAGAAGAACAAGCGACCGTCAATATGGCTTTCGTAAACACAGCTCAACAGGAGATCTTCTGACGTGTGTAACACATGTTTGGAACAACGCAATTGAACACTCAGGAGAATCTCGAGCGGTTGCTCTTGATATATCCAAGGTATTCGACCGTGTTTGGCACAATGGATTGTTGGCTAAGCTATGCTCTTCTGGTATGTCTGAAAGTTCTCTTTGTGGCTCTTATGTTTCCTCAGAAAGCGTTCTTTACGAGTGGTAGTCGACGTATTCTTTCTAACACCTTCACTATCAACGCCGGTGTGTCCCACGGCTCCATACTGTCTCCTACTCCCTTTCTCATTTACATTTTGCGGATGATAGTACACTTATCTCTTCGCATACAGCAGGAAGTCATTCAACTTAACAAGAACCTGGAAGAAATTCTATCTTGGGCTGATAGTAACCAAGTGGAATTTAATGCTACAAAAACCCAGGTGGCAGTTTTTTCTAAAAAAGTTAAAGTTGCTGAACTCGATATAGTTATGTCGGGGCATTCTAGTCCTCTAGCATCGTCACTCAATTTGTTGGGCATTAATTTGGGAGCAAATATGTCTTTGCATGAACATGTTGCAAGCATAGCAAAGAGAGCTTCTCCAAAGCTGGGAATATTATTTCAAACCAGAAAGCTTTACACTCCACAACAACTGTTAATTCTATACAAAGCTCGAATTCGACCAACTATGGAATACTGCTCCCATGTTTGGGGCTCAGCTCCCCAAACATACACTGCATTTGTTCGATTCTATTCAGAGAAGAGCTGTTTGGTTGGCGACTTGAGTCTATTCTACAAGTATTTTCATGGAAAGTGTTCGAATAATTTGCCCAGGATTGTGTTTTCCCACCGCGTACAATTTACAGCGATTCAATACCAACGTGAATCGCTTTTTCCGCACACGTGCCGCTCCTGTAGCGCTTTAGGAATTTGCCTACAGCACGTGTGCTAGACCTATAAAAAAAAGCGGTAGCGATCCAGGATAGTGGACGACTTTGACAGGTCCGTTCAGTACCTTTACGAAATACTTGCGGTATGAAGAGGACAGGAAAAGAAAATGAATTTTAAATATTAAAATTTTGCCTAGTGTCATTTATATTTCATTTATTATATGTAGCGACAGAATTTTTTGAATGGAGTGTGGACTATTGAATGGCATTGCTTATAATAAATTTCTTTAATCAAAACAGATTTGGCTTAATAGATAGTGTAGCTTAAGCCAAAACGATTAAGTGTCCAAAAGATGATAAAATTATCGCAAATATAATAGTTGTATATGGAAATTTGATGACAGCCTTTTGGTCCGAATGGAATTTTTTTTTGACTTATAAAACTTTTAAATCACTGTTCAGCTATTGGTAATATTGTTTTTAAAATTTATACAATAATTAATATATTCTAGTTTGAGTGGAAGAACGCTGCTTGCCCAATGACTTCGAACTCTTTCCATGTCGACAATATTTTCTTGTTTTATTTTCTAGTTCAAAAAAGGTATTTTTTTTGTCGTCAAAGAAAGTGTTTATTATCATTATTATTATGTGTGTGTGGTGAAACTATTTTTATTAAAATCTGTTAGGAATGTTGATCTATAATTTTATTATTTATTTCTTTTTTAATTGTACTATTTATAGCTTAATAGCATATATTTTTTATCATTCGGCATTAAACAAAATTAAAATATTGATATCAATCTCAATAAAAGCTTGTCAGTAACCACCGACCAAAGTACCAATTAGTCTAAACGATCTCATATGATATAGATGTTCAGTCAGCCTGTGGCGAAATAAATTTCGCACTATCAATAATGGTAATTGACCACCAATATCCTAAGCAGACTTACTACAATTCTGGCATTAGAAATCAATTTTTTAGCATTGATAAATTAATTACTAGAGTTTAAGTGGTTTGTGGTAAATAGGTAATTATGTTTGCGGCAAACTAGACTCAACTAGGTTAATTTAGGTTTCTTTTTATAGAAGCAAATGAAAATTATTAATTTATACTGATCATGTCTAGTGATTTAGAGAAAATTAATAATAAAATATTTGTTTCTTTTATCTTTAAACACTCTAGCCTTTCAACTTGATTTTGTCTTTTGAATTTTTTGAAAACAGATCTTCTTGTTTGTAGTGATTTGTATATAGCTAATATGTTTTGCCTCCACAAAGAGCGCACCATCCTGTCGGTAGTCCCTTTATTGTAGTGTAGACTGGCTTTTGTTCTGTTGTCAGAGTTTGCTGCAGATTTTCTTCTTCAGTTTTATTGTTATTTCAAATCCATAGTTATTATTTGCTGTACCAGTATATATTCAGTCTAGTTTATGACTATGGTTATCCTTTTTAGCTCCTCTTGTTCCTTAGCTTTGTCTGTTAGGTGGATTGATCACGAAATGAGTGTGTTTGCTATGGCTTATTGTAACTATTTTAATTTGGCTATATCGATTTGTATGTGTTTGATTCCTGTATAGCATGTGTTCAAAATATTCGTCTTGAGTTTTGGGCTCAAGTATATCTATGTAAGAAAGATAGCTGGTTGTTTTCTGATAAAAGTAGTTTAGATGGTCTAGCAAGTTAAGGAGCTGGTCTTTATCGGAGGACCGTACGACGAAGACGTCTCTGACTTATTAAAACCATAGCTTGAGTTTTATATTTGCCAT
Source organism: Pachyrhynchus sulphureomaculatus (assembly GCA_019049505.1). Lineage (NCBI taxonomy): Eukaryota > Metazoa > Arthropoda > Insecta > Coleoptera > Curculionidae > Pachyrhynchus > Pachyrhynchus sulphureomaculatus. The sequence goes on from CM032454.1 coordinate 67,088,096, forward strand.
TTTTCATTGTTTATCTCTCGAAATACATCATTAAGAGATTTCCATTGCTAGGGATAGTGATGATCCTATAATCGTACGTTCTATTTGTAGCTATATTTGTTTGTAGTATATGAAATAGGCTTCCTTTAAGTAACGTCTTGACAGATCCATTCCATGGGGTGGGATGTTTTTTTTTCTGTACTATTTGTTGAAACACTTTATCAATTTGTATACAGGGATATACCGACTTAACGTCGAAATTAGCGATTGTCTCGTCTGCAAAATTTTAAGCGGAATATATTAAATGAACGAGTTTTTATTCCCGAATTAACACTTGCACCTATTTGTCCATCTCTAGATCCCCGCGGATTAAATACATTGTATCAAAATCATCTAAAAAAGGGGTGAAAGAGGTGGGGATTGTTAAGTAATAAATAGTTTTAATAGTATTTTCAAAATTTTTTCAGCGTTTTTGGTTGATGCAAGTATAAGAGTATCATTGAAGGAAACTCATATAAGTGCTAGAAACCAACCAAGGAAACAGAGGTGCTAAAACTGATGCCAGATAGTGGTGTGAAGCTAATACATCGGATTTGTGCACTCATCCCGGAAACAGCGGAATGGCCAACCGAGTAGATGACATTCTTAATAGTGCCGCTACATAAAAAATGTCCAACAAATAACTGCGATAACTTTCATCTGTTGGCCATGATTACCCACGCTAGCAAAATAATGGTCTATATAATCCAAACTCGACTTCTTCCTTATATTAGAAACCAAGTGGCTGACGAACAAACCGATTTTGTTAAAGATAGAGGTAATAGGAACTAAATTCTAAACGTGTGACAACGGATTGAAAAAGCCAGAGAATATTATATACCCTTCTATCTGTGCTTCGTGGATTATCGTAAGGCTTTCGACAATGTGCGTTGGTAATTGCTTTGGCCAATAATGTTTGAGGTGGGAATTCCTAGTCACATCGTTGGGATCATACAACAATTTTATGGTGATAGTTCTGCCGTAGTTAAAATCGAGGGGATTAGGCAGGGATGTGTGCTGTCGCCTCAACTTTTCAATATCTACAATGAGCACATAATGAGGCGTGTTTTGGAGAATTGGTCTGGAAGAGTAAAGCTGGGTGGCGTTAGCATAAGTAACCTCCGTTTTACTGATGATACTGTCCTAATTGCTGGGAATGAGAATGAGTTGGTGTCGCTAATTAACAGTTTAAAAAATATTAGTGCAGAATATGGACTGGAGATCAACACAAGCAGTATTAAAGTGATGATAGTCGACAGGGCAAATGACAGTCAACCAAATGTGAAACATGTCTCTGCTTTTGATGTAGTCGACAGGATTATGTACTTAGGAGCACTAATTAACACTACTGAGGACAACGAAAATGAAATCTGCAGAAGAATACAGTTAGGGAGAACCGCAATGATAAAGCTCTCGAAAATTTGGAAGAGTAAAGATATCACGAGAAACACGAAAATCAATTTATCCCAGACCCTGGTGTTATCTGTATTTAAATATGCTTCTGAAAGTTGAACAGCTCGAACAGCAGACCGAAAACGAATAGACACGTTTGAAATATTCTGCTAGCGGAAAATGTTGAATGTCTCCTGGGCTGAACATCGAACTAACGTGTCCATTCTGAAAGAAATTAAGCTCACTTAATGGCTACTAACTACAGTGCTTGCTCGAATTTTGCGTTTTTTTTTTTTTTTTTTTTGATCATTTAACTAGAAGGGTGCACATGGAAAAATTGATTATCCCGGGAAAGCCTGAGGGCAGGAGAAAAAGAGGCAGATTTCCCATGCGCTGGATAGATACCGTAGAGAGCCTTTTGCATTCTAACGTGGAATATGCGGTAAGGGCCATAGACAACCGATTAAAGTGGCAGAGCACCATCAGGAATATTATAAAAGAATGAGAAATCCAAGCTAAATCATGATAGTCATGGTTCTTTAATCACTATACGTCTGTAAAGATTGAAGATAATGAATATAAATATAATATTATTTATAGAAAAATATATGTTGCATTGATGGGATAGGGTGTGAGATTAGAAGTGTTACTAAATATATATCATGCTATTCCGTTTCAAGGTTTACTGTAGAATTAAGAAAATTAGTTCGTTTTATTGGTAATGCTGGTAAATTGTTGTATTTGCTTATCTTGCTGACGACAAATATTACAAAAATTATCCTCTCAATATTTTTTCTTCAGGTTAGGGTCCATAGATTAGGAAAAACATATTTCTGAAACTTCCAACTTTCTATTAAATATTATTAAATATAATGGCAATAATAATATGGCCACACAGGCCTATCTGACAATGTTTATATCTACACCGAATTTTATTCTTTCACTTAAACGCGTATTTCGTTGGTGAAAAGTATATATTTTGTTCATTGCGATTTTAGTAAATATTTAGAGTAAAAGATTAAAGAGATGAAAGTGGTGGGGGAGCAGGAAATTATATATGTGTCATTATATGTCCTTTTCAATGTTCTTGGAGAGTTTTGGAAGAATTCAAAAATTACGTTACCCGAGAAAGCGGTGTAAGGGGCGAAAGTCGTTAAAGATTGTCTAGTTTCAATAGTATTTTGAAAAATTTTTCAGGATTCTTGATTGCTTCAAATATATAAAAGGTTAATGGGGTGTGGTAGGGTCTAGAGGGGTGACCTCATATATACCGTGCTATATGTACTAGGCTAGGAATAAGAAAGGATATTATTTTTCATTACTTTTAATGTTAAAAGTGGAAGAGTGTGAAAGAGATGAATGAATCTTGTATAATTTCAATAATAATATGAGAACTTGTCTAGATAATAATTTACAAAATAAAACATATAACAGACCGAAGGGTGGAAAACCGAACTAGAAGAGTGACTTTGTACATTTCGTGTTACAGGTTTTTTCAGGGATTAGTCAAGGAACAATACATTATTTTCTACAATATTTTCATTGCTAACATGAAACGAGGGTTAAAGAAGTAAGAATAATTGTATTCAATAGTATTACGAGAATTTTTCCTTACTCTTGATTAAGGTACTAGATAATAATTAAAAAAATATATTTAATAGTAAAATAATATCAGGCATGAGGTGAATGGTAATTGTGTTTTAGATTTTGTATTTTTTCCAGTTTTAACAAAAACTGTATATAAAAAGGATTGAGGTCTGATTACAAAGTAGCTTAAAAACATATTGAGATGAATCTAGAACAAACGGTTCGGTTGGTCCGAAACGTACTTATAACCCATCAGGGATATTATGATATTTACTTCCCTTGCTAACGGGAAGCTTTGTGTGTGTGAAAAAAATATCCTTCGAAATTTTTGCATTTTTTTCACGTCTTATTTTCCCATTTTCGTCGTTCTATCTATCTGACTGTAGGTATGTTCATCTGTTTGCTTGGCAACTTTCAAAAAAGATGATAATATAATACTTGAAGTATGGATGTAATATATAGTTCTTAATTGATATCGTTTCAGGACAAGGGTGCGAAAGAAATTTCCTTACTTTTTAATTGAGTACTAATCTTAGAACTACGTGTTTGCAAGGAAAGTATTTGATACATAAATGATTTTACAATATACTAGCAACAGCCTGCGACCTCGTTCGTTCGCGCGGAAGCGTTATTTTTTCAAACATTTTTTTTTTTTAACTTTAGGTACCTATGTTAATTTGTTAGCATCTCTCTGTACACTATGTTTTCTAAAGTTCTGACTCTTGATAATCCAAAATATAATTGGCACTGAACAAAACATTCTGGTTTCAAACCGATTCCCACGAGTTTGAAATATTAGGTGTTTCACAAACTATTTATCAAAAAAAAAAACGCCATTAACTTCATTAAAGCCTTTTTCACATCTACACACACGTCAACCTTCTTCTTATACCCTTTTAACAACTCTTTTTATCAAAAAACAACCACTAACTCTCTTCTAATGCCTTTTTGACAAACTTTTTTCAAAAAAACAACTACTAACATCATTATGGCCTTGTTCACATCTAACTTACCCCCCTATTACAAACTAAAAATAACCAAGAGACTTCTAACAATAAATCTCATCGTAATAATAAAGACTAGTCTAGCACACCCCTTATCACCATAAAAAGGGACATTTTGGTCAAGCAATCCCTCATCGCTATTTTTATTAATGGCCGTTTAACCTACAACCAACACCACACACACAAACACACTTCGACAACGATGAACATCGTCAGCCAAAAAAATTCTACTTCACATAAAGTTAACAACACTATCTCCTAGCCCTCCTCCTAGCCCTTTTGACATCTCATCTAACTCCATTACACACTACCAATACCCTAGACAGCCGAAAAAAAAAAAAAACTACTTCTTCACACAGAGTTGCCAATGCATCGGAATGGCTCCAAAGTTGGCACAAAAAATGCAGATTTGAGGCCCATAAGAAAACACATGGGACTGTTATAGTAGAGGTTTTCGCGGATGGTGAAATGTAATACATTAAAATTCCGGGTTTCAGTCCGTTCGCCTAACAGTGATTTTGCAAATTTGCACGACGCTTCGCCAAAATCTCATTTGGCATTTTCAAGTGCTCTTGCTGCTGCTACTACTCGATACTGTGATTTTGTTGCTGTTGCCTCTCGAGGCCAACTCTTGAGCTAATTTGAGTTAGCTTCGAGCGGCAGCAGCAGCAAGATCACAGTATCGAGTAGCAGCAGCAGCAAGAGCACTTGAAAATGTCAAATGAGATTTTGGCGAAACGTCGTGTAAATTCATTGACGAACAGATTGAAACCCGGAATTTTAATGTTGTAACATTCATTTTAAGATCATGTCACGACACTGTTTTTCTTTCTATAATTTATTTTTATTGCATTTTTATATTTGATTAGGCAGTGATTTCAATTTTTGAGCAGTGTAACTTAAAACAGTGATTTAAATTTTTGAACAGTGTAACTCAACCGTGCATAACGTGTTGCTAACTTAACTTATTTAGTTTGCGTTGATTTTACGTCCCGGAAGTGAGTCATTTTAAAAACTTCACTTTGAAGAAGAGGCCAAAGATATATAAACGGCCATATGGAATTTTTAAGGGCTTTTTCCTCCGAGATGCAGTAACGGCTTTTTTCTCGGCCATGTCGTAGTGGCTTATTCCTCCGTCAAGCCGTAGTATGCTTTTCTTTTTCCACCATGCCGTAGTGCAGTACCGGCTTTTTTTTTTATCTCCAACTGGGTGTTGTTTATAGATCTCACGTTTGATGCCTTTTTACAGTCTTAAAATATCCTGCTCATCCTCAGACATTTCGGGTCAAAAAGTGATTAGCTTCCCAAAAAAGAATAGGATAGCAGTGGCTGAGACAACAGTTTGATGAGAACTCACCAGGAGAGGCCAAGTAGCTTATGGAAAACCCACGAGGAGAAGCCAACCAGTAAGTCATAAGCAAACCAGTTTAAATATCTAACTTCCTGTCTACAACGTGTGTTTCCAACGACTACTCCACACGTGGAATCCGCGAAGTTAATTTGACAAACTTTTAGATTGTGTTTTTTTAAAAGCCTTTTGTTTTTTTTACCCTTAGGATCAGTAATTCATAGAACTCTAGTTTAAATGTGTACACTCTCATAGCCTAAGGAGTTTTTATTTAGTTAATGTAATTTTAAGAGTGTAGTATCTGCAAGAATTTTTATTGTGTCAATATACTTTTCCTTGTGTTAATGTAGCCTTTTACTGAACTACCTGCTCCTTCTTCCAGGACGAACAGGTCATATTATATTCAATTTCATTTTAACAACTAAATAACTCTTCAGTATTTTTTCATTTTTTTGAGCTGAACTTAGATTCTTTTATTCTAAAATGAATGGTACCCAAAACTGTACGACAAGTTTTTAAACAACTATAGAGACTAGTTTCAAAAGACGTACAAAGATCTCTTATCCATATTCTCTACCAGTAAAAAAAAAAGAGCTAGCTTATGTCTAATTTTTTTAGTTCTTTCAGTATTAATATTCACTCAATCTATTCTTAGAAATTAAAATATACATCAGGGGCAAAATAGCGCCGCAAAAGAGGCCCTATAAAACGGAGCCGCAACGTGCCAGGCTATAATTTATTATATATATACGATACGTATATATACATATATAAATATATGTATATATATATATATATATATATATATATATATATTTATATATATATATATATATATATATATATGTATATATGTGTATATATATACATATATATATATATATATATATATATATATATATATATAATGATGAATATTATGATAACATAACAAACAGAGCTAACCTTAAAGAGATAATTTCGATAGTTTAGAGTTAGTCAAAATTTTAGATTTTACTATAAATATTTATACAGATTTGTTGACCAAAAAGCAGGAAAAAGTACCATATTATTATTAAAATCATACCTATAACAAGTCAACAATACAAAATATACAGGCACCCACCTCTTGACATCTAATTTTGTTCGAGAGTTCTTGTGCCAACAGACAAATAGACTCACAAGCAGGCAGGCAGACAGACAGACTGTCGGAAACGACTGACTATGTTTTTGATGATCTAGGATTTCTAAAAAGCCAAGAAAGGCAAATATTTTGAAGTGTGATTTTTTTACGAATACAATACTTTCTTTTATCAAGGGAAGCAAAAATACTTACTACACCACTGAGTTCACATAACCCAAGCGGCGTGATTGTTGGCGCGAATATGACATGTTTATGATATTGAGGGTGAAAGTTTAACTCTATAGCTGAAGGTTATATAGGTGAATTCGTAAGTGAGGAAATTGAACTACGGAAAAAAAGTTTAATATTAAAAGCAATAAAGGGAAGTTTTTAGGTTACAATTTATCAAATCGTTATTAGAAAGTTTTAGGTCAAGTGGCTTTCTTTTTTATTATTTTAGAACATTCATGTTAAGTACAACATTATATTGAAATTATATATTAAAAATAAATAAGGAAAACAGTTTTTCTCTTTTCCTCTTCAAAAGGAAGAGATCGTGACAAGGTATCACAGACGTCGAAAGTATATGAAATTTGGCATTAATATTTGTTGTTTTATTTTCGGGAAAATATTCAAATAAAAAAAATTGCTGAAAGAACGAAAAATTAATATAATTTTAAAGTGACTTTATTCCAAATACACCGCAAATAACATGAAACATACTTAAAACTGCCTTTTCTACATTTCCTACATGCACAATAAAACGAAATATAATACGTTTTTAATGACAAATTGTACCAATACAAGGTTTTGCACCGAGCACAACCTGTTGCAATTTAAGATCAATATAAATCGCTACTAATGCTCACATGCTATCCGTTTACAGATTTAGAGATTTACCATCAGAGAAGAAAATTTCAATTACATGGTCCTAATGGCACAAACTTGTGCTTGATCTCCTGTACTAGAAATTTTTTCTACATATACGAATATATTTGACATAGAAGTACCAATAAAAACACATGAAACGCAGCAAGTTCGAACAAAACATTAAGCCACGATCTTCTAATGCTTAATATTATGGTAACGGTTCTTTTTATTGGGTACCTCTGAAGTTATTATTAATGCGGACATAATTGAACGAGCAAAATTAAATTTAGTATAATAGTATCGTTAAAACTGATGCTTACTTCAAATAGTAAAACAACTGACAGTCACTTTGCGTCTCATGAGAAACATTTTTTACTTTTTTAATTCCACGGAAACTATTAGATAACTTTTATGTACTCACTCTTAAATCAAATTTCAATAGTTTCTTAGATAACGGATTATGGAAGACAATCGAGTTTTAGATTTAATTCGATTTCTTAGGACAACGTTTTACGGTGGCCCTAAAAAAATAACATTTTTTAGTTTGCTTCTCATACCCTATCTAATAAAGGAATCAAATTAGCTCTCTTTCAAATTTTTTAGCAATGAAACTGTTGAACTTAGCATTAATTTACAAGATAACATTATCCATTGAATTGTTTGATTTTTGCACGCAATTATAGCATAAATACAATTATATTAGGACTACGTAGACCATAAATGGACGTAAAGAGTTAAATGAAAGCTGATTTTTTTAAAACTGGTTAGGAGGTAAAAAATTGCCTTTGGATAGCGACATTGTCGACTTTCTAGATTTCACCGTTTTAATGCTATAGTTATTCATAGTTTGAGTTTTAACCAATTTAAATACATAAAAATTAAAAATAACTATCACCATTGTTTTAATTTTCTATTTCATACCATCCTGGAAATGTATAATTAGTAATTCTTTTAGGGCTATCGTAATTGAAAAAATGGAATAAAGTAAGAAATGGTCTTATTAGAGGCACATATCTAAGAAAGTATTGATCCTTAACATAGAAAGTAGTAAACGAAAGTTATCTAGCAGTTTGCATGGAATTTAATATATATATATATATATATATATATATATATATATATATATATATATATATATATATATATATATATACATATATATATATATATATATATATATATATATATATATATATATATATAATATATATATTATATATATATATATATATATATATATATATATATATATTATATATATACACAGGGCAACAAAAAAATATTTTTGTTTTGGTGCCTGGGATTTTAGAGCTGATTTTAACTATATTTGGGACGCTAAATCGATACATGCAATCCGTTTTTCTCTATCAGCTCTACTTTTTTAGATACATCAACTTATCTACCAATGTGGTTTTTATTCAGTATATTCATTTATGAGAGTTCTAAAATTATTATATATTCATTAATGTAGGTACAATGGTTTTATTGTCAGTCTGTAATTGAGTAAATTCCAGGTAAATCTATAAATAGTGGAACCATTGCCTATCAGGTACCTGAACTGACCCTTTTAATCACCTAACTCGGGTAAGTCTCGTCAGTTTGTGCGTTCTTACTAATGAGAGTAGATCGAATCGGCGTGTTGTTTTATGTTAAGAAAAGTGTGTTTTTGTGTTATTGAACAGAATTAAAATGAGTTCAGGTTCCAGTTCAAGAAGAAGTTGTGTAAATCAACCTGATGTGTTTTGCTATATATGCGGAGAATACATGTTTCAACAAAACAGACAAACTATTACTGACTTTGTAAAGCGAGCATATCTTGGATACTTTGGAGTTAAGCTTGGTGATCAGGACAAAACGTGGGCCCCCCATCTCGTATGTAAAACTTGTACAGAGCATTTACGGCAGTGGACTACCGGGAAAAGAAAATGTCTAAAATTCGGCGTACCAATGGTTTGGAGAGAACCAAAAACCACTTCAATGATTGTTATTTCTGTTTAGTAAATACTAATAGAATCAATCGAAATAACCGCAGGAAGTGGACTTATCCCAATTTAGACTCGGCAATACGCCCTATCCCGTACTCAGATGAAATACCGATTCCAACATTTCATCAGCTACCACATATCTCTGATGACGAATATTTTCCCTCTGATCGCTCTTCTGATGCTAATAAAAGTTCTGATGCTAATGAAACTAACAGTGACTATGAGGGGGCGTCATCAGTTCCTCAACGCTTCAATCAAAATGAATTAAATGATCTCACCAGGGATCTCAATTTATCGAAAAAAAGCTTCTGAAGTACTGGCTTCTAGGTTGAGCAAACAAAAATTTACTGGAACAAGAAACCAAAATTACCTTTTACCGTACAAGAGAAAAAGATCTGCTACCATTTTTTTCTCAAGAAGACAATCTTGTATTTTGTCACGAAATTAGGGGACTCATGAAAGAAATGGGACTTTCTGAATATATTCCAGATGATTGGCGCCTATTTATTGACAGTTCAAAGCGAAGTTTAAAATGTGTCCTTCTACATAATGGGAATAAATATGGTTCAATACCACTAGCTCACTCAACGAAACTGAAAGAAGAATATAATACCATAGCTTTGGTCTTGCAGAAGATAAAGTATTACGAACATCAATGGATGATTTGTGTAGACTTAAAAATGGTAAACTTTCTTCTTGGGCAGCAAAGTGGTTACACGAAATATCCGTGTTTCTTGTGCCTCTGGGATAGTAGGGACAAAAACACACCACTGGGTTAGAAAAGATTGGCCTCAGAGAGAAAACATGGACGTTGGGGAAAAGAATGTCATTAACGACGCTTTGGTTGAAAGAGAAAAAAATCATACTTCCTCCGTTACATATAAAGTTGGGCTTAATGAAGCAATTTGTAAAGGCTCTTGATAAGAATGGGTCTTGTTTTGCATATATAGGGGTAAAAATGCATCAGTTGAGCACAGAAAAACTCAAAGCAGGGATATTTGACGACCCACAAATAAGACAATTAATTAAGGATCCTGCCTTCATAAATTCAATGAATCAAATTGAACGCGAAGCTTGGACATCATTTGTTGCAGTTGTAGAAAATTTTCTAGGCAAACATAAAGCTCAAAACTATGTTGAAATGGTTAACAAGATGCTTAATAGTTTCAAATCCTTAGGGTGCAATATGAGTATTAAAATACACTATTTACACAGCCACTTAGACCGTTTTCCAGAAAATTTAGGAGACATGAGTGAGGAACAAGGTGAAAGATTTCACCAAGATATTAAAGTTATGGAGGACCGCTACCAAGGAAGATGGGACATGCACATGATGGCAGATTACTGCTGGAGTTTAAAAAGGGACTGTTTAAAAAAACATTCAAGAATGTCGCGGAAAAGAAGCTTTCCAAGTGTTGAGTGACTATTTCATTTCTTCAATGTTTTTTTTGTTTGTAAGTACGACATAATATTGTATTTTGTATAACTAAAATAAAAATTTCGTATCTACTTTTGTTTACTATACTTACGGATTTGAGTTACAATAATGTAACTTATATTTCTCTAAAATTGTATATCTTAAAAATTTGAGCTCCTAGGTACAAATGAATACGTTATTTGAATTCAGGACATCAAATTGATATAGAATCAGCTCAAAAAACCTCGACACCAAAACAGCTGTTCCCCTGTGTAATATATAATTTATAGAGTATTTTATTTCAAATATAAAAAGTATGCTATCAAAAATTATCGAAATCCTTTAAGGTGATTTCTAATATATAAATCTCATATTTAAATTTTTATGAATAGAAAAAATATATAGTAAAAAATTAATATTTCAAATCAGGAATTTTATATCATGTCAAATATTATTTACTATAAAAATATCAGTGGCAATAGCGAACAAAAACTATAAATTCTACAAAATGTTTGATCAGATTTTCAGCAGAGTTCAAAAAATACGATCATTTGAGGATTGAATGATCACATTTAAGTTATCTACCGAGCTATAAAGTAAAACTCGCAGAGCTGAAAAAAAAAATTATATAATTATCGTCTACACTAACACTCTTAGTGTAATGTTTCTCGAGTTGTTCTATTCTACCAAAAAAAAATGCGTCTCAAAACACGATGCTACAACGGCTTTTAACTCATCATCTGAACAAAATTTTTAGGTTTTGAGGCCATTCTTGAGATATTTGAATTAAAAGGAGTCATAGGATGCTAAATCAAAGGTGTAGAGTAGATATTGTAACTCAGTAAATTCGTAGGTTTCGCTAATGATTTGGGCTGAATGAGCCTTCTGGATCTTACAACTGCAGCTCAACAGAAAAGTTTTGGTTCTCCATGAAATCGTACGCTTCTCTAATGTTCTTCTTTCTTAGATCGTTCTTCTGTAAACCTCTCCAATAATTACCAAGCTTTTTCCTATATACTAAATAAACAAAATTTATTCGCATTCCTAAACAACGGACGCCATCAACTTTCTAGGAAACGACTGAGTCTTTGCCTTTTTTGAAGTTGAACAGCCATTTTGAAACAAATGCCTCTACTCCTGCTTCATGAGAGAATCCCAAGAGAGTACTTAAATGTCAGTGTCTGACAGTTCACAAAAAAATAACTCTCATCGTTCTCTTTTCTTTCTTAGATCGTGCTTTTATAAATCTCTTCAATAATTACCAAGCATTTTCCTATATATTAAATAAGCAAAATTTCTTCGCAGTCCCAAACAATGGGCGCCATTAACATTCCAGAGAATGCTTTTTTGCCTTTTTTTGAAGATGGAGAACTATTATAAACCAAATACGCTTACTCCTGCCTTATGAGAGAATCCCAATAGAGTACTCAAATATCAATGTCTGACAGTTCGTAAAAAATAACTCGTTCTCTAAAGCTGACAAATATGTACTAATTTGTATTTTCGCCACTTTCTGCTCTGGTGTAAAAAGCTTAGGGGTCCATTATGCAGAAAGTTTTTTATTATTAAGTCTTCGTGCATAATGTTGAAAAGTGTAGTTTCGAATATATCCGCTTTTTGGCAAACAATAAAATCGTCACGTCTATCTCATACCAGCAACCCTTAGAGCATTTTATTGCGAGTAATTTCTGGTCCATTGCCCCTTTTAGTGAGAAACCCTAACAGGGTGTGATGCTCCAAATTACTTATATTCATTTTTTGGCAGAAACAAAAAATAGAAACGAAAAAAACGCAGCAACATCGTACAAAACTTCGGCAAAGAACCTGAAATAGCCACTTATTAATTTGACAACCAAGCAATACTTTGGTATGAAGTTATTTTTAGTGTTCCGTACGGAAAACTTTTGGGATCACCTCTTTGTCTATCATACCCTATTTTGTCCGAAACTATTTGACATAGAAAGTTGAAATTTAGCACCAATACAGGAATAGATGGCTCTATCAGCGCCGTGTACTTCAGAAATTTATATTTTGACTTCAGGGGTTAGTTTTGGGAGGTAAAAGCAGACGTGAAAAACATTTTTTTGCATGGTCACAGAGAGGGGTGTTAAATGAAAGCTCGTGAAAACATGAGTACAAAAATATATATGATGCATGACCCGCAGAAACTGTTCTTTACATTATTTTTTTAAAAAATGGCTACAAATCGTTGTCCCTCCACCACTCCAAAAGTACTTATCAAGAAATTTTGAAAAAAAATTCTGGAGTATTCTCCATAAGGCGTAGATTATGCGAAAATTATCACAAGTGCATTATGTTTGATAAATTATATGGTATAAAAAATATTTAACTTGACAATATGGTGGAGATTTTTTTTCGTGGAATCTTGGGAATTCTGGGAATAAGACCAAAGAAATATCAATACGTATTTTGCGCAATCATATTCATATACTTTTCAACACATTACTGCTTTAAGCATTTGGCCAATTATGGATAAAATAAATTTCCGGTATGACTGGCGACCAACGGATAGGTACCTAGACAAAATAATTTTATTTTATTTGTTTATAATTAAACAAATCTTTAAGTTGTAAATATTTGTTTTAAACTTTTTAGTAATATGTCTTGCTTTTTATAGGTATATTCTTGGAAATTTTTATATAGAAGGTAAATATGTGACTGAATTTCATAGAATACTTCAGCAATACACTAATTGTACAAGTCTGACTTGCACTTGACCGGTTCTTTTTTATAGTTAGGTAGATAAGATAAAAAAGATACTAAGCATCTAAGGTAATTTAGTTAAAGTAAACCGACTATTTAGAATTCAATTTTTAAATACCGTTCATACTTTTAACATATGCTAACACAAAATCGTAATTCAAGTCCAGTTCAAAAAAAATAAGAAGTGTAGAAGAATAATTATTTATTGAAAAAAATTTCACCCACTTTATTTATTCTTGTAATTCGTAAAAATATAGTTCCTTATTATTATTAAAGTAATGTTTTTAAATAACACATATCTTTTTTTATGGCAACCCTTCGTTATATGGTATTATTTTAATAAATTTCTATAATAAATTATGACGCATACTTAAGTTACGTCAAGGCAGTGAACCCAAAAAATAAAGGATTAATTAATGGCCGACAAAAATTGACAGACCTCATGTAATGAAAATTTTTTGCTCACCATAGAAAGTGCATAATACAAAAGCTTTCCGGAGAGTAGACAAAAACCTTTGAATAAAGTTCAATTAAAAGCCTAATTCATAAATCAAAATGAAAAATAGTGGCGGTCGAAAATGCTGAGCGGTACACAATCCGCGTCAATTTTTTAATTAAACGCTGCTGAAACAATCGCTAATCGATTTTAGGAAAGGCTGATCACGCGGGTTTACCATTGTTTCCGATCGAGCCTTCGCGGTGTTGCCCAAAATCTCATTTAAAAATGATTGTTTTATTGCCGTATTGAAATACCGAAATGTGGGAATGTGAAAGTTATTATTCAATTAATTAATGTTTAAAAAAAAAAACCTTGATTGGTCTGATGATCGAAGTAAAGAGTAATAAAGCAAAAAATACAAAAATGATACTACACTGTTAAAAAAAAATTATATCTTGGAAAATGTCAAAATAACTTTTATACTATAAATTTACGCTGACTTACATCCGGAATGGAGATTATGGCCCTGACATAACAGAGTGCAAATAGGTTAGGGATCACCCAAAGGGCAATGGAACGCGCCATGCTGAACTTAACCTCTGAGAGATCGAATCAGGAGTGAAGAGACAAGAAAACATGAGGGATGTTATGGGCGAAACAGAAAAGTGGAGGTGGGCAGGTCATGTAGCCAGAGAAGATAGCGACAGGTAGACGTTAAAGATGGTACAGTAGAGACCTCGCGAAACCAGAAGGAATCGAGAAAGATAAAGATGGGTAGACGACATTCGAAAGGTGGCACGTAGAAATTGGAAACAACAAGCTAAAGATAGACAAAAATGGAAGACATGGAAGAGGCCTACATCCGGAGGTGGTTGGTCGAAGGCTGAAGAAGAAGAATGTAAATTTCATAAGCAATAAAATATTAATGGTAGACGCCTACAAAGGTGCAAGACAAATTGGTGGTTGCTACTTCATTAGGATTATGGAAAGTTAAAATTCTTTAAAAATGTCAGCAATATTCCAGGTTGAATCTCTTTGATGCATTTCTTGTTTAAATTTATTTGAAATTCCAAATGAATTTCCCTAACCCAACCCTAGTGATAGCTGGGTACGAGATAATTAAATGAACAGCTGTTACAATTTGCTTCAGTCATAATAATCTCTTATAGTAACCTAAATAAAGCGCTTATTCAGGTGGCTGTATCTTGTTAGAATTCTGGCCAACCTAGAATTTCTTCTGCTTAATTAGCTTTTATGTAGCTTTTGGATTTTCTTGCCTTTAGTAGCTTGTTTCAGTTTCTGACAAACTTATTCTACTGTAGATCTGCGATTATCAGATCACACATATTGCGCGGAATTCCGGAAAAATGTTCAGATTTTATGAGACCTATTAAAGCCTTCTGTTTAGCGACTGAGTCAGCCACCTTTTAAATGCACAGTTGTAAAGCCAGGTATCTTAAGAAGAAGCAGGTTGGTTTTATCTGGTCTTTACAGATATTTATGATTCTCATGCATCTCATTTCAAAATTTTCATATCAAACATGAGGATAACATAGAACAGGTCGCCTTAATTGGCTAGTAAGTTTTTACACTCGTTTACCATTTGCGAACTCACCCTAGCCTATTTCAGGTCTGCTAAAATTCCTTTGATGTGGAATAAACAATCGTTCTGTTGTAATGTGCATTTTTTCTAGGTATTAGAATTTTAAGTGTCTTTTGGGACTGTCCACTATTATCTGCATTAAGGGGCAGTCCTTTGCTTTGCTGGCTCAGATGCTATGACGTCTTTTGACTTCCATGTTTAGATGCCATCGGGCAAGCAATTGATATCTGGAAAGCAGTTGATATACCGCTAGTGATGCTTAAAGTTTAATATATAGATGAAAATGTGATAGGTTTTATTAAAACTTCCAGGGATTTGCTAACTGCTTTGCTCCTTGCAACCGGGATAGTAAGGTAGGTTAACCGTTCGACTTTATTATTATTATTATGAATGTTACTTTTAGTAATTCACTTTTTTTACAAACTTTGAAGGCTACATACTTAAATTTTAAAATTATTTTCAAAATACACTTTATCGTCACTTGTAGAAGAAAATATAAATAAAAATTTCGATGTATTCAACTATTTTCTTTCTGTAAAAAGGTTTATCAAACAATATCGAATCAAACAGCACTAAGCGACGATCATCCCAATCCATAAATATTAGTGCAACCTTCAATAATTACATTTAGTTGTACTTCAAAAACCGCAAATTCAAATATACGGAATGAATTATGTTACAGACTGCTTAAAGTTAACATAAAATTTAAAATTACGTAGGCAATAACATAAGCTCTGTAACTCCGTGATTTTTAGGGGAAAATTAGTTAATCTTATTACAAAATATTATCTATTATACGAGAATTTGCTTTTTTCAGAAAATTTTTAAAAACGTATTCTAGTAGTACTCTAGTAAAGAGAACCATTTTTCCTTGCCCTTTATTTTCCTAATTGAAGAATTATTTTATTTCTAAAACGCTTCAAACTTTTAGTTTATCTTCTCCCTTATTTACTTGTTACTAAAAAACAATTTTATAGTTGTATAATTGAGGGGTTCGTTACTTTGTGACAGTATATTTTAAATTTCTAGATGAAATGAAACGAATTACTTTGTTTTTTGTCACTTATTTTTTTATTTATCTGCTACTGCAGTTTCGTAGGTTTTCTACATTTTTATGCTTGATACTACAAATTAAGGTGGTTTATTTGTGATTTATAACAAATTTCCAGGTGCAATTTGGAATTACCCATCATTAAATCACAATGACCTGAAATTAATTTATTACAGAGAGTTAAATGACATTATTGTTTCAGATTTGAAGAAATACTTTTCGATATTTGCAAAAATTCCTTCTTTAAAGATATATCTAAAAAACTTTGAAAATATGCCAAACATAGTTGAATTCTGAACATCTGTTTGCTTATTTAATAGGATTGTGTCTTTATTTTTATTGTGCTTGTAGGTCTCTATAGCTTCTAGAATATTTAATTTTCTTCCTTTTTGTGTTTTATGTAATATTTGTAAATTGTTTAATCTAAAAGATGTTTGGTGTTCTTTAAATTTAGTATCAAAATTTCTTCCTGTTTGGCCTATATAGCAGCTATTACATTCATTACATGACAACTTGTAAACTCCAGAGTATTTGTATTTATGAGTTTTGTCTTTTACATTGAAAAAGAGGGGGGAAAGTTTTTGGGGTGATTTAAAAGCTATATTTATGTTGTCTTTTGCGAGTATATGTGCAATTTTATTAGAAATTGCTCCGAAATATGTCAATGAAGAAAAAGTTTGTTTCTCATCGTTTTTAACGTGTTGACAAATATGTCTTAAATTTAGTTGTTTTTGTTTATTTTTAATTAGGTTATCTATGGTTTTTTTTCTGAAATCCGTTATTGTGGGCAATATTCTTGAATATATCTAATTTTGTTTATTTAAAGGGATGGAGAATGCTTTGTGAATCATGGATCTATAGGCTGCGAGTTTATGTGAGTTGGGTGGCATGAATTATTGGGAATAGTGGTGTCTGTAAAAGTCGGTTTTCTAAAAATATCGATTGAGAGTTTATTGTTATTTTTGGTGGTGAAGAGGTTTACGAAGTTTATTTTATTATTCACTTCTGTTGTGATGTGCATTTTATACTCGGATGTATTCTATTCAAGGAGTTTAGGGTGGATTGGAGGGATTCGTCGTCTATTTTAAAACAGACCAATATGTTGTCCACATACAATTTTATAGTTATACAGACAAGCGTTAGAGGAGAAGGTGAGCATATCATCATCATATCACATCAAAGAATTAAACGATATCTCAATCTCAAAGGCCCATATCAACCGTCCATTTGTGAACATAGGCCCCCTCGCTCTATCCCATTGGGCTCTATTTTGCGCTTCTCTGATCCAGTTCAGCCCGGCAGTCAACTTTAGTTCATTTATCCAGCGTGTTGGTGGAGGTCCCCTTTTTCTCTTTCCAGTATACGGTCTCCAATGAAGGATAATATTATTTCATCTTGAGTAAGTGCATCTCGCGATATGTCTGGCATAATTCCACTTTAAAGTGGTGATTGTTTAAACAGCATCTGTCATTCCTATTGTTCGTTTAATTCGTTCATTGTTCCTCCTGTCTTTCAAAGATATGCTAATCATTTGCCTCTCCATAGCTCTTTGCTATTCTTTTTAGGGTTTGCTTTGTCCAAGTAAAAGTCTGACATCTATACGTAAGCACTGGAAGAACACATTGATCGAATACTTTCGATTTAAGCTTTAAGGCGATGTTCTTATTTTTTTTTATTATAAAAAAATAAATAAAAAAAAATAATAACATTACGCAATATAGATGAAGAAATATCCGTACTTTGAACCATTTATACCTTTGACCATAAATAGTTATGTTTTAAATCGATTTATTATATAAATCAAAAATTAATAAAAAATACAATACGACTAAAACCATATGAAACTTATTGATTATTAATCGGTTCTCCTAACCTTCCTCTAAAGCAACCTTAATTATTATATGTGTACCAAATTTGCAATAGATATTTAATTTGGTTCGAGGGTTATCATTCCAATAGGCTGGCAGACAGACCGATGAAGGGAGATTTAAAACCATGCTTTCTGCAAACTTAAAAAGCTAAAAAATTAAAAAACTCTTTAAAAAAGGATTTTTTTTTAACCATTAGAAAGGGAGGTAACAATATCATAATGATATGCTTACTAAATAAGAAGTGGCTGAAAAGTTATTTGCTATAGTAAATCATATATTAGCCACCAAATTTGTTGATAACACTGTATATCAAATTATTACCCTGATAGGAAATGACTCATAACATTCAGTTATTTGTCAGTAAATAAAATTAAATTTATCACAATAACTCCAAACAACGCAGCAAAAACCAAATATTGACACGTTTGGCATATCAGTAATTAATACAAATTATTTTTTGTATTTTTGTTGCTAAAATGGGCTACTTGGAAAATAAGGCACGCAACATCATCAATCTAAGTCCGACGTCTATAACCAATGAAAAATGGTTGTTTTGTGTTCTCAGCTAAAAGTTCCCCAATGGTTAAAAATAATGTGATATGAGACTTTTCACCTCCCGATTCATTGTTAAATCCCAATAGCTTACAATAAAAGAGCTTTATAGTATAATTTCTACACATAAAGTATCAAAGCAGTAAAAGATAATAGATGAAATAAAGAGCTTCATCAGTCAAATATTGTGACGCTATTTTTTATTACCACTTGATTTTATTGTTATGTAAACTGTTTGAGAAAGTTAAGTAATATTGACATAGGGAGAGAAATTTCAAGAGTATGTTAATAAATAAATGCCTAACAGATTTTTATTAATTTTTTTAAACGAGGGCTCTTGCTTTCTTCAATCTAGTAGGTAGAAAGGTGTATATATATATATATATATATATATATATATATATATATATATATATATATATAATTTTTATATATATATATATATATATATATATATATATATATATATATATATATATTTTATATATATATATATATATATATATATATATATATATATATATATATATATATTATATGTATATATATATATATATATATATATATATATATATATATATATATATATATATTTATATATATATATATATATATATATATATATATATATATATATATATATATATATATACCTTTCTACCTACTAGATTGAAGAAAAGAGAGAAAGCAAAAGTTGCCGTATCTAACGAAATCCTAAGATATGAAAGTAGTTGGGGAACTCGGCAAATGGGCAACAACAGATGTTCACACTATGTTCATCTAGCCAATATTTCGGTCCTAGGTTGGGACCTTCATCAGGGCAAAAACTGAAAAAGAGATAACGAAGCAACCAATAAGGAAAGTTGGGCATAGAACATTATTATTATTAAGTTTAACTTTTAATTATTAATTTTTGATTTTAATTTGTAATTTTAATTTTAGTCTTATAATTATTGATAAATTCTCATTGTTTTTTTTTTAAATTGTTGTTATGAGGAAATGCAAATTATTATTATTATTATTATGAAGAAGTACCAATAATAAAAATTGTAAGTGACTCACATGCAGTGTGCAAATTAATCTAACAAGAATGACCATAAGAAACAATTGTCGCAATAAAGACCAACACTGAAATAAAACAACCACTATTCACTACATATTAATTTTAAAATATGGCATTTACAGCAGGGATGCCATTAGAAACCTTGGATGCTAAAAATCAAAATTAATTAACCACCTGCCATCTGAAAAGAGAAATGACAAGTTTGACAAGGCGCTGACAGAGGGCAAACAGCTGACAGAAGTAAGGGATCACTCAAAATAAATATAAACGGGAAGGAAGGTTGAATAACCAGGAAAGAACCGGTTAAGTACATTTAAGTACTACGTCATTGGAAAGGAATTTTGGTATAAAAGGAAAAGTACTCATTGGGAAAGCTATTTTTCAACGGAATGGAAATTAAGTGGCGTAGGGCAAAATGATACCCATTGGAAAAAAGTAATTTTTCCACGGTATGGAAATTAAGTGGCGTCGTGCAGAATGATTCTCCTTTCAAGACGAAAAATCATTCTGTACGACGCCACTTAATTTTCATACCGTGGAAAAATTACTTTTTTCCAATGGGTATCATTTTGCCCTACGCCACTTAATTTCCATACCGTTGAAAAATAGCTTTCCCAATGGGTACTTTTCCTTTTATACCAAAATTCCCTTCCAATGACCTAGTACTTAAATGTACTTAACTTAGGGCACGACAGATGTTCACACAATATTCATTTAACCAATATTTCGGTCCTAGGTTGAGACCTTCATCAGGGCACAAACCAAAAAAGAGAATGAAGCACCAAATAAGGAAAATCGGGCGTAGAAATTGATTATTGTTAAATTTAATTTTTAATTTATAGTTTTTAATAAGTTCTTTTGTTGTTATAAAGAAGTATACAATATTATTATTTTTTTTTATGGGTCTAGCACACGTGCTACAGGGAAGTCCCTAAAGCGCTACAGGAGCAACACGTGTGCGGAGAAAGCGATTCACGTTGTTCTTGAATCGCTGTAGATTGTACTCGGTGGGAAACACAGTCCTGGGCAAATTATTCCAAAGGGATGATGTTCTCCATATAAAAGACTGCTTGAAAAGCGCTGTACGAGGAGTAACAAGCTGAAGTGTAAAGCTTTCTGGTTCGAAATAATATTCCCAACTTCTGAGAAGCTCTCCTTTCTATGCCTGCAACATGTTCATGCCAGGACATATTTGCTCCCAAATTAACGCCCGTCTGAGTAGCCGATGTCCGAGCGTTCAAAGTGAATGAAGAGATAAGTGTACTGTCATCTGCAAAGCTGTAGATTGGATTCTCGGTCTTTTCCAGCAGATCGTTAATATAAATGAGAAAGAGAGTAGGAGACAGTATGGAGCCTTGGGGTACACCGGTGTTGATAGTGAAGGTGTTAGAAAGAAATCCGTCGACTGCCACTCGCAAAGAACGTTCTCTGAGGAAACATGAGAGCCATAAACAGAACTTTTCAGACATACCATAAGAACGTAGCTTAGCCAACAGCCCATCGTGCCAAACACGGTCGAATGCCTTGGATATGTCAAGAGCAACCGCTCGAGATTCTCCAAAGTGTTCAATTGCGTTGTTCCAAACATATGTTACAGGAGATCTCCTGTTGATCTATTTTTACGAAAGCCATATTGGTGATCGCTAATATTGTTGAATCCTTCAAGGTATTTTAGAAGATGCTGATTGACAGCCTTTTCCATGACTTTCGATTATTATTGAAAGCAGTGCGATTGGTCGGTAGTTATTTGGCAAGGTCTTCTTGCCTTTTTTAGGTAGTGACTGAACTGTGGCACATTTCCAGCAGGAAGGAAATATTCCCTTTCTGTAAGATAGGTTGAAAAGTCTACAGAAAACTGGTGTTAGTTCCCTCGCACAGTTTTTGAGAACTATGGCAGGTATTACGTCAGCGCCAGAAGCCTTTTTGGTGTCTAGCTTCATCAAAATACGTTTTATGGTACGCTGCCTGAAGACAATATCGGGCATCTTTGTCTGCACTATAGGAATATTAGGTGGTATTTTTCCTTGGAAATCGACAGTAGAATGTGAAACAAAGAGTTCAGCCAACAAGTTCGCTTTCTCAACAGGTGTCATTGCAATAGGCCGTGTGAGTGGTGGTATGGTGGATTTGGTGAAATTTTGACTAACTGCCTTAGCGACTGATCAAAAGGACCTGGAATTGCTGGGACAAGCGAGAAGTTTGTTTCTAAACCGTTGATTGTGTGCCTCCTTGGTTTCGTCGATAATTTCTTTGCATCTGTTCCTGGCACGAACAAAGGCGTTATGATTTGTGGTGTTAGGATTTTCACGCCAATGTCGGTACGCAAGATATTTAGAAGCAACAGCTTCTTTGCATTTTCGGTCAAACCAAGGCTTGCCGTAGGAAGGGCATTTCTTCGAAAAAGGGATGTAAGCCTCCATACCGGCCAAAATAACATCGGAAACCTCCTTGGCGCAGTCAGATGGGTCATCGGATCGAAAACAAATGTCTAACCAAGGAAAAGTTCTAAAATATTCCATGAGATCTTCCCATTTAGCAGATTTGCAGTGCCAAATCTTGCGCGGTTTAGGCGCGTCTCCGTCAGTGATTGGTAGGATACTCGATGTCGATACTAGTCATATATATATATATATATATATATATATATATATATATATATATATATATATATATATATATACATGTACAGTGTACCGGGTGAGTCAACGATAGAGTAAAGTTCATTATCTCATTTGTTTCGAGAAAGACGAAAAAATGTTGAATACAATAGTTTTAGGGAATGTTAAGGTGCACAGTTTAAAATTATTTTTGAGTATACAGAGTACTTCAAAAAAGTGTGGCAGATATAATAATATGTTTTTTTTTTCTAATTTATTTTTAAATTCTGCCTAAAATTTTATAACTTTTTTATTAATAATACCTAAATCTAGTAGTTTTTCTAATATTTCATTTTTTTAAAAAAAATACTAGTTTTCAGTTTTGTAAAAAATTGCCGGTAGCTCCATTGATTCTGAAGATGGAATACTCATAATTGATACGAGCGTTCTATAGAGATGTAAAAAAGATATATGTAAAGAAATTTGATTTCGACTATTTTAAATTGAAAAATCTCAAATTAAATGGCACGCCCTTTATATTATTATTTTTTCTGATAGATTTTACACAATCCTCCAACTTTTATTAAGTATGTCTTTGATGTCTTTTGAAATTTTCAATTTTTACCTTTGTTTTTAATACACTTGCGCTATAACATCATAGTTGCCGAGACAAAACAAAAATGTAAAAATAGTTTAATTTGTTGTAGTAAGTGACGTATAAAGGTAATAGTTATGGATTCTAAAAAAAGAATTAATTAATATGGTTTAGGTATATAGTTGGCGAGGCGGGAAAAAATTGTCTTTTGGCAGTAAGGCTTTACGGAGCGAAGTGCTCTAATAGACGTATACCATCTAGAAAATCTTTTCAGTGCTTAATGGAACGCTTTGATGGTAGTGGTAGCGTTGAGTATACGAAACGGAAAGTAGTAAATCAAAATGCTACCAATGAGAAAAAAAGAAATGGAGATTTTATTTCATGTTGGAGATAATCCCCAGGTCAGCAGCCGTCAACTAGATGACTTATCTGATATATCCCAATCTACGGCTAATCGCACCACGAGAAAATGCAAATATCATCCCTTTCATATGGAACTACACCAAAAATTTTAAGACCGTGATTTTGAACGAAGAGAACTTTTACCACTTTGAATGAAGCAATATAGGCCGATCCAAATTTCTTATCCAAAATAATGTTTTCTGATGAAGCTACTTTTCGTAGTAATGGAGCATTATATTATTATTTAACAGTTAATCCATTTTGGATCCGGGAATTTCAAAACCAAAACCATTTGCCGCTTAATGTGTGGTGTGGAATATTAAATTTTCGAATTATTGGTCTATATTTTTTCCGCGAACCGCTTAACAGGCCTAAATTTTTTGCAAAACGAATTACCCCAGCTTCTTGAAGAAGTTGATGACTTTGAAAGGGGATAAATGTGGATTCAACAAGACGAGGCGCTTGCTTATTACCACCGGGAAGTTCGGGAATTTTTAAACGATCCTTACCCACAAAAACGTATCGGTAGGGATGGATTCATTCAGTGGCCCCCTCGATCATGTGACTTAACACCTTTAGACTTCTTCTTGTGGGGCTACATTATAGATCGTGTTTATGTAAATCCCACTACAACACCAGTAGATATGGAAAATGGGAGACGGGATGCCTACAGGACAATAACGCCCTTCATGCTAAGGAAAGTAAAGGAATATATAGTAAAACGACTAAATAAGTGTATTCAAGTAGACAGGCATTTTTTCGAACATTTATTTCGTCATAATAATCAATCATTGAATAAGTTACGTGAACTATATTAAAATTATTATTAACTATTTGTTTTTATTTTCACAATAGCGTAGGTGTATTAAAAACAAGAGTAAAAATTGAAAAATTCAAAATAAATCGAAAACAATTAGAAATAGGTATATAACATACTTAATAAAAGTTGGAGGGTTTTGTAAAATCTATTAGAAAAAATAATAATATAAAGGGTCTGCCGTTTAAAAAATTTGAGATTTTTGAATTTAAAACAGTCGAAATGTATAAATTTATTTTGAATACCCTGTAGCATCTAACTGAAATTTCTTTACAAATATCTTATTTTCATCTCTATTGAATGCTCGTACTTATTATGAGTATTCCACCTTCAGGTACAATGGTGCTCAGGGCAATTTTTTACAAAACTGAAAACGTATTTTTTAAAAAAAAAAAATAAATATTAGAGAAACTACTAGGTTTAGGTACATAACATTATTAATAAAAAATAAATGAGATAATGAACTTCACTTTATCGTTGACTCACCCTGTATATTGTACATATTTAGGAATGGTACTAACAGATCCGTTTATGTATTTACTAAAGTACTGTAGATAAGAATAAAATTTTATGCAATACCACTACATAAAACAAACAAACATGTGTATATTTATTTATCTATTTATTTTTGCATTAAAGATGTAAACGAAACTTTCACAATTCCCGAAACTACGTCTGCCATTGTTTGATATTTAATTGAGGAATATCTATTTCAGCACAATGGTTATTATAAATGTGCTAAAATCTTGTCAGAAGAGTATTGTGCCATAATATGGGAAACTGAATAAGAGTTTTTTAAGTTTCCTGTAGGCGTCTCAGAATTTATTTGGGATAGCGTTTTAGGTGTATAAATCAAAACCTTTGTCAATTTAAATAAAAAATAGAGGTCGGAGATCTGCTCTCTATGGGACAGAAATAATAAGTTTGTTTTGATAATGCTAGACTTGAGGAATATTTTTTTTTTTATTGGTCTAGCACACGTGCTGCAGGGAAGTCCCTAAAGCGCTCCAGGAGCGGCACGAGTGCGGAAAAAGCGATTCACGTTGTTCTTGAATCGCTGTAAATTTTACTCGGTGGGAAACACAGCGCTGGGCAAATTATTCCAAAGGGATGACGTTCTCCATATAAAAGATTGCTTGAAAAGCGTCGTACGCGGAGTAACAAGCTGAACCTCATAGGGATGCGAAGCACCAGCGCGACGTGTATTTCTAACATGCACCGCTTTGGGAGGAATTAAGCGGGCTACATCCTTCGAACACTTTCCATGAAAATACTTGTAGAACAGACTCAAGTCGCCAACCGTTCTTCGATGTTCCAGCGAATCAAGGCCGCCGGTCAATTCCGGGTCCCCAATCAGACGAACCGCTCTTCTCTGAACAAAATCCAACAAATGCAGTGTATGTTTGGGAGCGGAGCTCCAAACGTGGGAGCAGTATTCCATAGTTGGTCGAATCTGGGCTTTGTAAAGAATTAACAGTTGCTGTGGGGTGTAAAGCTTTCTGGTTCTAAATAATATTCCCAACTTTTGAGAAGCTCTCCTTGCTATGCCTGCAACATGTTCATGCCAAGACATATTTGCTCCCAAACTAACGCCCAACAAATTGAGCGACGATGCTAGGGGAATGGAGTGCCCCGACATAACTATGTCGGGTTCAGCAACGTTAACTTTTTTAGAAAAAACTGCCGCTTGGGTTTTTGTAGCGTTAAATTCCACTTGGTTACTGTCACCCCAAGATAGAATTTCTTCCAGATCTTTGTTAAGTTGAACGACCTCCTGCTGTCTGCGGATATTCGCCTGAGCAGCCGATGTCCGAACATTCAAGGTGAATGAAGAGACAAGCGTACTGTCATCTGCAAAGCTATAGATTGGATTCCCGGTCTTTTCTAGCAGATCGTTAATGTAAATGAGAAAGAGAGTAGGAGACAGTATGGAGCCCTGGGGCACACCGGCGTTGATAGTGAGGGTATTAGAAAAAATCCGTCGACCGCCACTCGTAAAGAACGCTCTCTGAGGAAACATGAGAGCCACAAACAGAACCTTTCAGACATACCATAAGAGCGCAACTTAGCCAACAGTCCATCGTGCCAAACACGGTCGAATGCCCTGGATATGTCAAGAGCAACCGCTCGAGATTCTCCAAAGTGTTCAATTGCGTTGTTCCAAACATGTGTTACATAAGTCAGAAGATCTCCTGTTGATCTATGTTTACGAAAACCATATTGGTGATCGCTAATAATATTGAATCGTTCAAGATATTTTAGAAGATGCTCATTGATAACCTTTTCCATGACTTTCGATATTATTGAAAGCAGTGCAACTGGTCGGTAGTTACTTGGCAAGGTCTTCTTACCTTTTTTAGGTATCGGCTGAACCGTGGCACATTTCCAGCAGGACGGAAATATTCCCTTTCTGTAGGATAGGTTAAAAAGTCTACAGAAAACTGGTGTTGCTTGCACAGTTTTTGAGAACTATGGCAGGTATTCCGTCAGCGCCAGAAGCCTTCTTGGTGTCTAGCTTCATTAAAATACGCTTTATGATGCGCTGTGTCTGAAGACAACATCGGGCATCCTTGACTGCAATATGGGAATAGTAGGTGGTGTTTTTCCTTGGAAATCGACAGTAGAATGTGAAGCAAAGAGTTCAGCCAACAAGTTCGCTCTCTCAACAGGTGTGGTTGCAATGGAATTATCTGGCCGTGTGAGTGGTGGTATGGTGGATTTGGTAAAATTTTGACTAACTGCCTTAGCGACTGCCCAAAAGGATCTGGAATTGTTGGGACAAGCGAGAAGTTTGTTTCTAATTCGTTGATTGTGTGCCTCCTTGGTTTCGTCGATAATTCCCTTGCATCTGTTCCGGGCATGAACAAAGATGTTTCGATTTAAGGTGTTAGGATTTTCACGCCATTGTCGGTAGGCAATATGTTTAGAAGCAACACCACGGTCGAACCAAGGCTTGCCGTTGTAGGAGCATTTCTTCGAAAAAGGGATGTAAGCTTCCATACCAGCCAAAAATAACATCGGAGACCTCCCTGGCGCAGTCAGATGGGTTATCGGATCGAAAACAAACGTCCATCCAAGGGAAAGTTCGAAAGTATTCCATGAGATCTTCCCATTTAGCAGATTTGTAGTGCCAAATCTTGCGCGGCCTAGGCGCCTCTCTGTCACTGATTGGCAGGATACTCGATGTCGAAAGCAGTTTATGGTCGGAAGAACCTAACGGCGGATTTACGGTGACCGTGTAAATCTCCGGATTGGTGGTTAAAAACAGATCAAGAAGACTGGCGAACTCCCCGTCTCGATCAGGGATCCGTGTTGGTTCGTCAATAAGCTGGGTTAAGCCATAACTGATTGAGAATGATTCAGCTTCACGATCTTGTTCGTCGGTAGTATTTGAATATTTGAGCCAGTTGATATTGTGGACATTAAAGTCGCCCAGTATGGCAATTTCGGCACTTGGATAGTTACTTTGTAAATGATCGATGGTCTCTGGAAGAGAAGCGAAAAGTGTTCGAAAATTGGTAACACTTGGTGGTCGATACAGGATACAGATGAACCTTGTGGTTTGTTGAGTCGTTATTTTTAACCACATAACATCAAAGTTTGGGGGCTCCAGAGCTTCTTCTCGTTGACAAGAGAGGTCGCTTCTGACAAAAAGACAGATTCCAAAGTTACGCCTAAATCGGGAATAGAAGTCGTACCCAGGATAAAGATAGTTGACCGTGCTGGTCGATGGACTGACCTTGGTTTCACATAGAGCGAGTACATGAGGTTTATCTGATTGCAGGTGTTGATGCACTGAATTTATGTTCGAGTTTATACCTCGTATGTTGCAAAAATCCATCCTAAAATTATGATGTCTGCAAGTCGACGCCTCCGAACCAGCCCCTACCCGGAGATCCGAACGGGGGGGACCATTCTACCTCCGGAACTTCTTGCATCCAGGCGCCTCATCATGCTCTTTGGTCCCACAGTAGTTAATGTGGAATTTTCCTGTTCTGTCACATGTTTATCTTTGCCTTCTTTGGCTTTGATCCAGGGGGTGTTATTATTGGGTAGTTTGGGTTCTGACCAGATACTTTTCCAATGATCTGTGAGTTCTTGTTTGTTTGGTGGTTCGGTCACTGCTGTCTGTTTGCTGTGCATAGTTTTCCGGTAGAACTGTGTTTGGCTTCTTCGGAAGAGGTTGTTGGTATCTTTCCTCTCGTTTGGTTCTTTGTATCTACGAAGTCTTGCGGCATATACGGATAATTTTTGTTTCAGAGTATCCAGGATTTCTAGCAGTGTTCTGTTGGGAGACCCGAACTTGATCTTGTTTATACTCTGCGTGACTCGTTTGGACACGTTCCCGTTGATAAACTGGGTAAGGTGTCCTAGATATCTTCTGATGTTGTTGATTTGGTTTTCTATTCTTATTTGCCGTTTGAATTTTGGTTTTGTGCTGTTGGGATTTCTTTGTCGTTGCGGGAGTTTTTGATTAAATACTTTGTCGGTTGCGTTTGGGATTGATGGTGGTGGGTCTAGGCGGCGAGTGATTCCCTTCTCAGTGGTTTCTTTGTCAGGACTTGTGCTTTTATCAAAGCAACTCATGGTGTGTTCGTTTGTTCCTGTAGTATAACTCATGCGTTGCCTTGATTTTCCCGCCTTGGTGGGTGCCGGCTTACTCGCCGGCACAACACTTTTGGCAGGTCCATTGTCAGTTGCCCGGTCTTCATCGTTTTGGTCGAGCTGCCATTTCCCGCGACGTCCTCGACCGTTACGTCGCTCGCCCGATGCTTCTTTTTCTTCTATTTTATTGGTCTACTGTTGTTTGGGATGTTTTTAATGTTTTGTGGTGTCAGAAGCTCAAAGTGTCCCAACATTGGGTTGCCTGTTAGTAGAAGGTAAATAGTTTCGGTGTGTTTTTTTGTGCTTATTATTGTTGGCTTGTCCCTAAAAGTTATTTTTGTATCTCTTGTTCTTCGTTGTTTTGAGAAGATATGAAAGTTGCTATTCTGGGTTTCCGAGAGGGCAAGTATCTCTAGGCTCGTTCCATAGGTGCCATTTTTCCTCATATAGTCATAATAGTTATTGAAGTCTTTCACATCGTCGTCCCCAATTAATGAAAATGTGTTAAGTTCCGACCAGTATTGTTTAAACTGCCTCACATCTCCTCGTAGACTGTGACGTGAGATGCTGAGGTCCTAAAAAACAGATAAAGTTACGAGTACTAAAGACAAATGAGAAATATACCCTGAACAATATTTGAATTTCTAAACTTCCTTTATTCTTAAAGCAAATCCTAGATTTATTAATAATTTGACTGCTCAGTATATATCACCACTACACCAAACATTTCATTTTTACACTCGACTCGCGTTTCGCTAACCATATTAGCTTCATCAGGGCGATGATTGACAGTCAATTGTCGCTGTTGGTGAAGCTAACATGGTTAGTGTAACGCTCGTCGAGTGCAAAAATAAAGTATTTGGTGTAGTGGTGATTTACACTGAGTAGTGTCATTATGCCAAAAATTCCACATTCCCAACATAATTTCTAATTTTGTCAATGAAAAACTTTGCATCCAATAGAACTCTCAGATCCTTTAATTAATTAGTTCTTATCCAAGTATTATTATGAATATGGTATAAGTGTTTAATGATATTAGAATTTTGTGTGAATATTATAGCGGAGCTCTTCGCTATCTTCAAAGATAAACTTTTGCTAACATAATTTTCGGCAGGTCTGGTAGTCCTAAGGGGCTATGTTATAGAAGTTTAGATCGACAGCATACAATAAAATTGGACTTTGTTAGTTGATAATATGTCACAACTACTGCCATATTCAAAAGTAGCTTGATTAGATGGTAGATTTAATAATAATAATAATGGGTAGTTTCATAACAGTTTCAACATAGAAATGGAACGAAACAACCAGCTGGCTATTCTCGACGTATATGTCACAAAAACTTAAGGCGAGTATTGGGACTAAATGGTATAGAAGAAAATAACACATATAAATAGTTTGGAAATTATACCACCATCCCCCACGATTGGAAGCCGTACCCAACAACTACACTTTATGGATAATGTTAAAAAGGCGAAAAGTTAAAAATGTTTGCTACAGCCCTAAAACAGAATTGATGGAAATTCATACAATAATAAGACCATAAAATAAATAAATCGAAAGTAAGGTTAATTAAGGTTCGGATATCAGAACAAAAGCTGTTCGTCTGCTGTGGGGGCAAAACATATTAGCTGTATACAAATCATTGCCGAATTGTAAGAAATCCCGAGGCCTAAAACAAATTGAAATACCAGCGTATTTACAGTGTAACATGTGAAACATAAAGTCTGTTACACGTTAGACAAACTAACAGGACAATATCACTCAGACTGTCAGTGCATACATTGGCTATCAAAAATAAATAAAGAACATCTGCACTTTTCGACACTTCAGATAGGTCACAGGATTGATTTTAGTATTGGCCAAGAGGCAGCAGACATAGAAAACTACAAGTTTTGAAAGAAGTAAAACACTTAAATTTCCACTAAATTTTTATTTTTAACATCATGACATGTTTCGCTGTACGACAGCTTCTTCATATGATTTGTTACAAAATGATGAATCGTTTCTCCTGCCAGTTTTTTGTAACAAACCATCTGAAGAAGCTGTCGTACAGCGAAACATGTCATGGTGCTAAAAATAAAAATTTAGTGGAAACTTAAGTAGTGTTTTACTTCTTGCAAAACTTCTAGTTATGGATTTCCACCAAGTATCGGCTGAATCAATACAAGTGTTCAAAAATGAAAAACTACAATAAAAGAATATTTCGGGACACCTGAACAAGAGAGACGGTGCCCGCAAGAGCAAAACGATTATGTCAACCTATAATCAAAACGCAAAGGACTATAATTAAAGTGACTATAGCGACGGTCTAGGAAACAGAGAACACTATGCCAGTCAGGGCTATAGCAATCTCAGACGCTGAGGGATACTAGCAACTAAAACCAGATATAGCCCTCTACGTACTATGTCGGTTTAAATTTAATATATTTAAAAAAGAAACTTACTCCTTTCACATCTTTTTTGAGTTAAACTTACAAGTCATGAAACAATAACTTATACAACCTTCAAAAGAATATATAATGCTGTATATACGAAATAACTATTTTTATCTCCTCCCTCACCCCTTTAATATTTTACCATAAATATTTATACATAATATTTATCTATTATGTCAACAAAAAACCAGCTGTGTTTCTATTAAAACCATACAAAATGATCTACTCCCCACCCCTTTCATCTCCTTTGCCTTAACCGATATCGCTCAAAAACTATGGCTATAAATATATATAGGAGGCGTATTCGAAAAGTAAGGGCCGTTTGCTTATCTTTAAATATTGGCGGATCTAAATAAAGTGGTACACATACAGCGCCGTCTATTGATTGTTTTCGAAGCAACTGAAGATATTGTTTTGATTCAGTAGTCATTCCCTTGTCGGTGAATGCAGACAACAACATCATGAAAATCGTTTTTCCCGCCAGTTCCGAAGTGCGTGCTGTGATTCGATTCTTGTGTGTAAATGGATAAACAGCTGCTTAAATTTATAGGGAGTTGTGCTTAGTTTATGAACCTAGAGTAATGAGTGAAGGAATGGTTAAAAAATGGTATCGAGACTTCAAAAATGGCCGCACAAATGTACATGATGAAGAGAGGAGTGACAGGTCGATGAAATCGTTCAACAAGTGGACCAAAAACTGCGATCTGATCGACGACTGCTGCTGCTCAATACTGTGATCTTTCTGCTGCTGCCGTTCGAAGCTAACTGAGAAATCGAATTGCAGTCGCCGTCTTTTATAGGTCGGCGTATACGCAGACCCCACAAAACGATTCCCCTTTCCAGATATTGAGATAGCCGAAATTTGAGCTCGATTAAACGACGTTAACCCGTGCCGCTCGTCGCTCAAAGTTTGAAAAAATCCAAATTTTTGGCCAAAAAGCTGACATATGGAGCCATAACTCCAGAACGGTAAATAATAGAAACACGCTTAATATCTCAAAAGAAAGCTAATGTTGTTCTTCAAAATTTATATTCTATACATAATTGTTGTTATTTTAAGTCAAACCGAGTTACAACAGCCTTTAGCCCCAAAAACGTGACCTGGTACCAGTAGGAGCCAGTTTGGGAGTATTCTAAGAATTTTACGGGTTTTTACATAATGTGTCTCGGAATTAACATTTTTTTTTTAAAATGTATTTTGGAACTCAATTTTCAAACATAAAGAGCCTTTTGTTCAAATTTAATCTTTTATTATATGGGGATTACCTGACTAGTATACCAAAGAAAGACCCGTTTGATAGGTAAAAAGGACGGTGAATCTAATTTCTATTTTAGGGATGGTGATTTTACTTACGTACAACCGACCTTTTATTTATTCAGATTAGTTTCTAAAGTGCCTTTGAGCTGGTTAGATCGAACAATTATCTAGTGAAGATATTTTAAACGTTTTTTTTTTTTTTTTAATTTTCCAAGTGTGTGTGTTATTGTTTTTATAACTATTATAGTATTATTTTAAAAGACATTTGAAAACATTTTATTGAAATTAAAGTTTGCAATATATTTTGTTTCATTTTCCAAGTTAACTGTTATTTACCTATTGGCCTCTGAAATGGCATCCACATCAGGTGTACAAAGCCGGACCAAGGATAAAATATTTCGTGTGGGCTATCCCATTCACCAGATCACCGGTTGTAAACTACCCTCAAATCGTCAAGTTTTGTGTGCTTTATTTTATAATTTACGTACTGTGAAATTAACTGTAAGAGAATCAGCAAAACTTACAATACGAGAAGTGTTCATTTTTTGGGAGAAAGCTCGAATCCCGACTAAACATGAGCAAGATGCAATTACTAAGCTGGAAAAACTTCACGCCGAGTGGAGAAATCTTCAAAAAGACCGGAAGAAAACATCGAAAACGGCCAAGAACAAATTTAAACAGTTTGTTGAAAAGTTGGATGATCTCTTTGATATTGCTCAACAAGATGCCTTGGCTCTGATGAAATCGGAAGAAGATAAGGCGTTTCTCGTGAAACAGGGGCAGAAGGGCCGCCCACGTTCCATGACTGGAGTGGATCTCAAGTTGTCTCGAGCTGAAGAAATCAAGGTGCAAAAGGAACTTGCAAAAATGAACCGACAAATCCAAGAAGCAACTTTTAATATTGGTGGGTTTTTTTTTATTATTAGTATTCTAAAAAATAGATAAACAAATAAGTAAATAGTTTCATTATAATTGAAAGAAAATTGTACATGAGAGCATGATTTGGCATCTTTATGACTGAGTTTATATTTTTTAAATAATACCTTTTGATAATTAGAAGTAGGTAATTTAGTACCTATGTATTATTACTATTCTTCTAAAACGACGAGTTTTTATGG
This sequence comes from Pachyrhynchus sulphureomaculatus, assembly GCA_019049505.1. Classification (NCBI taxonomy): domain Eukaryota; kingdom Metazoa; phylum Arthropoda; class Insecta; order Coleoptera; family Curculionidae; genus Pachyrhynchus; species Pachyrhynchus sulphureomaculatus. The sequence goes on from CM032454.1 coordinate 67,121,949, forward strand.
TCTTTTTTTTTTTTTCTCTTTCTTTTGTTGCTTCTTAGAGACGGATGATGAAGACAAGTTCGAAGAAGGAGAAGAAGACACTGAAGAGGACAGCATCTACCAGGAACTTGAGAGCTTGGAGGAAATGGACATCCCTGAAGAAGCTGCAGAAGATCCAGGACCATCTGAGAGCAAGAGGATGAAAGTTTCATTTGCAAGGGGCGTTAAAGAGATTTTAAACATGAAATTGTCCATTTTATTAGATCGATGTAAGGTATCCGACAGAAATGCCACGAGAATTTTAATAGCTACTCTAGAAGCACTAAACCTTGACCCTCTTGAGTACAAAGTCTCGAAAACTTTATTACATGATAGAAGGCAAATGTTCAGAGAACAATATAATAAAAAATTTTTTGATAAAGTAAACATTCCTGAAAAAGAGCCCGTGGTCGTCCATTGGGACGGTAAACTTTTACCGGGTGTTTTAAAAAATGAACAATGTGAGCGAATAGCTATAGCTATTTCATATGGCGAAAAGGAACAGCTGCTGAGAGTTCCTGTAACAGCAAACAGCTCTGGAGAGGAGCAAGCCGTAGCCGTATATGAATGCCTACATGAATGGGGTCTTCTCAACACCGTCAAGGCGATGTGCTTCGATACTACAGCATCCAACACGGGAAGACTCAAAGGAGCATGCGTCATATTGGAGCAAATGTTAGGAAGAGAATTGTTATACCTAGCTTGCCGTCACCAAATCTTGAAAATTCTGTTAAGAGGCGTATTCGACACAAAAATGGGATCGACCACTGGACCTCATCCAGACATTTTCAAGAGATTCCTCACTGCGTGGCCCAAGATAGACAAAGGAAAATACGACACAGGTATCAGTGACAATCTAATACAAAAGCAGCTAACTCCAGAAGTAATTGCAAATGTTACTGCTGAATTCGAGACCAAATTAACTGAGAGCCACCCCAGAGATGACTACAAGGAGCTATTGCAGTTGGTTCTCGTATTTGTTGGATCACTAGACGGCAATGTTGTGGGTTTTAGAGTTCCAGGAGCCATTCATCACGCTAGGTGGATGGCAAAGGCTATTTACTGCTTAAAAATGTTCATTTTTCGTCGTCAATTTAAGATGTCTAAAGAAGAAGAAAGTTCTGTGCGTGCCATTTCTGTTTTCCTAGTTAAAATTTATTGTAAAGCTTGGTTCAGTGCTCCAAAAGCTCATCTTGCACCAAAGCAAGATTTAGGTATTTTGCATAGTCTGTTAGACTATAAAGAATGTGACAACGACATTGCAGAAATAGCCCTGACCAAATTTTCGAACCATTTGTGGTATTTGAATGCAAAGTTGGTGGGATTATGGTTTTTTGATCCCACCATTACAGTCGATGAAAAGTTGTTAACGGCTAATAAATTGCTCAGTAGCACAGATGAACCATCATAGCACGCTAGGGTTGTAAATCCAAAAGTTAGGAAAGAAAACTTAAAAGAGGTAGTTGATGGAGGATTGGTAAATTTACTTACGAAAGAAACGTTTACATTCTTTGACCAATTTAATATAAAAACAGATTTCCTAAGACAACATCCAAACACCTAGCCTCAAAATAATGACTTCCAAGAATGATTGAAAATTATCAAAACATTAAAATTAGTTAATGATATGGCTGAGCGTGGTGTTAAATTAATAACCGACTTTAACGGCCTTCTGAGAAAAGATGAAGACCAAAAGCAATATGTCCTGCAAATTGTAAGTAAATGCCGAGCATTATATCCTGACGTTTCAAAAAACTACTTTAACAAAAGCTCTAGAATAGATTAGATAACTATGTAAAATTATCAACTCATGTAGGTACTACGTCTGTATCTCTTCTGTGTCTGTTTTGTATGTATTATATACCTAATTTTTATATTTTAAAATAAAAAATGTCATTAGACTTATCAGTGTTACTTGTTTTTTTATTATATAAAAAAAGCAAAATTTATCACTTAATAACAAAATATACGAAGTATGCTCCTAGTGGTACCAGGTCACGTTTTTGGGGCTAAAGGCTGTTGTAACTCGGTTTGACTTAAAATAACAACAATTATGTATAGAATATAAATTTTGAAGAACAACATTAGCTTTCTTTTGAGATATTAAGCGTGTTTCTATTATTTACCGTTCTGGAGTTATGGCTCCATACGTCAGCTTTTTGGCCAAAAATTTGGATTTTTTCAAACTTTGAGCGACGAGCGGCACGGGTTAACGTCGTTTAATCGAGCTCAAATTTCGGCTATCTCAATATCTGGAAAGGAGAATCGTTTTGTGGGTCGAGACGAACAAGATTCCGACATTTTTTTCCCCCTCTATGAGATCCGATCACTCTAATATATATATATATATATATATATATATATATATATATATATATATATATATATATATACCAGGTGTACAAATATGAAATGCGTAATTCGGAAGAATGATAAAAAAGAAAGAAAGAAAAAGAATGCTTTATTCAAAGTATGCTCCATCGCTTGTTATACATTTTTCCTATCATTAGGGCAATTTGTCAATACTACGCCAGTAAAAATCTTCCCCTTTTGCTGCGAACCATTCATCGAGCCGTTTTTTCACATCTTCGTACGAACCAAAGGGCTGCTCAGCAAGTGCGTGACCCATCGATGCAAACAAGTGGTAATCGGAAGGAGCAAAGTCTGGTGAGTAAGCCGCATGGGGTAGAACTTTCCAGCTGAGTGCTTCTAATGTGTCGCGAACTGGTTTTGCCGTATGTGATGGAGCACTGTCATGAAAAAAAAAATGACTTTGTGTTGCCTCTTTCGGTATTCCGGCCTTTTTTCAAGCAGCGAACGGTTCAAATCGGTCAATTGTTGTTGGTAACGTTTAGTATTAACCGTTTCCCCAGGTTTTAACAGCTCATAATAGACCACGCCCCTGTGGTCCCAGCAAACACAGAGCATCGTCTTTCTGCCAAAGCGATTCGGTCTTGCGGTCGATGTGAATAGTGCGCCTGGGTCTACCCATGATTGTTTGAGCTTGAGATTCTCAAAATAAATCCACTTTTCATCCCCTGTAACTATACGATGCAAAAACGACTTCTTTTTGTACCGAGCGAGCAAAATGTCGTACGTGTTTTTGCAGTTTTCCACTTGCCTGTCGTTCAACTCATGTGGTACCAATATACCGGTCTTCTGAATCTTTCCTATTCTCGTAGCCGGTTGGAAACAGCTTGTTGACTAACGCCCAATTGCTCGACGAGTTGTTTTTGTGTTTGCGAATCATCTTCGTCCAACAATGCTTGCAATTCCACACCTTCGTATTTTTTTGGCGGTTTTCCACGTTCCTTGTTTGCAACATCAAAGTCACCACTTTTGAAACGCCGAAACCATCGTTCATACGTATCTTGCGATGGAGCATGTTTACCGTAAGCTGCTCGAAGTAACTGATATGATTCAAGAGCAATTTTCTTCAAATGAAATCAAAAAATTAATGCTGTCCGCGAATGCTCTTTATTCGGTATAAATTTCGTCATATTGAACACCACAACACAACACTATGCACACAGTTTTCCAATTTATCACTAGTGCGCGTCTAACACTTGTTAATGACAGCAAAATGGTTCAGTGTCAAATCTTTAAAGCACAAACTGCATTGTTGCACCATTTGTTCTGGAAAGCCGCATTTCATATTTGTACACCTGGTACATATATATATTACATATATATATATATATATATATATATATATATATATATATATATATATATATATATATATATATATATTACTCATATTCTCTAACTAAAAAAAATCTAAGAAGGACAAATTAAATGATATGGATAAAGACACATCCATACCTTTAACTAATAATACTTTTGACTATAAATAAGAATGTTTTAAACTTGTTTATTATACCAATCAAAAATCAGTAAAAATTACAATATTATTAAAACCATACAAAATTTGCCGACTTTTACTCCTTTTCGTCCTCTAAAACAATAATTCCTTTGCAACTGTAGGTATTATATGTCTATCAAATTTAAAACAGATATTTCATTTGGTTCGAGTGTTATACAGGTAATCCGAATAGACAGCCAGACAGATCGATAGATGAACGCAAATTTAAAACCGTGCTTTTTATAATCTTAGAAAGTTGAAAAATTAAAAAATCTTTACCGAGCGGAGAAAAAAAGGGGAAAAGCACATCAGGCAGCAATGTTAGCACTCAGAAAGCTACTTAATTCGGATGAATGACCCTAGATACGCAAAATAAAAGCTTGGCGAAACTTTTGAAAATCCCATATGAAATTTCAGCTCACCATTGGTTGTTTCGAAACTGTAAAGCAAAAAGAGCGTATTCAGTACCAAAAATGACAAACTATATTTTACCCATTTTAAAAAAAATTTTTCCGTCTTTCAAAAGAAATTTATTTTTAACATTTTCGAAATTCTGCATTCGCCCGTGTTTGGTATTGTTCGCTGTCTAAAAGGTTTCGTTTATAGTTCTCAAATTTCCTCAGAAATTATTCTTTGAGAAAAGTAGTGAATAGATTTCTTACCGACACCTTCACTATTAACGCCGGTGTACGCCACGGTTCCACAGTGTCGCCTGCTCTTTTACTTTTTGATATTGACAACTTGCTGTAAAGAAATCCAATCACTAACTTTTTTGACCAAACTCATTTATTTCCGCGTGCACACGCCTTTTTGTATTAATGGTGCTTCATGGATGATCTGTTCCAAGATTGGTGAGAGGAATAGACTACTCGTAGTCTCACGATTACGGTTCTTAAGATTTTTCGATGGGCTCCCGAATTTTCCTAGTATCAAAAAAGGATTTGTTACATAGGTCTTTCATCGGTCAAAGAAAATCTGATGTCATTATGTATAGCCCCAACTTTCTTTATTTTTAATAAATATTTTGTTTATTAAATAGAAGCTGTTATTTGCCTCTTATGTATATTTTAATGTTTGAGAATGGATTGAGTGTATATTAATACTGACAGAGCAAAAACTAGATATAGGCTAGCTTGTTTGTGTTTGGAGAGATTATGGATAAGAGATAATTTTTGTTAGTCTTTTGAAAATAGTCTCTATAGTTGTTTAAAATTTGGTTGTACTGTTTTTGAGCACCATTTATTTTAGAATAAAAGGAATCTAACTTTAGCTTAAAAAATGGAAAAAAAAAAAAATACTGAAGACTATTTAGTTGTTAATATAAAATTGAGTTGGGTTCAACCCTTACGCCCTGAAAGAGAGAGCAGGAGTTTAGTGAGTCACACATTTAAATAAAGAAGGGTATATTAACAAAATAAAAATTCCTACCTTTACTAAACTCCTAAAATTACATCTACTAAATAAAAACCCCTTATGTTATGAGAGTGTACACTATTGCATAGAGTCTTTAAGTTAGGATTATTAAGTTTTTAATAAAAGACTTTATAAAACACGATATTAAAAGTTTGTGAAATTAACTCCGCGAATTACACGTGCTGAGTAGTCGTTGGAAACGCACTTATAGACAGGAAGTGAGATATTTAGGCTGGTGTGCTTATAACTTACTGATTGGCTTCTCCTCGTGGATTTTCCATAAGTTACTTGGCCTCTCCTGGTGCGATTTCTCATAAAAATATTGTCTCAGCCACTACCATCCTAGTTACATTTGGGTAGCTAAACACTTTTTGACGAAATGCCTGAGGATGAGCAGGATATTTCAAGAAAGGAAAAAGGTCTTAAACTTGAGAGCTAGAAACCGTTACTGAACTACTATATCACTGAGAAAAAAAACACACTCTGGCGTGCTGGAGGAGAAAGCCACTACGGCCTACTGGCGGAACAAAGCCGTTACTGCTTCATGGTGGAAAAAGCCCTTCAAAATTCGAAATAGCTGCTTAGATATCTTTGTCCTTTCTCCTTGGGTCATTTCCCGGCACGCAAATCTCGACGCATTCAATACCAACTAAATAAGTCGGCAACACACGTTACACCCTGCTGGTTTAAATTAAACTGCTCAAAAATTTAAAACACTGTTTTAAGCTATATTGCTCAAAAATTGAAGTCACTGCAATAAATATAAAAATGTAATAAAATATAAATTATAGGAAGAAAAACAGTGCCGTAACATGATCTTAAAAACGTAGGAAAAAATGAATGTTACACTACATGTTATTAATAGTTTATATTCTTTAGGGTAGTAAAAATAAGACCGTAAAGCCTAGGGGTAAGATATAATAATACTATCTTCCTGTTTTCCCAGGATTATCTCTAATTCATCTAAGCACTATTAAGTAAAGCAATTGTCTAGCATCAACGATGTTACTTTTGTTAAATAGCTTATCATTTAGATAGAATTTTTGCTTCGTAGAATTACGACTCTGTTCTATACCAGGTGTACAAGTATGAAATGCGGATTTCAGACAACAGATGGTGCACCAATGCAGTCTGTGCTATAAAGATTTGACACTGCGCCATTTTGTCAAACAACAAGTATCAGACGAGCACGAGTGATAAATTGGAAAAGTGTGTGCATAGTGTTGTGTTGTTGGGTTCAATATGTTGAAATTTATACCGAACAAAGGGCATTCGCGGACAGCATTAATTTTTTGTTTTCATTTAAAGAAAAAAACTGCTGTTGAATCATACCGATTACTTCGAGAGGCTTATGGTGAACATACTCCATCGCAAGATACGTGTGAACGATGGTTTCGGCGTTTCAAAAGAGGTGATTTCGATGTTGCAGACAAGGATTGCAAGCATTGTTGGACGAAGATGATTCGCAAACACAAAAACAACTCGCCGAGTAATTAGGCGTTAGTCAACAAACTGTTTCCAATCAGCTACGAGAAATGGGAAAGATTCAGAAGACCGGTAGATATGTACCACATGAGTTGAACGACAGGCAAATGGAAAAGCGCAAAAGCAAGTGTAATATTTTGCTCGCTCGGTACGAAAGTAAGTCGTTATTGCATCGTATAGTTACAGGGGATGAAAAGATTTATTTTGAGAATCCCAAGCGCAAAAAATCATGGGTAAACCCAGGCGCACCATCCACATCGACCGCAAGACCGAATAGCTTTGGCAGAAAGACGATGTTCTGTGTTTGGTGGGACCAGAGGGGCGTGGTCTATTATGAGCTATTAAAACCTGGGGAAATGGTTAATACTAAACGTTACCAACAACAATTGACCGATTTGAACCGTTTGCTGTTTAAAAAAGGCCAGAATACCGAAAGAGGCAACACAAAGTCATTTTTCTTCATGACAATGCTCCATCACATACGGCAAAACCAGTTTACGACACGTTGGAAGCACTCAGCTGGGAAGTTCTACCCCATGCAGGTTACTCACCAGACTTGGCTCCTTCCGATTACCACTTGTTTTCAACGATGGGTCACGCACTTGCTGAGCAGCGCTTTGGTTCGTACAAAGATGTGAAAAAATGGCTCGATGAATGGTTCGTAGCAAAAGGGGGAGATTTTTACTGGCGTGGTATTTACAAATTGCCCGAAAGATGGGAAAAATGTGTAACAGGCGATGGATCATACTTTGAATAAAGCACTTTTTTTCATTCTTCCGAATTTAACATGTTTTTTTAGAAAAAAAATTAGCATTTCATACTTGTACACCTGGTATAATATTGACATCATTTAAATACCAATTCAAAATAGTGTAATAAAGTTGGCTCTACGCAAGCAAGAAATATAATATCCTAAGTCGCTTCGTTTTTTTTTAGTAATTTGAACCCTAGTAGTTTGTGGAAGAAAAAGCTACTCAAAAAACGGTAAATTCAATGAAATTTTGTGCAGTGGTCCATCACTGAGAGAACTAGTTTGAGTTCAAGCTACTTACAGCACTTGACCTACCTTGGTATTACGAGTAATACTAGATCAGCACTTAGCAGTTCCCGAAAGGCACTTAACAATAGGTCTCTAAAAACCTTAATACCAAGGGGTGAAAAGTGGGCTAACAAACTCGCCTTCCTAAAGCTAGTAATCATTTAGTACACAGATGGATCCAAATAGATATCCAATCATGCATCAGTTTTCAAAACGCTAAAATAATATGTGGCTAGGAAATAGAGAAAAGAGACATAACGCTTTTGTTCGTATTCCAAAGCGTTTCTTATGGCTTAGAAACAGGCCAGGGAGCAGTGATAGTGGACCTACTGAGCGATAAGTTCGTGAAAGACTGGAATGGATTACTAGGGATGAGAGAATCTAAAGGTCTCATAAGGGGACCTAACACTGAGTACACTAGATCTCTGTTGAAGTTAAACAGAAATAATCTGAAGACGATAAAAACGATCCTTCCAGAACACTGTACACCTGAATGAGCAGCACTCGTATTGTGTACAGAATCCAGACTATAGCTTTAAGGCGAGGAAACAGCTCTTCATTTAATTACACGATCCATACTAACTCACCAAAAATCCCAAAGACCTTTAGACCAGGATCGTATGAAGGAGTCTCAATCTGAAAAGCTCCTGTCCTTAAATACCATAAGTCATATATAACCCTAAAATAAGGGAGGTCTATATCAAGCCTAAGTGGTGTGGTTACCTATTAGCCGTATCTATCTAACTATACTACGTTTGTTCAGGAGAACTTGTACCAACGTATAATTCTGCTTGTGTTTTAACAGAATAAAATTTTAAAAAGATCTTAAATAGTACCGGGATAGAGACCGAGATATCTACATTTTATAATACTACAGTTTTCTTTCCTGAAATTCCGTTTCTCTAATTAAATTTTAAGATGATTACATCCAGAAAGGATATTTTTATCTTTATTAGCTTTATACAGTACGAATGTTCTTTTTAGTGTTCCGTACGGAACACTTATAAGATCACTTCGGTATCTGTCTGTCCATCCGTCTGTCTGTCTGTCCGTCCGTCACACCCGATTTTCTCCGAAACTTTTTGAAAGTTGAAATTTGGTACTAATATAGAAATTGATGGCCTCATCAGAGCCGTGTAGTTTTGAAAGTTAAATTTTGACTTAAGCGGTTAGGTTTGGGGGGTAAAATCGGAAGTGAAAAAAAATTTTTTTACTAGGTCATCGAGTGGGATGTCAAATGACAGCTTGTAAAAACACGAGTTCAAAAATATATATAATGTCTTATATGTGCACACTTTTCTTTGTATTATTTTGAAAAAATCGCGAAAAATCGCTGTGTCCCCCTCTATCTCGGAAAGTACTTATCCAAAAATTTTGAAAAAATTCTGGAATATTCTCCACGGAGTGTAGATTGAACGAAAATTATCACGAGTGCATTACCTTTAATAATTTATCTGGTATTAAAAAAAAAAACAAAAATTTCATGGTCATCAGTTTTCAGTAAAGATCGCAAACAAACCTTGTTGAAAACTCATTTGAGGTGTGTTTTGTGAATTCACTGATCATTTTATACCTCCGTAACAAAATTTTTTATTTCAGAAGCAATCAAAGTGCGGAATACTAATTGCGCAAGTTCAACTTGCACTTGACCGGTTATTTTTTATTTAAATTTTTAAGTTTTCTTTTATAAACAGAATACAAAAACAGATCTAGTATACTCAAAAATCTCATTATTTCTTAATTTTAATAAATTAGGGTTTCATTCGAGCTCAACAAAAACAGGTCATACTCATATCTCTCTCTCTTTTCGTGTCCCATGACAAAATTGGAAAATTAGTCATACGGTATGAATTATTCCAGTCAAATTTGCTGTGCTTCGGTAACTCTAACAGGCGTACATGCAGGCAAATTTCAGTTAAATATTCACATGTAACGCTTGTCAGCTTGAAGGATATATTACCTCGACGTAATCATTTGGCTGTATACTATAATGTATAAGGGTGACAGTTATGATATAAGTTATAGTTAATAAGAACAAAAGTTTGCACAGTGATTATTTGTGAGTGGTTACAGATTTGTATGTAATCGAGAGCTAATTAAGGAAAAATTATAAGTCTCATCTCTCTTCCTGTTAATTAGAGTTTCGACAGCTGGAGTCATCGTCTGGCCTAACTTTAAGTTAATGAAAGTTTCAGCCATTTTTTTTAAAAAGATAAGTTAATCTAACTTAAACGTAGTAACTTTAAAATCAAAGTCTAACTAGAATAACCTGGACATATCATGACAGGTAGACTCGGACATAGCTTTTGATAACTAGTATTTTTAAAGCAGTAACGTTTACGACTCTAAATTATCCGGAAAATTTTTGAGAGCGTAAAATTTAAATAAAACCGAGGAATTTTGTATTTTATGAATGTATTTTCAATCATCTTTTTTTTCTGAATCACATTCTTGTTTTTTTTTCTAAAAAAAAAAGCTGAAAAAGGCCGCTAATTTTCCAATTATAATTAGTGTCCATATATGAAATATTTTAGGCAAATGCGCGTACTAAATGTGGATGAAATGAATACTAGTAGAACTTTTTCGAGAGATGACATTCTGATATCGAATTACTACAAAAAACAGATTTAACATGTAGGCTAAAAAGTTTTCGGTCTGACCCATAGATGTCGCCCTTTTCAAAAAATTCATATGATTTTTAGGAAGTACGAACCCTCAAACGATACGTGTCAAATTTTCATGACATTTCGACGATTAGTTTATAAGTTACAGTGGTTTTAGTAACGCTACTTTTAATATTTTCAAAACAATGGAAAAAATCGAGTTTCCTGTGTTGATTAAACACTGTTTTTTAATGGGAAAAAAATACCGTTCAAGCAAAGCAATGGCTTGATAAGTGTTACGGGGACTCTGTCCTAGGAAAATTACCCATCATTTACTGGTATGCTGAAAACGCAGTCGTACAGATACAAATGATGCTGAACGCTCTGGAAGTCCAAATGAGGTGGTTACACCGGAAAACATAAAAAAAATCCACAAAATTGTTTTGGATGATCGTAAAGTGAAATTGCGTGAGATAGCTGACACCCTGAAAATATCAAAAGAATGTGTTGGTCAGATTTTACCTTTGGGCATGAGAAAGCTCTGTTCGAAATGTGTATCGCGTTTGCTCAGAGTGGGCCGAAAACAACGTGTTGATGATTCTGAGCGCTTTTTAGACCTGTTCAAGCACAATAAAAAGGTTTTTTCATGCGATATGTGACAATGGATGTGGATCCACCACTACACAGTGGAATCAAATCAGCTGAGTGGACAGCAGCCGATGAAAGCCGCCCGAAGCGACCAACGACACAACAGTCGGCTGGGAAAGTTTTGGCCTCTGTATTTTGGGATGCGCATGAAATAATTTTCATCCACTCTGCTGAGAATGAATAAGAAAAAACTGCTCTTTCATCAAGGTAATCCTCCATATCATAAGTCGGTGGTTACGATGGCAAAATTGCATGAATTTTACTTAGAATTGTTTCCTCATCCACCGTATTATCTAGAGATTTGGCTCCAATGAAGGAGTTATCTCCGAAACTGAAGCTTATTTTGAAGGCAAAGTACAGAAATGTTAGAAAAGCGTTGGACTGGTTGTATCGCTCTTGAAGGAGACTACATTGATGAATAAAGTCGAAATTTGCAAAAAATGTGTTCAGCCTACGTGTTATGACGAATTCAAAAAATTAAAAGTAACTTACCATTTCTTTACTGTTTTTGGGAATTTAGGAGTAGCGACGTAACTTAAAACTTATCAAAATTTTTAAAGACTTGTTTATGTGGATATATAGTAGAGTACCTTTCTTGGTAACCAAGAGATTAATTGTTATCTCATTCATTAATTGGGGAAATTATTTATTTATTTCGTTAACACTGATAAGATTCCTGATGTAATTTTTACTAAGGGATACAATTAGAGATTCATTATTGATTGACCGAATTTAATCTTAGCCTTAAATTAAATTTAACTGCTGGACATAATTCAACCTAGAGGAGCTCCGTCTTGTTTCTTCTATTACATAGTAACATAGAGGTCGTGACGCACCCTCTTAGGGAACATTTGTGTTAGTGGTTAAACAAATAAGTGAAAAAAAATGCGAATTTTTGAGCAAATATATAAAAATATATAATACTAAGAAAATATATTCACAAACTTTAAAAAAAAACAACATTGTACAAGAACAAACTTACGTTTAAATGGAAATAATAAAACATTATTTAACAATCATCCTGCCTTTCTCAATTTTAAAGTAATGGGAATAGTGTTTTAAAAACCCCCTACGACAGACATACTATTGTCTTGAAACTTCTTCTGAAAATGGTGTTTCTTATAAAACTTCCTGTTACGGATATACCATAGTTTCTTAAACCTGTCTTCTCAATATCATCGTGTTCCAGTACAACCCAAAACCAGTTGACTTGCAGAATAATAATGTCTTTTTCTCCTTTTTCCTCACATATAGATGCCAACCGTAGAGGCAAAATTAGATAAAGATAATATACGGAAAACGTAGATACGTATAAAAAAAAATAGAAAATAAAAATCATTAAACCGAGCAACAGTAAAAAGTTTTAATCTCAAAGCTTTGTCTAATCAATACCTAGACGGGGTATTGATGAACTTCCGCTCATAAAGCATCGATTGTCCATCAGTCGACTGATGTAAAGTTATCCAACGTTTAAATCTCGGAAACTACCTTGAATTTGCGTAATAAGCACCTTTTCGCCTGGGGAACGTTGTTACAGTGGAGAAACTATAAAACAGGAAGCAGAAGCAAAAAATAAAACTAAGAGTACAAGAGGAAGGAAGTAAGAACTGTGTTAGCAGACTTATATTTAACAATAATACAACTGATGATAAAGAAAATAATCTTAAAGTAGAGGCTGAAGGATAAATGGGAGGTAATATATGTGCATGTATAATTAAAAATTAAACGAGCAGATCGTGAATTGAACGATGCTGTAAAAGGAAAGAATTTTCAACCGTCTCACTAATCATAGAAATCAGTAAAGTTAACTAACTTAGTAGACGTTAACGCTAACTGGCGACAGTAACTCTAGTTGTTGAAAATGGATGCTCAGCGACGACCGTAAACGGGAACTTAATTAACGACAGGTTCTAACACCGACAGGTGGTTCTGAAGGATAGAGAGCAGGTCGCTCTTAATCTAGTTGTAGTCCGAGGTCTATTATACGTGCCAAAAACTTTGTGGCTTATCATTCCGGTACAACAACAACTTTGGGCCAGAGCGCTTTCCCTTTTGCCCTGCTGTCTGATCTAGGTCTGATTCCCATTTTGGTTCTCGCTTTAGTGTTTTGGTCCAGTTCTCGGACTGTTATTTTGGTTTTAGTTGCAAATATTCCTGGAAATATTTTCATATTATTTATATTATGTATAAGGGATTGCATACACCTGTACGCTGCAAATAGTATCTATGTTTAAAACAAAATTTTTTTAAAGGTTTTTAAGTGAATAATACAAAAAGTGGAGATTATATATTTCATTGTAGTTTAAATTACCATAAAGGAAAAAATGTTGTCATTATTTTTTAACAGATTAAATGGACCAGTGATGAAAACTATGGCACCTCCTTTATCGAAGGGTATTTTTTTCAAAAATAAAAAATTTACGGTGTTTCAAACGTTATTATGCAATTTTCGACCAAAAAATGTATGTTTAATTATTTCTAAAAAATTTCTGTTAGAAAAAATTTAAAAAAAAAAAACACTTTTGGATATTTTGTAGAAAAAGTAATTATTTAAGGTTTAAAAAAAAAGTTAGAAAATATTAAAAATTAACTGAGTAATATTGTAAACAGTGTCTGAAAACATAGTTTCGAGAAAAAATTCGTTTAAAGTTTCAGGTAGAGGAAAAGGAAACTTAGGGCTAGTCTCCCATTCTAGCTTCGTACTGTATACCTTCTGCATCTTGCAAACTGGTAAGCTTCACTAATGGATGCAAAATTCTAACGACTTTATTTTCAAAAGAAACCGGTTGATAAAGGAAGTCCGAAACGCATCTGCCGGGAGGCGCAACATTGAGACAGGTAGTGGTCCCAATCCGACCCCAGGTCAAATTTAATGCTATAAGTTTGTAATGGAATGGAATTTTCTTAAAAAAATTATTTTGGTAATTCTTAGAAGTATAGAGAATAAAAATCCGTAAAAAAATAGAATTTTTGAAAACTCAAGGTATATGCAACCCATATATCCTATATAGAAATGGCTTAGTTAGTAATACTACAGTTTAGATTGAACTACTTTAGAATGAAGTAAACAAATTTAGTTCTACACTTTGAAATGCAAAAAACTCCTCCTTTGTGTGTATTTTAGGCTCACTAATTTATTGCATGAATTCACTTGTACGAACAAAATGTTATTCTGCCCACGTAAAATATATTTTTATTTTTAAATTTTTAAAGCATATTAATCAAAAATAAATATTTAGGGTCACAATCGATAGACACATGTTATGTGTTTACCTATGCTAGTCACAATATTTTTATTTATTACTTTGAAACAAATATTATCACGCTGAATAAAAAAATAATAGTACATTTCGTAGCTAAAAATGAAGAGAATATACAAATAAAAGTTTATTAAAAGTATTTTATAAATTGTAATATACTTTAATAACTAGAAGTAAAAGCTGTACTGTTTTGACCTATTGCTCTATTAAAGTCCCATTCTTTACTATATCAGTTCTGAGTTTAGTCAACAATAATATTCAAGCAGAAATTTATCTAAAAATCATGCTACAATAAATCGAAGAATCTTATATCCACATTTTTTCTGACAAGGTGATTTTGTACTTTTTCTTATTTCACGTAGTTCGTTTTCTTTCTTTTTAGATGGGCGATTCGTTACGATGGTTGCAAAAAAAGTTCAAAACCACTTTTTTTATTTAGCCATAGATTTTTTTGGTTTTACCACTCTTCCTGTCTTCTGTACGATACTTGATTCTTTCTCATATGTAGCTTATCTTTTTTTTTTACTAAAGAATATCTCCTCTTGTAAAAAATGTTGTATTGTAATTTAATGGAAGTACTTAATAAAACAATAAATAAATCAAAGAGTAATCATATCTGATCAATAAAAAATTGACATGTGTTGTACCTAGCATACAGTGATAATTATGGTACACCGAACACGGCCATAAATCGATTTCCTAAAACTAGGTAGTAGAAAAAATTTACTACCTAACAATGTTGAATAGGCATAAAACAATCGGCGACCCCTCCCGTTACTCATTTGATAGCTCGCGCACTGGAGCCTCAGTAGGAATTTGATCGTCGCTCTGAGTGTTCGTTTCTCTTCTCGGCATTTGTTACAAACTAGTTATTTAAAAAAGTGATTTTTCTTTTTTGGAGTTTATCTTGAAGAAAACTGTGATGGATTTGAATATTACAGGTAAAAGCGCATACATATTGGTCATTGTTATGTTTCTTTTTTTTTTTTAATAATTAGTAATGTTTTGAAAGTAGAAAATGTTACTCGAAATTTTTGTACGAAAAACTCGTTTTTCGGTATTTAAAAAGGTATTTGTTATACTTCGGGGTGCGTCCCAGCGATTTTACTGGCTTTAATAGAAAAAAAAAGAGTATTTACACTAATCAAATGTATGTTAGCCGTGATTTCACGAGAAATTGAGGTTTTCATGGTCTTTAAATCAGACGGTGAAAACCATGTGGTATTTTGTGTTTATTTATTTATTTTTTTAATTTAAACAGTTTTTACTTTATTTTTCCGGTACTCGAGTAGTAACGCGTAGACTACTTTTTGAAAAAATGCGAGAACAAAACTTGGGAAATTTGAAAGATAAATTGATATATCTTGAGAGTTATATTTTGTGGCAAGATGAATATTATGATAAGTAAATGAAGGAAGTGAAGCATAAGTTCTCCTATTTAAAATCACAGTTCAAGAAAAAGTGGACATAGAAATTTTTCTTAAAAAGAATGACGAATGGTTACAAGGAACATTTGAAATACTTAGGGTAAAACGCCATTCTTCTGGTCGACCAACAAAGTCACTTGAAGAATCAAGTGAGAGGAGCAAACGTAGAAAAAAACAGAGGAAATACGCAGTGCTGTAGATAAAGAAATAATAATGCGTGCTGTTCACGTATCCCTTCAAAGTTCTGTAGAAAGAATTGTATGTAGTATTTTAAAATACATAACTAACTTTCTCCAGATAGTCAAAGCATACCAGAAAACAGACAAAATGCCGAAGCAGCATGAAAAATAGTCATAGCTAAATTCAGTAGGCGCCCTCACAATGTTTGTAGAAATTGACTTCTCAAGGAGACAGTATTTAATAATAAGGAATAGTAACAAGAAGTATTATCCGAGATAAACCGTGTTACAGCAAGCAAAAAGGACTTGTTATAAGGCGAAAGAGGCTTATGAGGTAACTGAAACATGTGCTGAAATTAACTTAAAACATGTGTTGGATTACAAGGCTAAAAGTTTTGCCACATATTTAGAGGATACACCAAAAGAATTAAATCTGGAAGAGCGTCAATCATTATCATTCATTTCGATATGGGGATGTGTCGGATCGCAACAAGCACAATTTAATCAAAAAAAAATGCAAGAAGAAGATGGAACTGACACCAACATTTTTCAAAGTTGCTTTGTTCTACTACAATTGATTTGTAGGACAAACAAAAAACTTATTTGACAATCCAGCTCCCTCTACGCCACGATACTGTCGGCCAATGGGGAAACATATAATGACGTTAACTACGGTCGTTGCAAAACTGTGCAATGCTGTTACTTCGACAATGAGATGTTACATTTATCGTGCTAGTTCAAAGCAGTTTAATGACCTCACACAACACAGATGCATTACAGCTTGGCCTGTCTGTATTGTATGCTAGGATCAGATTATCGAAAGTATTCTGCATTTGTCATACAAGCTTCGTGTGCAAAAGTAGTAAGATCAGACAAAGACAAAAAAACTGTCAAGCAAAAAAAAGACATAGATACAAGTGAAATTCAGAGAGCAAATGCAGCAATCATAGATGTATGAATACAAGTTTGCGATTTTTTGCAAAACCACACCACACCACCTACTATTCCCATATTGCAGTCAAGGATGCCCGATGTTGTCTTCAGACAGCGCATCATAAAGCGTATTTTAATGAAGCTAGACACCAAGAAGGCTTCTGGCGCTGACGGAATACCTGCCATAGTTCTCAAAAACTGTGCAAGGGAACTAACACCCGTTTTCTGTAGACTTTTTAACCTCTCCTACAGAAAGGGAATATTTCCGTCCTGCTGGAAATGTGCCACGGTTCAGCCGATACCTAAAAAAGGTAAGAAGACCTTGCCAAATAACTACCGACCAGTTGCACTGCTTTCAATAATATCGAAAGTCATGGAAAAGGTTATCAATGAGCATCTTCTAAAATATCTTGAACGATTCAATATTATTAGCGATCACCAATATGGTTTTCGTAAACATAGATCAACAGGAGATCTTCTAACTTATGTAACACATGTTTGGAACAACACAATTGAACATTTTGGAGAATCTCGAGCGGTTGCTCTTGACATATCCAAGGCATTCGACCGTGTTTGGCTCGATGGACTGTTGGCTAAGTTACGCTCTTGTGGTATGTCTGAAAGGTTCTGTTTGTGGCTCTCATGTTTCCTCAGAGAGCGTTCTTTACGAGTGGCGGTCGACGGATTTCTTTCTAACACCCTCACTATCAACGCCGGTGTGCCCCAGGGCTCCATACTGTCTCCTACTCTCTTTCTCATTTACATTAACGATCTGCTGGAAAAGACCGGGAATCCAATCTATAGCTTTGCAGATGACAGTACGCTTGTCTCTTAATTCACCTTGAACGATCGGACATCGGCTGCTCAGGCGAATATCCGCAGACAGCAGGAGGTCGTTCAACTTAACAAAGACCTGGAAGAAATTCTATCTTAGGGTGACAATAACCAAGTGGAATTTAACGCTACGAAAACCCAAGCGGCAGTTTTTTCTAAAAAAGTTAACGTTGCTGAACCCGACATAGTTATGTCGGGGCACTCCATTCCCCTAGCATCGTCGCTCAATTTGTTGGGCGTTAGTTTGGGAGCAAATATGTCTTGGCATGAACATGTTGCAGGCATAGCAAGGAGAACTTCTCAAAAGTTTGAAATATTATTTAGAACCAGAAAGCTTTACACCCCACAGCAACTGTTAATTCTTTATAAAGCCCAAATTCGACCAACTATGGAATACTGCTCCCACGTTTGGGGCTCCGCTCCCAAACATACACTGCATTTGTTGGATTCTGTTCAGAGAAGAGCGGTCCGTCTGATTGGGGACCCGGAATTGACCGGCGGCCTTGATTCGCTGGAACATCGAAGAACGGTTGGAGACTTGAGTCTGTTCTACAAGTATTTTCATGGAAAGTGTTCGAAGGATGTAGCCCGCTTAATTCCTCCCAAAACGGTGCATGTTAGAAATACACGTCGCGCTGGTGCTTCGTATCCGTATGAGGTTCAGCTTGTTACTCCGCGTACAACGCTTTTCAAGCAATCTTTTATATGGAGAACGTCATCCCTTTGGAATAATTTGCCCAGCGCTGTGTTTCCTACCGAGTACAATTTACATCGATTCAAGAACAACGTGAATCGCTTTTTCCGCACTCGTGCCGCTCCTGGAGCGCTTTAGGGACTTTCCTGCAGCACGTGTGCTAGACCCATAAAAAAAAAATCCAGAGGTGGCCGCTGAAATGATCGCTGTCGATTTCAACCTCATTAATCGTTTGAAGTGATTTTTCTAAGTAATATCGAGTGGTTATAAAGTCGACTTGAAAAAATTTGGAAGCTATGGATATGAGGCCGCATAAATTTATGTGAAGTTGTATCGCTGGCATCCCATGCCTCCTTAAATGAAAATATATTAATTCATGGTGCAACAATAAAGGAAAAGGTACCTTTGCCCATTAGATTACTGTCTAAAAAAGCAGCAGAGGCGCGGAACAAGTACTTTTGCCTGTATCAGCAAAATCTTGCTAGAAATTTCTCAAGAGAAGAATGCAATTTAGATGTCCTCAACAGATTATTGCTCAGCTCAGATCCCTTAATATCGAGTATAAGGTCAAAACCTAAAAAAGATCTATGTCATTTAGTAAAGCAATACAAATGCTTGTTTCTGCTGAAGCCAATATTAACAACGAAAGTTCCGAAAAAGAAGAAAAATCCACGGAGGAGGCCAAGGAACGGAGCAAGAGTGCAGACGAAAAAACGTGAGATTCTTCATCGTGAATAATTATTTTTGTAATTTACATTAGAGATTAAGCTCCATTTAAAATATCTAAAAACAAAACAATAATTTTGGCCTCATAAAATGCTGAAATACCCCTATGTGCACCGCTCTGCCTGTAACAAAGAAAATATTTTCTGAAATAAAATTTTCCACAGTGACAGAATATACCTTGTTATTTCAATAAGTACATTTTGAAATTTATTTTATTTATGAAATTATTTTCCTTTTCTACTCAAAACGGTGTTTTTTGATTGAAAATAAATTCGGGTCAGAAAATATACGTGGGTACTAGTAAAAATATATAAGATTAAAATTACATTTTACATTTTAAAATTATATTCTGCATTGACTACTTTTGCTTTTTCAACATTTTGCTCGATGTAAATTTGATATATTTTTTTCTGACGATTCTAAAGAAAAACCTATTTATAACAAAATCATTTACCAAGAATGTTTAAGATTCTAAGTTTTGCAGCTAATAAAAGACTTATCTACTTAACTAAATTTTAGTGTCTCACAAGATCTTTACTTCCTTATCTCCTAGATTCTCCTTCAGGGTCAGGTTTATTCGATAATTAAGTGTCTTTGGACATAACTGCAGAATTAAAGGGTGGTGAAATAGGCCCCCAATGAATGCAGAGAACTATGAAAATTCAAAAGAATATTAAGTTTAAATAGAAAATATAATTAAGTTTTCTATTTTCTACTTTATAGTATATTTTAAATATGACGAAATATTTATGTAGCGGGTAAAAATTATTCTATTATCAGAGCTTTATGTACATATTTTTTAACCAAACGGTAGAACAAAAAATTCTAGAATTGGCACTATATGGAATGTAAATACTAAATGAATATATAGCAGATAACATATAGTTGGATATGAAAAACGCAAAGGCTAATAATATAAATATGTACAAAAGCATATATTTATGTATGAATAGTAATATATGATAGGAAGAGGATGAGAAAAAAAAACCGTAAAGATATTTTCTTATTAATGTATCAAAATATAAAGTAATAAATTAAATTCGAAAGAGATTTTAACAGGTTTCTAAATTTTCATCTTGAACGGAACATCAAGTTTAGATAAAAGTAAGTGGAGCTTATAGAAAATAAGTTTATTCAAAATAACATACCTAAGACAAGGTCTCATTCCCTGGATAAAGTCATATTAACAGCAAAAATGAAGGTTAAAGTATGTAACCACTACCAGCTGGGCTATAAGAGTATATGTAAGAAAAAAATTTCAATAGAAAAACTATCATAAATACACTAGTTATATTAAATTTGTAATAAGCCAATCATACGTATGACGGTTATGCGTAAAGGCATAATGCTTAAGCTGTTAGTCTTTGGCTGTATTATACAGTTAAGAAAATAACCTTTTATAATTCAAAGGAATACCATGCCATTTCTATTAATGGAATACATAAAGCAGTCAGGAGCATACAGCTTTTTTTCTATACTATTTTTTTTTAAAACAAAAACACACCCAATTAAATATTCTCCAGGTTGTAAAAGAGATTTTTTTTAAATAAGTTGATATAGCCAACCGATGCAAATTATAGAAGCATTTAAAGCTTATAAAGGAGGTATGTTCTTCACCTGCTTTGTTTAACAAAAATAAGTGAAAGTAATTTCGAGAACGACGCAATGAAAAAGCGTCTCACTAAGGAGGGAAGCAGCTCAAAAGTTATTCATGAAAAAATGTTTTTGATTTACAACATTAAAGGTTCATCTTATTTTCAAGTAAAATTTATTCTCTAAAGTTTTAAAAAGAACAGTTGACCCAAAAATGCGGAATCCATTAGTTTTCTTTAAAATATACTGTTGTCAGGTCGGTGAATGAACTTCCCAGTTCTTGCTAAAAAATGTAAAGTATCCTACACGATAATTTTCAGAAACTAGCGAGGAGAAAAAGGACCCCGCAGTAACCTTATGGAAAATGGCTTTCGGTGGATTTGGACGAAAAATGGAAGAAAATGAAATTAAGAACATGAATTTGACGATGATGAAGACAAAATGGGTTATTATTGCACTTATCAATCTGGCGCTGGAATATTTGAATTATTTACACATGTGATGAGTGTACTGTGGTTTTTGGGCTATTCTAGGTATATAAAATATAAGTTATCCATCTCTCTTAAACCATGTATTTGATGCCGGAAAAGATCACCACAAAACAATTCGTTGAATTTAATGGATATCGATGATGATTAATAGTGTATCCTTAAACACATACAGACACACACACACATACATACACACACACACACACACACACACACACACACACACACACACACACACACACACACACACACACACACACACACACACACAGGGATCAGTCTCCACCACGTCCACGTCGTTGATCTTAGATAGAGCAAAGAGCGGAACGGCAATTTTTATTTCATTTATAAGACTTCCCAGAACGAAAATGGCTTATAGGTTAAAGTTGAGGCCGTGAGATATTTTGTTCAGAATCGTGTAAATTACATTTTCCCAAAGTTTCGTCCAAATCAACCTAAAGCCATTTTCCACAAGGTTAGTGTATGGAAAATGGCTTTCGGTGGATTTGGACGAAACTTTGCGAAAATGTTATTTACACTAAGCTGAACAAAATATTTCATGGCCCCAACCTTAATCGATAAGCCGTTTTCATTCTAGGAAGTCTTATAAGTGAAATAAAAATTGCCGTTCCGCCCTTTGCGCTCTCCAGGATCAACGACGTGGATATGACAGAGACTGACCCATGTGTATGTTATGGATGGATATGGTGTGTTATTTAATTATTTATTTATATATTTATATATTCAGTTCCAACAGGTCAAGGCCCAATTACTGGAATAACGTTTATACTAATGAGCTATATATAGAAGAAAAAGATGATACAATTAAAATAATAATCAGAGTATACAAGTAAGAACATTTAGCAATTTGAACAATCTCCAAAGTAAAAAAAAATGAAAATAGTAATAATAAAAAACTACAACTTTGAAATAGCCTTTAAACATTGAGCAGAGAAACAGTACCGACAGCCTACTGGAATGGAAATCACCGGAGTTTCCAATGACATTGCCGTTCTTGCACATTATATAAATAGGGCTGTGTAATATTTGATCTAGCTAGGCCGAGGCCCAAAATTGGTGGATGCCTTGCCCCAAGGTGTGGTACATGGAAAGATACATTGCTTAATAGGAAGGGGCAATCAATTGCAACAGCTTATATAAGAATTTGATGGAGTGAATGTCCCTTCTCTTTGCAAGAGACCACTCATTAAACATTGACAAGATTAGTCCGTGATCAACACCGCGGTCCGGATAGACACCATCCCCCTTGAAAATAAGATATTTAATGAAGCGCCTCTGTATCGATTCGATTAAGTTGTTATGGCAATTGTATATTGGATACCAAACAATAGAAGCATAGTCAAACTGAGATCTAACAAGGGAATAATAGAGAAGATTGATTGCAGATATGTTAGTAAAGTCTCTACAATTTCTAATCTGGAGATAAGGCATCCTTGATGCACCAGCAACCATTTGTTCAATACGGTCAGCAAAAGAGAATTTCTCGTTAAAGATGATACCCAAATCTCTAACCGAACGAAGATTCTGTAGAACAGTATCATCTACGGAATAATTGAAAAATATAGGGTTGTTACGATAGGAATATCGGATGATATTGCATCTGGAAACGTTTACGGTGAGCCTGTTAGCAGAGCACCAGTTGGCGACAGCATTAATGCTACTCTGTAATTCGAAGCAATCAGAAACCGAGTCTATGCGTTTAAAAATCTTAAACATCGGCATCGGCATAAGCAAGCTTCCGGCAACCTATTTCATTCAACAAGTCAACAAACATATTGAAAGGAAGAGGTCCTAGATTGGAGCCCTGAGGAATACCTGAAGTGGGAATATGGAGATGCCATCTAAACCCATTGATTTCTACAAAGAATCTGCGATCCAGGAGATATGAATTTAAAAGATCAATCAGGTTATTTGAGAGCCCGAAACGAGATCCGACCTTATCCAACAGTAAGTAGTGATCAAGCCGATCAAAGGCTTTGCGAAAAACCATATAGACCACATCAATCTAGCTCCCATCGTTGATACCCTCGCACACAAACTACGAGAATGAGGCTAGATTTGTGGTGGTGGATCGGCCAGGCATAAAACCGTGTTAGTCAATAGAAACCGTATTTCTCACTTTTGAGAAAATAAATTTATGCAGAATAATTTCAAGAATTTTAGAGAAATTACATAAGAAAATATGGGTCGATAATTATCAATCACATCTGGATCCCCAGACTTCAAGATAGGTAAGACTTTGGCTACCTTCCAAGTAGCAGGAAATGTATGAGTCGTCAACACTAGATTAAAGATATGGAGTAAAGGACCGGATAAAGCGAACACGCAATACTTGACAATAAAACTGGGAATGCCGTCGGAACTGGAAGTCAGTCTATTCTTGAGAGACCCCGCCGCAACCACAATATTCTTCTCGGAAATTTCGGGGATGTCAACAAAGAAAGGGGGAGCTCCCCAGTAACCATACTCCTCGGGCCTAGACGACTTAATAAATACGCTGTGAAAGTAATCACCAAAGGCAGTGACTATGTTTATGTTATGATTAGCTTTTAAACCACAAGAAAATGAAATTAAGAGCATGAATATTGACGACGATGAAGACATAATGGTAATGATTTTTTTCAATTCGGAGCTAGAATACTTGGATCATGTGCATATGTGGCGAGTGTACTGTAGTTTTTGGGATATTCCAAGTATGAACAAAATATAAGGTATCTATCGGATGCACGCTTGAACCATGTATTAGATATCGAAGAAAGACCATCACGACGCAATCTATTGAAATTAATGGATATCGGTGATGATTAATAGCGTACGCTTACATACATACACACAACACATACACATACACACAACACATGCACAAACACACAGGAATCAGTCTCCGCCACGTCTACGTCATTGATCCTGGATAGCGTAAGGAGCGGAATGGCAATTTTTATTTCACCTATAAGACTTCCTAGAATGACACGGCTCATAGGTTAAAGTTGGGGCCTTGAGATATTTTGTTTAGCCTCTCGTACATTTTCCGAAAGTTTTCTCCAAATCCACCGAAAACCATTTTCGATAAGGTTAGTAAGGGGTCCTTACTCAAGAACTTTCGGCCGTTCTAGAGAACGATCTTAGTTATTTTTCAAGTACCGTTACCGGCAACCAGATTTGACTATTCGATTACGATTCTCTCACAAAGCAGGAGTCAGTGACATGGATTCATTACAGCTGTCTATCTCCAAAGTATTCAAAAACTTAGTCGTCTTCTATAAAGTTGATCGCAGCTATATCTTGGAAACGAAAAGGAAATTTGCTTATTGAAAATATAGACAAAGACTCCATAATTAATGGAGACGTTTACGGAAGGGCGATCCAACATCTCAAGCATGACATTAGAGAACAACGTTCTAATTCATAACTCTTGCACGACCACTGCAAAGTAAACAAAGCTCCCACGGTTGAAGCCATTAGCGAAAGCTGTAGATTCATCGAGTTACAACCTCAACTCTACAGCCCCAATTTAGTGCCCTGCGACTTTTTCTTGTTCAAACATCTAAAAAAAACCTCAGGGACCCAAAACTTTTACCACATGAAGAGTTGAAATCCGCGTAGCGTTGTTTTTTTGTACTACCGAAAATTATGGGCTTACGAGTTACGACATCCACCGTATAGCCCCATTTTTTAAGTTAGCTTGGTAAGCAGCCAGGTCTCTTGTTTCCTGAGATCATCATCATCACCATATTTTATTTTTTCTCTCTATTTTTTTCTTTAATATACAAACAAGGGACAGAAAAAAAATTGTATTTCAAAGCTTTAACAGTTCATACATAGGAACTTTACAACAAATTGTGAACCAAACATAACATAAATTTCTTGTTTGAATTGGCTCTTAAAAAGCACAGAACTTTCCGCAAACGAGAGCTTTTGTCGTAACGAAAAATGTCACAACTAAACCAATATTGTCGAATTTCTGCTCTTTGAAACTTCTGTACATACAATTTGGGATCTCTTAACCAGATATCGAAAGGACATATTCGAGTAAATGGAAGGAGAAAATTAGAAGTTCGAATTTTAAAATGCGCTTTTTGTCGACATTATTGTAAGTTTAGATATTAATTTATTAACATTTTTTTTTACTTTTCGCAGGAAAATTAATAGTGGCTTGTTAGACGAGAATCATTAGTAAATTTATCCCGTACAAACAACATAAGTCCCAAAATATAAGTACTAAACGAAGTGTGTTTCGCGACTTTAAAAAATATGTAGAAAACGACATTATGACTTATCGCTAGGGCATAAACTATGGATTATGATCATTCGGTAAGCTACTATATACTTGTATCTTAGAGTAACAAAAACAGACAAAAATACTTATTTTAGGTATCTCAGAAGTAGCTGACTTCCCTAAATATCATCACATTACCAGTAGAGTAGCCTTGTTTAATAACCAGGGGGCTTATAAATACAAAGGACTTATAAAGAGAGAGCCAATCGACAAATGGAACCGGGAGAAGTGGGGGAAGATTAAAATCGTTTCTTACATTGGAAATCTCTCTCTAGAAAAGCTTAGACCCTTCTTAAGATAGTAAAATAAAAATCGATTTTTCCTAAAAAACGCCTTTGTACAGTGAAAAACATATCCAATTTGAAAACCGATGATCATGTGTATCATTAAAAATTTTATACAATGAAGGACATGGGGCTAAAAATGTTTACAAGAAAGAATTCCTAATTTAAAAGCCCTGTTATTTTCCACATCAATTTGAGTAATGAGGTCTTTGCTCCCCTGGCTCCCCATTGGCTTCCTCACTTTACATAACCCCACTTCAAAGCTAAGCATTCTATCGTATTGTAATTTACGAATTATGTAGAGCATCTATAACACGTTTGTAGTATTAAAAATAAGTGTCAAATAAATTTATGAAAATTAAAATATTAGTGTTAACGGAAGACCTGTTCTTATACCATGGAATATTAACAGAGTTTAACTAAGTGTACAGTAGTTAAATATTTTTCAATCTCTGCTATTTGCGCTGTAAATAATTTAGCTAATATAATAATTAAAGCTTTTTTCTCTTACTTCGCCTCTTTTAGTGTTTCGTACGAAACACTTATAAGATCACTTCCGTGGCTGTCCGTCCGTCTGTCCGTCCATCTGTCTGTCACACCCGATCTTCTCCGAAGCTATTTAAAAGAGAACGTTGAAATTTGGTACTAATATAGGAATTAATGGCCTCTTCAGAGCCGTTTAGTTTTAAAAGTTAAATTTTGACTAAAGGAGTTAGTTTTGGGGGGATGATATCTGAAATAAAAAAAAAATACTAGGTCATCAAGTGGGTTGACAAATGAAAGCTTGTAAAAATACGAGTTCAAAAATACATATAATATAATACTTCTGCACATTTTTAGAAAATTGCGAAAAATCTCTGTCCCCCCTTATCTCGAAAAGAACTGATCGAAAAATTTTGAAAAAATTCTGGAATATCCTCCATAGGAAAATTATCACAAGTGCATTATCGTTAATAATTTTTCTGTTATATAAAAAAAAAAAAAAAAATTTCAAGGTCCTCACTTCTCAATAAAGATCAGTAACACACTTTGTTTAAAACTCATTTGGGGTGTGTTTTATAAAATCACTATACCTCCATAATAAAAAATTTATTTTAAAAGCAATCCACGCACGGAACACTAATTGCGTAAGTTTAACTTGCGGTTTTTTATTTTTTTTTCCTCTGTACCTGTCTGAAACAATACTTCAGCTCACTTCTTTGTCTTTAGTGGCATTTTAACAAAATATGAACGTTCTGAGCTTAAAAAAAAGAGCAGAAAAGTTTGTGTGACGAAATTTTTGGTAGAAAAGAGATAACTAACTGGCTAATCTATTAATTAGTAAGCATTCCTTAGAGCCTACTCGTAAATACGTGTACAACATTTAAACTTTCAAGCTACGTAAATACTATAAAAAATGTGAAGAAAACTTAACTACTAGTAACTCAATCTCCAGGAGAAACATAAACTATACTAAATATCCCTGCATGCTACTTAGAGCAATTCTATATATATAATTATTATTCATATCTACGCAGGATTCACTATCTTGATCTCGTCATAATTTTTATTTAAAGTCTGTCCTTTTTTATGCCTGACTTGGAGGGATGAGGAAAGAAAAAGAAAATAAAAGAGAGAAAAATAAAGGAAAAAAAGAAAACAATTTCTTCTTCTAGACAAATAAGATATACTTTTATACAATGAGGGAAAGGTCGAAAAAAATTTTTTTTTTCTTTAATTTTTGTTTCCCATAAAAAAATAGCCAGTGTCAAAAAACTCACACACACACACACACACACACACACAGTTATGCTTGAAAAGTAACACACTGCATGATTTGCGAAGAATTTTTCATTGTTTGGAATTGTAAAGGATCTAAATGCATGTTTAGTGTAACGTATCTTAGACAGATAAGTCCACAGATTCAATTAAGAAAAACTAATTATTTTACAGATTAACTAAAGCTTTTTAATCTTATGATTACAATATATATTTACTTCTAATTTTTAAGATTATCACCTCCAAACTTTTTTAGTACGTGCTAGCCCTCTGGAATTCATTTTTATTCAATCTCTTTATAGCAGCATTTGGCATTGTTTGATGCCTGGGGATTAGATATATCATATTACGTCATATCTATTTTTTTCTATTTCGGATTTTTATAAGAAACCAGTCTGAAAAAAAATCTTATTAAAATCAATAACCTTGTTTTTCTAATCTCTCCTAAGTTTCTTCTGTTAAGATTTTGTAGTCAGTCTTGGCAAAGCCATTTTTAAATCATTTTGTTAAAGTAGCTATCAATATCGAAAGACTATATTAAAGTAATTTGTAATGGTAAACCCAGTCTATCAGCTAATTTATTGTAGAATCGATCTATTGCAGAGAACCAAGTTGGATAGCTATTGATGAGTAAAACTGTCCTTTAGAAGTTGCCTACGTTTACTATTCAGGGTAGTAGGGAATTTTGAATATTGGTTACGTGGCTTTTTCTCTTGGAGTCCATTCGAGTGTGACAACACCAATGTGATGTACTAATCAAAATATTGTTTTAATAAAGGAAATATGTTACAAAAGTTTTGTGAAGAAGAATAGTATTAAAAACATTTAAAATAAACTGTACTCGTAATATTGATGAAAACTACGTGCTCAAAAGGTATTCAGAAGAAAAAGACTGGTGTTTAGTTTATGTTAAGTTGAAGTTGGAAAAAAGGAACTAGTATTTTCATCTTTTCTCATTTATCTCTGTTTCAATATCTCTTTTTGCTGGTGCGTCTGTAACAGTCATTCAAATTAGCAATTAAGTAAATCTAGATTCTATGAAATAAAATTTTACCAAAATACTAATGGCTACAAAGAAAATTTTCCTAGAATCATCATTATAGAAACTTTTAATAAATTTTTTATATTTTCTTTAAGTGACCTTAATCACTAGAATGAAAATACAAGAGATTTTCTAAAGTAGAGCCAAATATTTGTTTAGAAACTGATATTTTTCAACTCCTTTAGACTTTTCCTCAATACGAAACCGATTTATTGATATTAAAGCGATATTTAGATTTTTTGGTTTGGAGCCTTGGCCAAGATCCTGTATTGAACTGCACATACTATGTGTGACAGTGGAACATTAAAACAGCTCATATATTTATTTGTTTTCTTTTGAGGTATTAAGGGTTTTGTCGAAGACTAGAAAAACTGAGTCATTTCCAAATTGGAGACATTTAAATAATTATGGGTTAACTCGTGTCGTCTTATCACTTCTTGATTGATTGTGGTTTTCATAACACCCTATATATATATATATATATATATATATATATATATATATATATATATATATATATATTATATATATATATATATATATATATATATATATATATATATATATATTATATATATATATATATATATATATATATATATATATATATATATATATATATATATATATATATATATATATATATATATATATATATATATTATATATATATATATATATATATATATATATATATATACTATATATATATATATATATATATATACATATATATATATATATATATATATATATATATATATATATATATATATATATATACATATATATATATATATATATATATATATATATATATATATATATATATATATATATATATATATTATATGTATATATATATATATATATATATATATATATATATATATATATGTTTGTGTGTGTGTGTGTGTGTGTGTGCATGAGCCCTATAATGTTCGAGCAATCTCGCTGAAAGCGAAATGATGAAACGGGTGGAGGTCAATAAATTTTGTATCCTTTTAATAGTAATATGGTAAGTTTTTCCGTCGGTTTTTGATGGGAATATTATAAAATAATTTTTTATAGTAGTATAGATTAGAAGGATGATTACATATATATCATATTATAGTTTTATTTTAGTGATCTTGTTTTTCCTTTATGTCTAATTTAAACTGAAATAGTATATACAGGGGATTGAGATCTAATTACACGGTAACCTAAAAACATGTTGAATACAGAACAAATTTATTTATGTTACAGCAGGTAAATTATTGTATTGGCTACCCTTATTAATACGAAGCATTCTATTCGTGAGAAAATTACCCTTTGAAATGGTATTCTGGATTTTTGGGGTCGAAATGCCTTAATTGCAAAAAATTGATTTTAATTATTTTTTCACTTGTTCTTTGAGTAAAAAAGGAATTTTTGGCTTTTCTTTAGCCCCTCTTTCCACTCCTCTTCCCCTTAAAACCACATTTTTACATTTATTTAGTTTTCTCTGTTTTTTCTTAACGAATCATTGCAAAAAAAAATTGTGATGGTTGGGCAACTACATTCGAATTCTAAGGAAAATTTTATAAAAAAACTCGTATCTGTATGCATCCGTTTTTTTTTCTAATGAAAGGAAATTTAATTCGAATTATTTAAGGACATTTTTAGCACCAAAATTGACTATTTTTTCATTTTTTTTGCTAACATACCATTGCATTCAGAAAGTACATTTAACCTCAAATTTGGATTCTAAGAAAACTTTTACTCAAGAAATTGATTTTTTTTATGGGACACGCACACGTGCTGCAGGGAAGTCCCTAAAGTGCTACAGGAGCGGCATGTGTGCAGAAAAAGCGATTCAAGTTGTCCTTGCATCGCTGTAAATTGTACTCTGTGGGAAACACAGCCCTGGGCAAGTTATTCCAAAGGGATGATGTTCTCCATATGAAGGACTGCAAGAAAAGCGTTGTACGCGGAGTAACAAGCTGAACCTCATATGGATGTGAAGTATTATAGATTTTTTATGGACATAAAGGGAAATTAAATTGGAATTTGCAGCGAATTTTTAGCTCTAAATTGCCTATTTATCGCTTTTTGGCCATTTTAAAGGTATTATTGATTACAAAATAATATATTCAGCCTCAGACTTGGATTCTAGGGGAAATTTTTCATATAGAACTTAAAAGCTGTTCTACAACCAAAATTAAGGCAGCAACATTCAAAGGGCAAAACATCCCAGAGTAGTAAAATAATTGTAAAACCTGTTTTAAAAAATTAAAAGAAATCAAAATAAAAGTCGCATGGTTAATAAACACTTCATAAATACTTTTGCAATATTTCCCCGAAAATCCATTTCTGAGGCCGAAATTTTGAAAGGAATTGTACGTCAAGATGACCAAAAATGCGATAAATAGGGAATTTAGAGCTAAACATGGCCTGCAAATTACAATTTAATTTTCCTTGAAGTCCATAAAAAAAACTCCGATCCATACACGAATCAGTTTCATGAGTAAAATTTTCCGTAGAATCCGATTTGAGATTAAATGTATTTTCTGTAATGGTACGTTAAAATGGACAAAAAAATGGAAAAATTTAGTGCTAAAAATGTCCTTAAATAATTCGAATTAATTTTCCTAACTTTTTCACTCAAAAAAGGATGCATACAGATATGAGTTTCTTTTGTAAAATTTTCCGTAGAATTCGAATTTGATGCTATTTTTTTTTTTGTATACATACATATGTTAAAATGGCAATAAAATGTCAAAAAATCAGGAAAATTTAATTTTTAAGGGTGGCGCACCCCGAGAAAAAAATTTTTCGGTGGTAGTTGGATTGGGAAAAAAAAGGGATTTTTTTAAAAAAAAAAACAAATTTAATCACCTATCAACAGTTCGTCAATTTTTAAAAATTTTCGATTGATTTATTTTTTTAGGAGGCTGGTGAGGTCACATGACACCAAAAATGTTACTTAGTTGTTGCCCCGATGCTCCCCTATCATCATAATTTTTTTGCGATGATTTGTGAAGAAAAACCGGAAAAAACTAAATGAATGTGAAAATGTTGTTTTTGGAGGTTTTAAGGGGGTTGGAGAGGGGCTAAAAAATGCCAACATTTTTTTTTGCCCAAAGAATAAATTAAAGTAATAAAAAAAAAAACTTTTTTGAAGTAGCTCATTCCGACTTCAAAAACTCAGGATACCCTTTTTGCTTTTTCTTACGTCTTGGAGCTTTTAGATCACGAATAATATATTTTTCCATTTTCGTTGGTCTGTCTATCTGTCTGTCTGCCGATTGATCTGTTCGATAACTATCGAACTATATGATAATATAATACTTGAAGTATGGATGAAACCTATAATTAATTCATATCGTTTCAAGGGAAGGTGGCAAAAGAGGTCAAAATTTACTCACTCGTTACTAGAGAAAGTCAAATTAACTACTTATTTTAGAACTACGTTTTAAAAATATATGTAGAACCCACCTGTAGTAGTAAGTATTTTTTTTATTATTTTTATGTCAATTTTACGACGGTTTTACTAGCCTTGCCTTGTCCTGCAAAACTATAACAAGGCAGGAAGCGATTAGGAAAGGTCAAGTCGAGAGTACTCGTACTATTAAAAACCAACATTGATATACATGAGTAGATAGTTTTAACATATTTATTCCAATAAAAGTATGTAATATATAAACGAAATTTGGAAGAAACATACATCTTTGTCTCTTTATATATTAAAGTGTAAAAGATTTTTAAAAATATAAAATGAAGGGAATATTAAAATATATCTCCACGCTTAGAATTTCCAGTGTGAAATCAATAAAGTGACATTATTCGAAAAAACGGCTTTAAAGTGTAACAAAACGAAATCTGAGCATAATTTTATATAAAACGGGCAAAAGCAGACACGTAACAGCTTTATTATTTTGAAACCCGAGCCGGTGTAACCCTGAATTTTAATAGTGCCCTCCCTTTTCGTGCTGCAGCTTGCAGCTTAAAAGCTGCCAACTAAGCTCTGTGAACGTGAAGCTTACGGTATAAGGACAGGCCCATTTTGTTATAGGAAAAAGGGGTTTGGTGAGATAAACTGTTACTTGAACAAGGGATAAAACGACTTTTGGGAGTGTGTTTCAGAACTACGAAACAGGTCAGCAGAACTAAGGGATAAAGGATACATTATTTTTTTAATTGTGTAGGAGAGGCGAAGGCATGAAAGAGATTAAAGTGTGTATTAATATATACGTGTTTAAAAAATTTTGCAACTCTTGATTTAATTTACTTCATATTGTGACCAACTGACTACCTTAATATATACTTAATATGCAATCATTAAAGTAATTTCAAATAAGTCTAAAGTTATATCGCTTTTTTAGTAATGAAACGGGTGTGAGAGGCATCGTGTATGTGCGAAATGTTACTCAGTTTTTTGAAATTTAGTTGCAGTGGCAGCATGCTTTTTGTATGCGTACAAAATATTCACAAAAACAATAGTATTCAAATGATTAGACTTTGAGGGCCACAGTAATCAAAGGATACTAGAAGGAGGAATTCTTTCGCTCCTGCTATGGTTTCTAATGCCTTGTGGTTGATAAATTGTTGCTTTAATTAATCAATGCTGGCTTGGATACGCAGACATATGCCGATAATGTGATGTGTTGTTTTTAAAGGTGGTAAAATCAAAGTTTTAAAAGGTTCAATGCAAAGAACCTTAAACGTTATGAGAAGATGGTGTCAAAATAAGAGAAACGGTTTGAACTCAAGCAAATCCGATCTGGTCGTTATCGCAAAGAAAAAAACGCTAAGCACACTGCCAAAACTTACGCTTTTAGGCAATGTACTGCATTATAAACTGTCAGCGAAATACTCAGGATTAGTCATAGATAATAAACTTACTTGGAGAGAACATAAAAAAAGTAAAATATATAAAGAAAATATACGAGAACACTTGATGGGCATGTAGGCAAGCCTTCGGCTACCATTGGCCGAGAATCCGAGAATACGCTGTTGGATATAAAAGGCTGCGATAAAACGACATCTCTCATGGGCTCTGCTGTGGTTACGCTTAACAGAGAAAAATGAGGACTTGAAAGATTGCCACGCTTGAGCTTCATTGATATTACGGCTGCTATGACAATAGCATCTAGAAAACCGATGAGGATTCTGCTAAATCTACTTGCTGAATCGATCATTGCGTTTATACATAAAGTTGTAGGTTACTTGCAAAAGAGTCCCGAACACATGGGCCAGAACAGTAGTGAACTACACTCTACTGGAGATAAGGACAAAAAATCCTCCAAAGATTTTGATACCAGAGACAGAAATCTAAACCAACGAAATTATTTTCCTAAAGAGGAAACTCATCTGATACAAAGGTGGATCCAAAACAAATCGAAGATACGATAGCAGGTACATAGACAAAGACACAGACGAGTAGTTGTTAATCGATTTTCTAAGTGGTAAAAGGAAATATAACAAAGAAAAACATTTTATTTGTTTATATACGAGAGTCACCCGGTTGTCTTTAAAATAGATCAGCAGCAATTTGCAAACGAGTATAAAAATTATCAGACTAATTCGATGAGCCAAATCTACACAATCTATTAGTTATCTGCTTGTCGTCTGGGTGTCTAAGCTAATTAGATGGCCGATACACTGGCTAAAAAGGATGCTCTATCGAGTCTCATTGGTTGTGCGACCTTCTTAAAAATCACATGTAATATAAGCAGTGTAGCGGTTGTCGATCTACTGAATGACAAGTTCGCAAGAGACTGGACTAGGCACCACTGATGAGATAAACGCACCTGACCCTGAGTATCTCTGCTGAGATGAAACAGCACATATCTAAAGATAGTAACATTGATCCCTACAGGGCACTGCTGTCTGAACGAGTTTTTGCAGCTACCGTGAGGTAACTGATTAAGAAATGGGTACATGTACCTGAGGAAACTGTAGCGGATCTATGTGTGAAGTAGTATTATATCAAACGATTTCTACTATAGAGATCTATATTCGAAGGCAACAAACCTTTACAACAACTTTTTCAGGTATTTTTATATTTCTTAGGTTAAGAACCAAGATTATTAGTTATTTGCAAACTGAAATTGATTTTTGTTGAAGACCACAGTAATATTTGTTGCTTTTCTTTCATAAACTGTTTGCTATTTTTATTTCAGTCTCTTTAGAACTTTTGCCAAGAAAAATTACTTCTTATAACAAGAGAGCACATTTTAACTACAGTTTGTTACTCTTGGGAGGAAAACATAATTCAGAACTTAAATTTGCTCCATCATACTGAAAATAATTATTATTTGTTTGTGGTTATGTTTATATAATTTAAAGTTGCCCTATGCTTATCTTTGTTAAAATGTACGAGTTATCTCTTATACGCAGATTTGTTAAACAGTACCAAAATGATGAATAAATAAAACGGCAAGAGAGAGAAAAAATATTCTTTATAAGTATAATCTTTTCATTTATTCAGAATTTTTAATTACAGTCAAAATAATAAATATATATACAGAGTGTCCCATGTATTTGGAATAATGATTCTACAGAATTTATTAATCAGTGTATCAAAAAATGTATAAATAAAAGTAGTGTATCAAAAAATGTATAAAAAAAAAGGTATTATACGGCGCATATGCTGACGTTGACAATAAAATGTTTACTGTCAGTTCGAGGAAATTACGCCACGTTAAAATTTTTTTAAACGGTAAACCCGGAATATTATTTTATTTTTGAGTCCTACTAAAAATTCTAGATATTATTTGTCTCACATACCATATGTCTAAATTGAACTGTTTTGGAATTATTTATATTTGAAATTATGGAGATCAAACTAAAAAAAAAACATTTAAGCTGGCTTGTGTCAAACATTTACTGTCAAGTAACGACTTAACGCGTTAAAAAATGATTTATTGACGAAAACGTTTATTGCGGCATTTTGTGAAATTGCAAATTGAGCGTAATATCATAATGGTATCAACATGACGGAGTACCTCCTCACTATGAAATCAATGTTCGTAAATATTTGGATGCGCAGAAGGGATGCTGTAGAATGGCCTGCAAGGAGTCGCGACCCTTACTCCATTCGATTTTTTTATGAGGTCATTTGAAAACCAAAGTTTACCGAAGTCGACCTGAAACTCTAGAAGATTTATAACAAAAAATTCAATAAGAAGTAGCACAGATTACCCCAAAAATTGCCTCGGTGTTAACGGTAGACATTTTGAACAACCGTTAACTTAAAAATAAACCTAGAGTATTTATTAATAGTTTCAATTTAGACATATTGTATGTTAGACAAATAATATCTAGAATTTTTTAGCAGGATCCAAAAGTAAAATAATATACAGGGCTTTCCTTTAAAAAAAAAAAATCGAGATGGCGTAATTTCTTCGAACTGACAGTTCAAGACATTTTATTGTCAACGTCAGCATGTGCGTCGTATAACATCCTATATCTTTATTTCAACATTTTTTGATACACTGATTAATAAATGCTGTGGAAACATTGTTCCATACATATGGGGGCCCCCTGTACAGGGTGAGTCAACGATAGAGTAAAGTTCATTATCTCATTTGTTTCGGGAATGACGAAAAAATGTTAAATACAATAGTTTTAGGGAATGATAAGGTCCACAGTTTTAAAATTATTTTTGAGTATACAGCGTACTTCAAAAAAGTGTGGCCGATTTAACATATTTTTTTTTTTTAAATTGAACGTCCTATTTTTTTTTAATTTATTTTTAACTTCTGCGTAAAATTTTATAACTTTTTTATTAGTAATGTTATATATAGTTTTTCTAATATTTCAATTTTTTATTTTAAAATACTAGTTTTCAGTTTTGTAAAAAATTGCCAGTAGTGCCATTGTTTCTGAAGGTGGAATAATCATAATTGGAACGAGCGTTCTATACAGATAAAAAAAAGATATATGTACAGAAATTTGAGTTAGATGCTATAGGCTGTTCAAAATAAATTTATACATTTCGACTATTTTAAAATGAAAAATCTCAAATTTTATAAATAGCACACCCTGTATATGTCATATACCTATTTCTAATAGTTTTCGATTTATTTTGAATTTTTTCAATTTTTACCCTTGTTTTTAATACATTTACTCTATTGTGAAAACATAAACAAATGGTTAATAATAATTTTGATATAGTTTAACTTATCTAATGATTAATTATTATGACATAATAAATGTTCAAAAATATGCCCGTCTACTTAGATACACATGTTTAGTCGTTTTAATATATTTTCCTTCAATTTCCTTAGCATAAAGGGCCTTATTGTCCTGCACGCATCCCGTATCATATTTTCCATATTTACTGGTGTTGTAGGGGGATTCACATAAACACGATCTTTAATGTAGCTCCACAAAAAGAAG
Source organism: Pachyrhynchus sulphureomaculatus (assembly GCA_019049505.1). Taxonomy (NCBI): domain Eukaryota; kingdom Metazoa; phylum Arthropoda; class Insecta; order Coleoptera; family Curculionidae; genus Pachyrhynchus; species Pachyrhynchus sulphureomaculatus. The sequence goes on from CM032454.1 coordinate 67,158,902, forward strand.
TCTAAAGGTGTTAAGTCAAATGATCGAGGGGGTCACTAAATGAATCCATCCCTACTGATCCATTTTGAGGGTAACGATCGTTTAAAAATTCCCGAACATCCACATCCACAATTATTCCCTTTCAAAGTTATCAACTTCTTCAAGAAGCCAGGGTAATTCGTTTTGCAAAAAATTTAGCGTTAAGCGGTTCGTGGAAAAAATCTGGACCAATAATTCGAAAATTTAATATTCCACACCATACATTAAGCGACCAATGGTTGTAGATCTGAACTTCCGGACCCAAAATGGATTAACTGTTGAAAAATAATTCATGTTATGGCTGTTAACTGCTCCATTACTGCGAAAAGTAGCTTTATCAGAAAATATTATTTTGGATAAAAAAATTTGGATCGGCCTCTATTGCTCCATTCATGGTGGTACAAAAGTTTACTCGTCGTTCAAAATCACGGTCTTGAAGTTTTTGGTGTAGTTCCATATGAAAGGAATGATACTTGTATTTTCTCATGGTGCGATTAGCCGTAGATTGAGATGTGTCAGATAAGTCAGCTAGTTGACGGCTGCTGACCTGGGGATTATTTTCAATATGAAGTAAAATCTCCATTTCTTTTTCCTCATTGATAGCATTCTGGTTTACTACTTTCCGCTTCTTATACTTAACGCTACCACTACCATCAAACCATTCCATTAGGCACTGAAAAGATTTTCCAAATGGTATACGTCTATTAGGGTACTTCGTTCCATAAAGCCTTACTGCCAAAAGATAATTTTTTCCCGCCTCGCCCAATATATAAACCATGTCAATTAATTCATTTTTATAAAAAATCCATAACCTTTCGAGGCATTTAATATATATATATATATATATATATATATATATATATATATATATATATATATATATATATATATATATTTAATTACGTGATTTTTATATTATTGGGTATTTAGGTCCAGTAATGAAACGATTATTTATTTTCGCTCAATTTTTTGGACATTTTCAAAGCTTAACACACCGACTTGTACAAAGTCAAGATATGTAAAATAGGAACTTTGAAAATGTCTAAAAAATTTAGCGAAACGTCAACCCAAATAATTGAAAAAAATAAAATATATAATAGTTTCATTACCCAATCTAAATTTCCAATAATAGATAAATCACATAATTAATAAAAATAACAAGGTTCAAAAAAAGAATATATATATATATATATATATATATATATATATATATATATATATATATATATATATATATATATATATATATATAAATACTACTCAGTATATATCACCACTACACCAAACACTTTATTTTTGCACTCGACGCGCGTTTCGCTAACCATGTTAGCTTCATCAGGAGCGATGATTGACTAAAGCTAAACTACAAATCTACCCTATTTATATTTAGCCTAACCCTTGAATTTCTCAAGCGGAACTAAAGACATAGGCAAGGCCCTCAGTTCCGGTTAAGTACCCAGTAGAGGGGACTATAAGGAATAGGCCCTCTGTCTTTATTTAAACTACTTTTACATTTTATGATTTCCATACTTTCGTATGCGTTCAACAATCTCCTATCAGATACATTTTTTATTAATCTTAGATTATCTAATGTTACAGTATGATCAGCTTCAAAGGCATGTTCGGCAATGCTAGACTTTTCTGTTCTATTGTATCTTAAGTGTGCTAAGTGTTCTTTAAATCGTGTTTTAATTGACCTTTTAGTTTGCCCAACATACTTTAATGCAGGTATGATTCCATTAAATTCACTTACGAAGTTGAGAACAAAAGACAATTGCCTTTTCTAGATATTTTAAATATTAAAAATAATAATAGATTAGAATTTGATATCTATAGGAAGGATACAGTAACAGATAGATATATTTCTAATGATTCATTTCATTGCAAACAACATAAATTAGCCTCATTACATTTTTTAGTTCATCGTTTGGTCACTTTCCCTCTGAACAGAGTAAACTTCAATAAAGAAAGGAATCGTATTAGAAATATAACTAGAGTTAATGGTTACGACGATGACTTAGTAAATAAGCTAATAAATAGACATAAATTAAGGTTTAATATTCAGAATTCCACCTTTTTTACACGCGAAGAAAATAACACCAAATATGTCTCCATACCATATAATCCGAAATATAGCAAGGGACTCAATAAGGTATTTAATAAGGTAGGCCTCACCTTAGTCTATAAGTCATCAGACAATCTGAGGAATATCTTAGGAAATCCCAAAGATAAGATTCCTAATTGTGAGAAAAATGGAATTTATGAAATTAGTTGTAATGATTGTGACAAAAAGTATGTTGGGCAAACTAAAAGGTCAATTAAAACACGATTTAAAGAACACTTAGCACACTTAAGATACAATAGAACAGAAAAGTCTAGCATTGCCGAACATGCCCTTGAAGCTGATCATACTGTAACATTAGATAATCTAAGATTAATAAAAAATGTATCTGATAGGAGATTGTTGAACGCATACGAAAGTATGGAAATCATAAAATGTAAAAGTAGTTTAAATAAAGACAGAGGGCCTATTCCTTATAGTCCCCTCTACTGGGTACTTGACCGGAACTGAGGGCTTTGCCTATGTCATTATTTCCGCTTGAGTAATTCAAGGGTTAGGCTAAGTATAAATAGGGTAGATTTGTAGTTTAGCTTTAGTCAATTATCGCTCCTGATGAAGCTAATATGGTTAGCGAAACGCGCGTCGAGTGCAAAAATAAAGTGTTTGGTGTAGTGGTGATATATACTGAGTAGTATCATTGTGCCAAAGATTCCACATTCCCAACTAAGTATATATAAATAGTTAAAGTTTTATCTTTTTATTTTCGGAAAATCGGTCAATTAGAGGAAACTCATTTGTTTTTGTATTCTATATTTCGTTGGTAATTTCCAGCTTCATCAGGAATGTAAAAACTGAAAGTAGAAGAAAAAAAAACCAAAACTGTATGTACTAAACAAGAATAAACAAAGGAGACTCACCAACACAGAGTATTACAAAATCAAAGGTGATGTTAACATTCGCCACACACCACTTACAATTAAAAACACAAACAAAATGACAAGGAACAATATAAAACCTTCTGTCCCGATCACTATAATTTAACTAATAATTATGAAGGTAATTTGTTTGAACAGTGGTTTGACTGTGTGAGTAGTAGTATCCTATGCCTAATTCTTAATAGCCTATCAGTTTATACTGTAAATCTACAAACTTAAAATGTTACAATAGATATTGCTTATGCTATTAATATCCGTTTTATAATTAATTGTCTTATCATCCCAATAATATGGCACATCTCAAGGAATAACCGTTTATTATATACGTTCTCAACTTCAAGTATCTTAGTATTCGCATAGTCAAAAAACATGTCCCGTATTCAAATGGTGACACGCCACAGCACATGAGTTTTTCCCAATCACGCGATCACTCCTGTGCTGTGTGTCAGCCGATTTTTCAACCATTGAGAGGTCTGTCCTATATAAACACCTTCACAACCCAGATATGGCAATCTATAAACAACACTACTATTGAACATCAGAGGGGTTCTTTGTTTCGTCTTGGTAAACAACTTGCCATTACATAAATAATTGGTCTTAACTATCTTCAAATTTGAAAATCTTGACTATCCTATCAGTTAGGTTCGGAACAGATTGCAACCTAACATACTTCACATCAAGATTGTTATCATCCAAAGGACCGCCATAAATGTAGAATTAAAAATGATTTTTTTCAGTGTACGTTTTGAGTAACCATTGTTGACGAAAATCTTATAGAGTTTGTTTAGATTAGTTTGCAGGAATCTATCATCACTTATATGAGTTATTCTATTCTTCATGGCAAGCACTGTATTATATTTTTGACTCGTTGAATGATTTGACGAAAAGTTCAGATATCTGTTAGTTGCTGTGGGTTTTTGGAACCAATCTAATATAATTCTGTTCTGTCTATCTCTAATAACCTTGGTGTCAAGAAAGGAAACACCTGAATCACGTTCCATTTCAATAGTGAACTGTAATCTATCATGAAATGAATTAAACATATCCAACACAAGTTGAGCTGAACCACCCGGAATGGAGCAAATGATGTCATCAACATATTTATATATGAATGGGACTTGAAATGGTAATTTAGGTAATACATAAAGTAATAACCGATCCAGCACAATGGTGGCCAGAATAGGGCTAATGGGGGATTCCATTGGTGTGCCGAAAATCTGACGATAATACTTATCATTAAAAACCGAAATATCTATGTTGGAAAATGAATGTAATTAGATTTATAAAATTATTTTTTGATATAGTGGTATATTCAGCTATCTGATCCTAATCACTACTAATAACATCAATCACTAACTCTAAAGGTATATTAGTAAACAAGGACACAACATCCAGCGATACAAGAATATAGTTAGTTAGTAGCTGTAAGCCATGTACTGCATTTACAAAAGAAAAGGTGTCCTTGATATTAAAAACTGTGTTATCTTTAAATGCGCAGCTCAAAATATTGGATAGAAATTTAGAGATATTGTATGTAGTGGCATTGACAGAACTAACAATAGGTCTAAGTGGGTTACCTGGTTTATGCACCTTAGACAGACAGTACAACTTTGGGCAAGTTGAATTGTAAATAGTAAGATTCCTGGCTTCTTATTCAATCAATTGCTTGCAGTTTAGTTTGGTTTTAATCAGACAGTTGTAATTACCTTGTACAGTGATAGTAGGGTCACGGTGTAGTTGGACATAAGTAATTTCATCACTTAACAGAATTTCAGTTTTTTCAATATATGCCGTTCTGTCCATCGCCACTGTATATATATATATATATATATATATATATATATATATATATATATATACGACACAGTAGGGTACGGCTATTAGCTTTTTGAATATTGAACATTTTTTCTTGCTTTAATAAAGAGGTAGCGTAATTGGCTTGCAGCTTTAATGGAAATTTTGCTATTTTAATTGAGTAATTCTTCACCCTTCCTTGATAATATTTTAATAATTAGAATCATAGAACCCTGTTTAGATAGAATAGGCGATACCTCACACTTGAAATACATCGTTTCGACTCATTTAAGGAATTTTCCCTAAGACTTCAATTTCTGAAAGCGGAGAAATAATCTGCGTGTGTTTCTGTTATTACAAATATTTCAAAATATTTTATAGGATATCTTAGACAAGAGAACTTACGTTACTAAAATTAGTAACTTATTTTTTCACGAACATTTATGACAAATTGCTGCAGTTTTATCAAAATCTACAACCTACTCAAAATATTGTCCGTTCCATGCCCATCGCCTTTTTGTCTGCAGCCAATAAAACTGATTAATATACTTCCCTCAATCACAGCAGCAGAAACTGAAAGTGTGCTGCACGTAACGGATAGCGTGCAGGGATTTGACAAATTATAACTCCCTGTGGTGCTGGCCGTAGCTTTAATATCAACGGCAAAACCCTTCCGATAGATTAAAAGATAGATAAGGGTAAAAGAACTTTTAAATTAAGTTCAGATTTAGCTAATTATTAATTTATTATTCCTGATGAATTAATAATGGTTTTTGTTCATTAAATTATCACTAAAAGTTTCTCAGGGAATATTTGGGTTATTATATAATATAATTATTCTAAATATCCGGAGATTTTAGGGACACCCCGTAATTGAACTGTTGGATCAGTCACTTAATTTTCGAGTACTGCTTCAGGATTTATTCTATTTCTAGGAATAAGTACAGTTTAATAATTATGCAGAAAAATAGATATTAATTTAATAGGTGAACACTGTCAGCAAATTTTCTCCTTGCATTAAAAATACGGACAATCCAGGAGTGCCTCCTATCAATCATCTAAGTAGAACATGCCATGTTTAACATTTATTAATTAACTTTTCATCGACCAAAATATTTAAAAAATGCTAATACTTGATATAGTTCTAATTTGTAGTGACCGATTTTTTTTATTTAATTACAAATTTATGAAGACTTATTTCATTCCAGTAGATTGTAATGTGTCGAAGTATATCTTAGTCCAAAATTTATCCATTTAAAAAAATCGCTTTTTTTTAAACATTGCTACAAAATATATTTACTTAAACAAAAGATATACTCTTAAGTAAAAACAATGGTAAATTAACTTGAAGAGAATGCTTTAAGGTGCATGTGGATAGTACATAAATATTTTATCTCTTAGTTGTTGATATCCCGGAAACCGTTTTTTTTTTTCGACATGAGATATACGGTTAACTTTATAATTAAAATTTTACATAGTACCTAACAATGTAATAATATATAATGCAGTTAAAAAAATAGTTACTCTTTACTAAATGTAGAATATTTTGGACAAATTCGTTATAAGAAAGTTCAGAATTTTATTCATATTATTTGTTCAAATACTGCTTGATGATTAATTATCGCAACCAAGAAAATGGAGAATAATGAAGAACTTAGTGGCAACAAAATGTAAATAAAATGATCTTAATTTTTCGAGTCTAGAGAGCGAATTTATTTAAAAAAAAAAATTGAAAGAATATATTTTTTTTTATTTTTGTTGAAAATATTCTTGAAAAATATGTGCGAAGATTACTCAACTATTATATTACCAATTATAATTTCAGTTTTTGTATCTGGAATGGAGCATGAGACATGAATAAGCATAAATGAAAAGAAGAAAAATATTTTAGATTTTGTTGATCAAGTTTAAGATAGTGCGGGAGTGTACTTATTGTGATGAAAGGTCTATAAGTTCCAACTGCAGCTTTATAGTGTAACATAAACCTTACTTATATCTCTCAAATCGGTAGCATTATGGATCCACTCCCTGTGAACTATTAAACGACTGTGATAGTTGTTTTCCTTAAAATTCTATTATTTTTTAGTGCTTTAATAAATGTTTTTACATTACACTTTATTCTTGTGCGACAGGTTATAATGTTTGCTAAATCCAACTAGAACCCGACCCGAGTCGCATGGTTAATAAATATTATCACCATGGGTGCTTTAAAAATCGCTCGTATTATGTATGACGCCTGATGCATTGTACGAATTTTACGTCCCTTTTTAGTATTCCGTACGGAACACTTATAAGATCACTTCGGGGTCTGTCCGTCTGTCCGTCTGTCTGTCCGTCTGTCACACCCGATTTTCTCCGAAACTATTTGTCATAGAAAGTTGAAATTTGGTAGTAATATAGGAATTGATGGCCTCATCAGAGCCATGTAGTTTTGAAAGTTAAATTTTGACTTAAGGGGTTAGTTTTGGGGGTGAAATCGGAAGTGAAAAAAAAATTTTTTTACTAGGTAATCGAGTGTGATGTCAAATGAAAGCTTGTGAAAAACACGAGTAAAAAATATGTATATAATGTAATACTTGCGCGCACTTTTCTTTGTATTATTTTTAAAAAAATCGCGAAAAATCGCTGTCTACCCGCCTTATCTCGGAAAGTACTTATCAAAAAATTTTGAAAAAATTCTGGAATATTCTCCACGGGGTGTAGATTGAACGAAAATTATCACGAGTGCATTACCTGTAATAATTTATCTGGTATATAAAAAAAAACAGAAATTTCAAGGCCATCAATTTTCAGTAAAGATTGGAAATAAACTTTGTTGAAAACTTATTTGGGGTGTGTTTTGTGAAGTCACTGATCATTTTGTATCACCGTAACATAAATTTTGACTTAAGGGATTCGGAAGTGAAAAAAAAAATTTTTTTACTAGGTCATCGAGTGTGGTGTCAAATGAAAGCTTGTGAAACCACGAGTAAAAAATATATATATATATATATATATATATATATATATATATATATATATATATATATATATTGTAATACTTGCGCACACTTTTCTTCGTATTACTTTTAAAAAATCGTGAAAAATCGCTCTCCCCTACCTTATCTCGAAAAAACCCTGGAATATTCTCCACGGGGTATAGATTGAACGAAAATTATCATTACCTTTAATAATTTATCTGGTACAGAAAAAAACCAAAATTTCAAGGTCACCAGTTTTCACTAAAGATTGGAATCAAACTTTGTTGAAAACTCATTTGGGGTGTGTTTTGTGAAGTCATTGATCATTTTGTACCACCCTAACAAAATTTTTTATTTTAAAAACAATCAACGTACGGAACACTAATTGTGCGAGTTCAACTTGCACTTGACCGGTTTTTTTTTTCTTTCGATTCTAAAATTCTACGGCAAAATGAGGGGCATGGACTGAAAATATCCAAACAATAAATGGAAAATACAAACCTGATGGCGACATCTATAGTAACAATTAATAGTCGAATTTGGTTACACATATTCTAACAAGTTCAACTTTGAAGTTAAATTTTTGCTGATTTCAAATTATAAGTACCTATTTGTAAACAAAAAGTGCAATGGGAATAGCACTTGGGGTCAAGGGGAATTTTAATGTGAATCTGGTTCTGGAACTGTAAATGTGGCAGTTGAATAGACAGGGAAATAATACAAAGCTAGTAGTGTCACGCTACTAATTTTCATCAAGATAATAATCTCTTAAATGTGCACAGTTTACCATTGAAAATTTGTTTGCGTTAATGAATTTACCATATCACCGCAACTTGAAGAGGTTGCTTAAGGTAGCAGAAACGGTGTTTCTGCTCTAAAGTATACATTTCAGTTGTTTTTCTAAATATGTTATATTATATACTTGACTTGAAATATTTTGTATTTTAATTGATGTTTTTATTTTTTATTTAAGTAACTGAGGTATTTTTAGTTTAGAAAACTAAGAATTTTGTTATTATTTCAATTAAGCTCTTTTACTTAAACTTACACAGTTTTTTCCGGAAGAAGGAGGAATTCGCCTAGGAGATTCCGTGAGCTTTCTAGATTTCAGCGTAATAATGGATGAAATAAGTAACTTAAACTGAGGAGTTCCTAGAACGGGAAAAATAAAAATACTATTTTGACTACGACGTGTTAATATCAGAGAGCGGACATGATCTCCAAAGGATAATAATTTAACAAAATCGCAATAATTTTGGAATGACAATGTGGCAACAAGAATAAAGCACTTGACAAAATCTAACACACTATTTAAACAGCAACAAATAAAACGAAATCTCTAATTTCCAATATTGTAATTAGAGTCATACTGACATACATAGCTGAGACTTGACCCCAAAGAAAGGTTCGAAACAATAAAAACGAAAATAGCAAGCAGAAAAATCGATAGACAAAGACGTGACAATATTAGGCCGACATACAAAATGAATAATATAAATGAGTAAGTGGTAAAAAGGAAAATATGTTAAAAGTGACGGAACAAAGAATGGTTAGAATCACAAGAGGTAGGTCATCATTAGGAAAGAAATCCTTTCCAATGTAAGAGAGATGATAATGGTAATGAAGAGGCATTTGTGTCTATAAAAGAATTACGAAAAAAGCATCTGTAATTTTGTCTTTTTTAGAAGAAACGTTTCTCGTTTCACTAAGCACCACACATTTGTAATGTTGCCACCATTCCTTCTGTCTCATACATATATCGAATATAGCTTTTTTAAGTATCACATATGAATTATTTCAATAGAAATGAATTTATTTTTGTAGAATCATAAATCGTATCTCCTCTGCAAAGATCTGTCCTGTTAAAAGCTTAATATGACTCACATAACATTTACCAAACTAAATTCTGGACTTTAAAGACAAAAGACTAGAAAACTGGCATTAAACAAATATTATCATACGCATAACAATTCATTCCCTGAGGCATTTAATTTAATTAATAAATGAAAGAAATTTGCTTGCGATTGGATGTACACTTTTTAAAGGAACAAAAATAAACTAATTTAATTAAAAGTATTATTGATCAAAGGTATGAAAAAGCAATATGTACTAACTAAAATACAAAGTATTAAGTTTGTTAAAGTTTTTAGAAAAGCAAGCCCTAATATTGAAATAATCTTTATAAATTGTGTTCGTGACACGAAAGTGGTAAACTTGGCGCTATATCAATTTTCTTCGGACAATAAATTGATAATCAGGTAAAGCTGAACGTAATTGGAAAGTTGTCGCGACCTTATCTTTTAATCTATCAGGATAGCTTTCTTGGAAGTATTGAAAAGTGGGCAGTGTCGGCACAGCGGGGACCTATAATTTGTCAAATCCCTTCACGCTATCAGTTGCGTGTTATGTACGTCAAGTTTCCAATAATTTTATAATACTGAAGTTTTTTTAATTATACTTACTCATTAAATGAAGTCACCAACACCGAGTGTAGTCTAAGCAAATCTATTCCAAAAAGCTCTTTCCAAATCCCAATTTAAAACTTGCTTAATCTTGTTGTATGTTCACATTATTCTACCAGGGCTTAAAGTTGTCTTGACAATATATCGATTAATTTCGATTCGCATAGGCATTGTGAAATCTACTAAATTATTGGGTCATATATGTCTGATAACAGGGCTGCAGTGATTAATTTAGTCGTAAAAAGTGAGAGTAGTTATAATGATCCTTGTATTAAGAGATATAGAAACTTCAGTGAAGCTGGTAAGCTATATTTTTACAATTTACAACAATGGGGAATATACATTGGAACCTTGCGAAATACCAGCATTTGGGTATTAAAAAAAGTTCATATTTATATATATATATATATATATATATATATATATATATATATATATATATATATATATATATATATATCAATCGGTTTTTATAACGTCTTCCGTCTTCCGATGCCTAATTTCCACTCCTCCCGGTTTCTCCATCCCTCATCCTCCAGATCTCTCTCTAGTACTTCCTTGTTGATTCCTGATCTCCAGCTTTAGCGTGGTCTTCCTCGCTTTCTTTTTCCATGAGGGTTCCAATTTAAAATCTTCTTAGGTAGTCGGTCTTGTGACATTCTCTGTACATGTCCGTACCATACCAATTGTTGGGTTCTGATTTCGTCCACTATATCGTGCTTTATTTCTAAAGTTCGCCTTATCGTGTCATTTGGTATGCGGTCTTTTCTGGATTTTCTGGCTGCTCGTCTCCAGAAATCCATTTCTGTAGCTTTTAGTATTTTTTCTGTTCTTTCCTTTAATGGCCACACCTGGGAGCTGTAAGTTATTATACTTTTCACTATTGAGTTGTAAATTCTCTTCTTATTTTCAATGGTTATGTTTTTGTCCCATAGTATACTATTAAGCATTGCAATCGCTTTTCTTCCTTGGATATTCCTCTCGAATATTGCTTCTTCCAGTGTTCCGTCCCTAGATATTCTCGTTCCCAAACACTTATAACTGGCACAGTGTTTGATGGTGTGTCCTGTGGCCAGTTTCAAGTCCTGCTGTTGTCCTCCGACGCACATGTACTCGGTCTTTTTAATATTGACTTCTAGGCCCCATTTTTCATATTCATCCATAAGTTTTCGTGTCATGTATTCCATATCATCGATGTCCTGAGCGACTACTACCTGGTCATCTGCGAATGATAGCGTGTACAATGTAGTATCGTCATCCAGTGGTAATCCCATACTGCTGCATTTCCTTTTCCAGTTCTTCAGTGCACTCTCCAAATAGATTTTAAATAGCGTTGGGGATATACAGCAGCCCTGTTTGAGACCCTTTGTGACCGGGAACCCTGTTGTTATACCATATTTGGTTTTCACACTACTTCTTGCGTCTTGGTATAAGGATTTTACGGCTTTAAATTATTTCGGTGCTTACATTACTCTGTTGTAGTGTTTCCCACAATCTCATTAGGGGCACGCTGTCGTAGGCCTTTTTTAGATCAACAAACAAGACATGGACTTCCTGATCAAATGCGGTTTTCTTTTCTAGGATTTGTGTCAGTGAGAAGAGATGGTCTATTGTGGATCTTCCTCCTCTAAAGCCTGCCTGTTCTTCAGCTTCTACGTCCGCGTATTCCGTTTCTATTCTATTTTTAAGTATTTTTCCGGATATTCTGCTAATAGATCCTGTAACCGTTATTCCCCTATAGTTATCGCAATTATTTTTGTCTCCTTTCTTATGAATTGTTGATATGTATGATATTTTCCATTCCTCGGGTACTTCTGATGTGTTAATGCATCTTTGGAATAAGTTCCTCAAAGCGCTAAATAGCTTTTCAGTTCCGTATTTTACTATCTCTCCTGGGATGTTTCCTGGTCCTGGAGCTCTACCATTTTTTAGCGTTTTACATACTTCTTTAACTTCTTTCCATGTTGGATACTTTTGAACTCTGGTCTATCTTCTGTTAGCATATTTGTAAAATATTGGTTCCATTTTTTCTGGTGTTATTGGAGAGAAGATTTCTCTTTTCCGTTCTGCTCTCATATTTTTAAGAAGTCTCCAGCTTTCTGTGCTTTTTCTTCCTCCTATGTAAGTGTTGAGTCTTGAGCATGTCTTTTCCCATTGGTTATTCTATTTGTCACTAATCATTTTGCGTACTCTATCTTGGGATTCTTTGTATTTTACTTTGTCGTTTGTGCTCTTTGAACTTAAGTATTTGTGATAGCTTCTCCGTTTTTCTTCAATTTCGTATTTAATTTCTTCATCCCACCAATATGGTTTTTGCTGTTTTTTCCCTTTTCTCTTGGTACCCTAATGCTTCCAGTGCGGCTGCGTGTAGGCATTCCTTTATATACTGATGTTCTTCTTCTATATCAACAAATCCCGTCCGTTGTAACTTTTGGTCCAGTCTACTCTTGTATAGATCTCTGATACTTTCATTTTGTAAGCTGTCTGTATTATATCTTATTGTTGTTTCACTTGTTGTGTGCTGGGTACTTGTATCTTCCAGTTTGCTTTCCCGTGTTGTTCGTGAGATTATCTTTCCTTTCACGAGGTAGTGGTCGCTGCCACGTGAAGCCCCTCTTTGGACTCTTACATCTAGGAAGTTTAATCTAGATCTCTGACGTATTATCATATAGTCGATAATACTTTTTAAATCTCTTGTTGTTTGTCTCCACGTATATTTATGAATATCCCTATGCTGGTAGTGTCCGTTTAATATTGTAAGGTTGTTTTGTTCACATGTCTCTATAATTCTTCTTCCGTTGTCGTTAGTAACTTCTTCGCCATATTTTCCACTTTATCGTGTTCTTTCCTTCCTATTCTTCCATTTAGATCACCCAAAAGTAATATCTCTCTTGATGTTCCAATTTTGCGTATTTCCTCATTTAGTTGTTCAAAAAATGAATCCTTGTTATTAGCCAGATCGTCGTCGTTGACAGCGTATACCCCCAGTAAGGTTGTGTTATTACCTAGTATTTTGAGATCCATCTTTATGATTCTTTCACTAATCGGTTCCCAGGTGGTTATGAATTTCCTCAGTTTTCTGTGTATTAGTATGGATATACGCCTTGTTTTGCTCTATCTTCTTTGGGCACTCCACTATAAAAGTGATCGTAATGCCCCCATCTTTCGGAGCCTTTTCCTTTCTTCTTTGTTTCCGTCAGTACTGCAATTTCGACTCGAAGATTTTCTAATTCATTTACAACTTCATTTACTTTCCTGGAGAGACCTTGTATGTTCCATGTACCACATATCGTTGTCCTTCTTCTTTGCTGTTTTCGTCTTCGTATATCCGTTCGATTCCTAGGCTTTGGATTAGGTTTTTTAGCAGAAGCTTTTTTACATAGGGTAGGGAGCTGGCCTACCGCTACAACCCTCCTCCTTTGTCCGGGCTTGGGACCGACAGTGACAACTGTAAGCTATTCAATCCCCCTACAGCCGCCCCAGGCGGAGTTTCATATTTTTATATTTATTATTATAAGTGGTTATTATTTTTCTGTCAAATCTAGGAATATTTCAGACATCTCAACATTATCTGATTCTTGGGTCATCCGGATGAAATAAGTTGGTAGTGAATTGAGAGCAATGAATAATTACCTGAAAAACTTGATGATATCAATATAGAATACCATACCCCTCAGTTGGATTAAATAATTGTATAATAACCGGTCAAGTGCAAGGTGAACTTGCGCAATTAGTGCTCTGTACGTTGATTGCTTTTAAAATAAAAAATTTGTTACGTAGGTGTATAATGATCAGTGACTTTACAAAACACACCCCAAATGAGTTTTCAACAAAGTTTATTTCCAATCTTTACTGAAAACTGATGACCTTGAATTTTTTTTTTATGTACCAGATAAATTATTAAAGGTGTTGTGTGATAATTTTCGATCAATTTACACTTTGTGGAGAATATTCCAGAATTTTTTCAAAATTTTTTGATTAGTACTTTTCGAGGTAAGGAGGGGGGGACAGCGGATTTTCGCGATTTTTTAAAAATAATATAGAGAAAAGTGTGCGCAAGTATTACATTATATATATATATATATATATATATATATATATATATATATATATATATATATATATATATTATATTACTCGTGTTTTCACAAGCTTTCATTTAACAACACACTCGATGACCTAGTAATTTTTTTTTTTTCACTTCTGATTTCACCCCCCAAAACTAACTTCCTAAGTCAAAATTTAACTTTCAAAACTACACGGCTCTAATAAAACCCTCAATTCCTAAATTATTACCAAATTTCAACTTTCTATGACAAACACTTTCGGAGAAAATTCAGCGGTGACAGGCAGACAGACGGACAGACAACCAAAGTCATCTTATAAGTGTTCCGTAACACTAATAAGATGGTATAAAAGTAGGCACGAAAAGCCTCTTAACTCGGCTCACCACCAGAAATATTATAAATTAACAAACAACTCTGGAAATTTGCTTAAGGTGGGATGCCTGTGTAAACGACTGTTTTTTTGTGAATTATTTATTGAGAAATTATAATATTTATACAAAAAAGAGAAAATACATAAAGAAACAACTTTTTGGCTTCAAAAATAGAGCCCCAACTTTTTAAAAAAATTCAAGACAGTTGTTTAAAGTTGACTTCTTGAATTCGCGCCGTGCAACGCCCATGTCGCTATAGTGTATTATTTTTTTTTTTAGTTCATGATATAATGCTAGTAGTATGATTATATGCTTGCTTGAATTTAAAGTTACCAAAAAAAAAAAAATTGCTAATTTGTAACTATATGGAAAACAATTAACCCTTTTTTTATAAACAATTGTCAAAAAATAATGTTTATAAGTAACTTTTTATGATTTTTGTACATTCATTCAATGGTCAATATGTTCATGAATATCTATATAAAATTTCAAGTGAATCCGTGAATTATTTTTTGAGTTACGTTGCACTGCGTGCGAAAGTTTACGTTTTGAGAAAAACACGTTTAAAGTTTTTGACTTTCAATTTCTTGGCCAATGCAGTTGGTCCAACTTCTTCTTCTTGCACGGTATATTGCATATCCTTGGACTTATTACCTGAGTAATGTCGACGAAGAGGATAGTTAGGTTCAATTTTTCGAGTCAACATTTTAAACAAAGGAAAAGCCCAACAACGTGAAGCGACTAAACCGATCAGAGACGGTCTCTTTCATGACACGATAGGTGCATTTAGAATTCGACTTTCGATTTAAAACTTAATGCGGACATTCTTTAGATGTTAAACTAACTTTTTATGAAAAAAAAATCGTCAAAATTTTTTTTTTACACAGACCTCCCCCCTTAAGGCATATTGTGATAAAATAAATAGTTAATGTAAAATAACGGAAAACGGACAAGGCCCATTTTTCAGCAGTTTACTCACTGTTCTTATCGTCAAATCCATCCCGAATCGCGTTTCGCCGTATCACGCCTCGTCAGTCGGGCTAGGATTGACAAACAAGACAACAGAATTTACGAGTACTTATACAAGAAGTTACGGGACACGAAGGTAGGATACAACGAATTTTACTAAGTTGAGATGTTAACCACTCTATCAGCTTGAAAACTGCTGTGTCAGCTTTCGATGGAGTGTTAGATATGCGTACTTAGTACAGTTCGTTGTATCCTACCTTAGTACCTCGTAACTGCTCTCTTGTTTGTCAGTCCTAGCCCGACTCACGAGCCGTGATACGGCGAAACGCGTCTTGGGATGAATTTGACGAATAAGAGAACTGCTAAAAAATGGCCTTGTCCGTTTTCAGTTATTTTACATTAACCACATATATCTGAGGAGGATCCCTCAAAAAGTGCTATCTACTTTTAAGTGTAGACCGTGTCAACCACTCTATCGGCTTGAAAGCTACTGTATCAGCTTTAGATGGAGTACTAGCTATGTGTACTTAGTACAATTTGAAATAATAATAGGAATTACTAAACCATTTAAAGAAATGACAATAAACTGAGTGGCTAAATTCTTGGATTCAAGTAATGATTTTCCACCTTTTGATAAGTTTAGGAGGAATACATACCAAATAAAAATCAAAACGTCTCATGAAGCAAATAAATAGTGTATATTTGACAAAAATCTGCCAAAATGTACTTCTTGTTTCTATTACTAGCTTTGCCATACTATAGTTTAAAGCTAAATCTCTTAGAAATCGAAGTTATCTGAACAGGCAGAAAATTATTTTATAAATCATGCGCGATCTCGACGTAATATGTAAACCCACTTAATTGGCAATAAAATTACTTAATTGCTTTGTTAACTGACACTAAATATATTTTTGTAAAGATTTACAAATGCCTTATCGCGATTTCGTAGTACAACTATATTTTCGAACGCCTAAGACAAAACAGATTTTTTATATAATGAAAAGATGTGGGTATATTAGGTGCTATAAAAGTTTGTAAAGGACGGAATTTCCGACGTCTACTTTACTATTTAGTATGATATTATGGTTCTTTGAATGTCTGTAATTTTCTATAGATTCTAAGAAATAAAGTTTTGACCCTTCCGGTACCGTGTGAAGTATCGATAAACAATTAATATTGGGAAGTGGATGGTCTGTTTCTAAATAATGCTTAGCAAATGGGATTTTTCATTTTTTAAAATATAAAAAATTGAAAAAAAAAAGAAAAATCACACTTTATTTAGCATTTTTTAGAAACAGGCCATACATTTCCCAATATTAATTGAAGCACCGGATTGAAGAACTGCCTCTACGCGTGACCCCTGTTTCCCTGATAGGCAGGACGCTGTAAACGCGTTGATCGACGAACAATATCAATTTATGACGCAATAATCAACTCGTCATTTTTCTGTTGATAATTAACGAATCGAGTTGATTTTTGCGTAGAAACACTCTTTAGGCTTGTGCACTTTTTATGGATATAGTCGTTTGATAAAATTGTTTGTTTAATTTGTTATTAACAATGAATAAACTTTACGCTGAAAAATTTCAATATTATTTAAAAAATTGGCCAAAATGAACAAGGTCGGCTTATTTTTTTACATTTGCGAGTATTATATCAAGAATTCGGATCAGTATTTAATTTTTGGCAGCAATGATACGGATACATAAACATAAACAAAGACACACCAGTTCTTGGCGCACACGCGCGTTTTCATGCAGCTAATCCTAGTGAAAATTTATTTTTTGAATGCTTCCAGCTGCCAAAAAGACATTTCGTTTTCTTATTCGGTTATTCCATTTGGAACCCATTAATTAAATTAATGTTAATTTGTGTCGTCGTAGCAAACCAACTAAGAAAACTAAGTGGTATGACTATGTAGATATAAATTTTCAAAGTAAAAATTATTATAAAATGTTAGGGCACGCTTCAAAATCGTTGTTAACAATTTTTAAAGCCAAAATTCAAAACTAATTTAGTATTACAATTGGGCTTTTCCGTTTGATTAAACCATTAAGAAAAATCAAATTGGAGAACCCAATAGTCAATAGGCACTATTTCACTGAGTTTCCACAATGTTTACAATAATGGTTACCATTTTTAGAAGTATCAAATTTTTTCTAAAAAACTTTTTTCAATATGCGATTTCATCTGTACTCAATAGAACAAAAGTTTGAAATGAAAACTGTATAGAGCAAAAAGTTTGAATTCAAGACTAATTTAACGCGAAAAGAAGTTTTGACTTAAAACTTTTTTTCTCTCTTTAGAAAAAAAATTCTGTTCTGAAATATTTTCTCTTGAGTCAAAATTTTTTTTCTGAGTGTACAAAAGAATTATTAAAATACATTCTAAATTTTTTGTGTAGACATTTGTTTCCTAAACATACAATAATAATTTATCATTAGATGTTCCATTAAACTCTTCTAAAAACCAAATTGTAAAACCAAATTGTAAAACCAAATGGTTTTTTGAATGGTGGGTGAAAAATTATTACAACGATTTTACAGCTTGTATATATCTTTTTATAATTCTTACTTCAAAATTTTTATATCTACATACCTTTACATAAAAACAGCCAAAAAAACACTCCAAAAAACACTCCAATAAACACTTAGCTAATAGAGCGTATTTTGAGTTGAGTGTTTTTCCTTACGAAAAACACCCAACTTCAGTGTTATAAAGGGTGATTCATTTAGAGGTACTTTTTGTGATGGGTATTTAATTGCAGATTGCGCATGCGTCGTGTCAACTGAAGTGGCATTCCTGTTCAGTAGTGTTTGACAATTCATAATGGAAAGACTTAGCCCGGCACAGCGTCTACAAATTGTTCAACTTTATTACGAAAATGGGCGTTCTACGAGGAATGTGTATCGGGTGCTTAGAGCAAATTATGGTCCACATAATCGGCCTACCGAACGCACAATTCGCTCTACCATCAATACGTTTGAGACCCCAATTTTCATTATTGGATAATGCTCGACCGAATAGACCACATCCAGCACATAGTGAAGAAAATATAGGGGCGGTAGCGGAGAGTGTACGCGAAGACCGTGAAGTGTCGATTCGTCGCCGTTCTCAACATCTTGGCCTGTCATATTCAACAACTTGGCATATTTTACGTAAGGATCTTTCTTTAAAAGCATACAAAATTCAACTAGTGCAACAACTGAAGCCGACCGACCTTCTGAATCGTTTCCGTTTTAGTCGTTGGGCTCTTGACAAGCTTGCAGAAGATCCACTGTTTTCGAGAAAAATTTTGTTCACCGATGAGGCCCATTTTTGGCTTAATGATGAACAACCTGAAGAGGTTCAAGAGCTGCCATTAAATCCAGAAAAAACAACTGTTTGGTGTGGTTTATGGGCCGGTGGAATAATCGGTCCATATTTCTTCAAAACAGAGGCCGGCCGGAATGTTACTGTGAATGGTGACCGTTATCGCGCCATGATAACAGACTATTTGATGCCAGAAATTGAAGCCCGTGGTCTCGACGAAATTTGGTTTCAACAAGATGGCTCCACTTGCCATACAGCCCGTGAAACCATGGCTTTACTGCGAGAGCAATTCGGCGAACAGATCATTTCACGCTTTGGACCAGTGAATTGGCCGGCTAGATCATGTGACATCACACCTATTGACTTTTTCCTTTGGGGCTATGTAAAGTCCAAAGTCCACATGGATAAGCCAGCTACAATTGAGGCATTGGAGGCCAATATTACTCGAGTCATTGGCCAAATACCACTCGAAATACTCACACGCGTCATTGAAAATTGGAACTTCAGAATGGACGTTGTTAACCGTAGTCGCGGACAACATTTGAAAGAAATTATCTTTAAGAAATAATTGTAAAGAATGGTTCTTTTATATGATAATAAAGATTATAAAAAATAAAATTGTTTTTATTCATTTTTTTTTATTTAAAAAAAAGTACCTCTAAATGAATCACCCTTTATAAAGATTTTTTTATTAAAATAACCAAATAAGAAAATAATATGTTTTTTTGGCAGTTAAAAGCATTCAAAGACGTGCAATGAGGTACATGAAAAAGCGCGCTAAGAGCTTGTGTGGGCTTATTTATTTATCCATATCATTGCTGACCTAAATATTTGATATGATAATCGTAAATGTATGACGACATTGGTCATTTTGGCCAACTATTTAATTAATATTGAAATTTTTTAGCCTAAAGTTTATTGGTTGTTAATTTCAAATTAAAAGAAAAATTTTATCAAACAACTATATTCATAAGAAGCGCACAAGCGTAGAGTCTTTCTACGCAAAAACCAACTTGATTCGTTGGTTATTAATAGAAAAAAGACGAGTTGATTATTGCGTTTGTAAATTGATTTTGTCCATCGATCAATGCGTTCACAGTGTCCTGCCTACTAGGGAAACTGGGGTCACGGGTAGAGGCAGTTCTGCAGTCCGGTGTGGCAATTGTTTATCAATACTTCATATGGCACCGAAAGAGTCAAAAGTTAATTTCTTAGAATCTATAAAACTTTACAGACATTTAAAGAACCATAATATAAGTAAACGTCGAAAATTCCGTTCTTTACCAACTTTTATAGCACCGAATAAACCCATATCTTTTCATTATATAAAAATAAATACAAAAAATCTGTTTTAGTCTTAGTTAACCGTTTGAAAATGTAGTTGTATGACGAAATCGCGATAATGTATTTGTAAATCTTTGTAAAAATATATTTAGTGTCAGTTAACAAAGTAATTAAGTAATTTTGTTGTTAAAATGTACTCTTACAAAGTAACGGACCAATCAATCAACTCAACCACTTAATTAGTTTTGTCGAAATGTTTTCCATTCAGTTTAAACTTAAATTCCCCTTTTCCGCATTGGTGATGAATATTTATATCTACTACTACCTATAAACTTCACAAAATCATTGCATGTTATTTTTTCCACATTTGCAACTGCCAACCAGATTCTTTGAAATGGTTTAAATTTTAAACCGGATCAAATTATCATGGAAGACTATCGTTTTTATATTTTAATATTTTATGTTTAAATATTATGAAAGCAACGTAAAATCTGGCAGAATTAGTTACAGCAGTAAATAAAGAAATCGTACATCTATTTTACAGTTTAGTCATACTTCTATGGGGTTCAAAACATCGTTGGGCATCTGCATTGTGAATTACATGTACAATTTTAGTGACCACAGTCATACATACACGAAAAAGAAAACTGCATGGAAACTAGAGATTATTTGTGTTTGCGTCCTAGAGAAGCATGGGATAAATAATAGAAACTCAAACATACTTATATTTCCAAACCCTAACGTTGATGTAAGCGTGGCTATTGTAGTAGGAACTCAGGTTTGGACAATTTATAACTAATTTCTTGTAAGTATGTGACTGAGACTTCATTTAAATAATTCTAAAAATATGGACACCTAGAGAAATCTCTCTTCTCTGTAAAATAAGTTGATTTTCCTGGCTGGCCATGTAGACAATTTCTACTGAAATGAAATATCTATGGCACGGATTTCTCATAGAATTATAAAATAGAAAATGTTTCTTTTTTGCTATTCATCATTTGCGTACGATATATTTGACAAAAAATGACCCTGTATATGTTCATGTTTACATGTTTTATCTAATAATTTTTTTTTAAAAGGTATTATTTCTCTTACTTACTGCAAATTGGGGAAAAGTTTTGCCCTATGGACCAGAATTCGATTCTAGTGCCTGTAATAATAAAAATAGGCTCTTGTTATAAACACTATGGCGTGATGTGGTTTTGAGAGATTTATAGTCAAACAAATACACCTTATTCAATTCGATTTAACATTTGGATACTATCGATCAGACGGAATCTACACTGTAGCGTGAGATCTGAAACCACACGACCAGTAGATGCTACTATCAGCCCACTGTTTCACCATGTTATTATACAGTACTCTTGCCACGAAACTACATCAGGAGATAACTTCGATTCAGTCCAATTTAGACATATATAGAACTCTCTTTATCGTCTTTTATGGTCCAAATATCCCCCATTAATGACATTTCCTTAGCAGGCACCGGCTCTCAGTCTTTGCAAATCCGACTTCAGATATGCGCCTCAGAGTGCGAAGTGGGGAAGACCTTTCCTATATCGCTAGTCTTTTCTGATCTAAAGCCCCTTGCAGCAATATGCTTTTTAAAGTTATGTTGTTTTTGAGACTGAGTAGATATTTGATGCGTAACAATATGAAATGGTATATGGCCTAACTCAACACAGTTAAACAATCAAATATACCGATCTGCAAGAGATCAAACCGGAGAGCCTCCGTCCGGTAAGTCAAAACTATATAAGAATTCTATAAAGACTAAGGAGTAAAAGGAAGAAAAGGACGAACTTATTTAAAAATAACCGGTCAAGTGCAAGTTGAACTTGCGCAATTAGTGTTCCGTAAGTTGATTGCTTTTAAAATAAAAAATTTTGTTACGGAGGTATAAAATGATCTTACAAAACACACCCCAATTGAGTTTTCAACAAAGTTTGTTTCCAATCTTTACTGAAAACTGATGGCTTTGAAATTTTTGTTTTTTTCTGTACGTACCAGATAAATTATTAAAGGTCATGCACTCGTGATAATTTTCGTTCGTGGAGAATACTCCAGAAGTACTTTTCGAGATAAGGGTGGTACTGCGATTTTTCGCGATTTTTTAAAAATAATATAAAGAAAAGTGTGCGCAAGTATTACATTATATATATATATATATATATATATATATATATATATATATATATATATATATATATATATATGTGTATATATATATATATATATATATATATATATATATATATATATATATATATGTGTATATATATATATATATATATATATATATATATATATATATATATTTTACTCGTGTTTTCACAAGTTTTCATTTGATACCACATGCGATGACCTAGTAAAAAAATTTTTTTTTTACTTCCGTTTTCACCCCCCAAAATTAACCCCTTAAGTCAAAACTTAACTTTCAAAACTACACGGCTCTCATGAAGCCATTAATTCCTATATTATAACCAAATTTCAATTCTATGACAAATAGTTTCGGAGAAAATCGGGTGTGACAGACGGACAGACACTGAAGTCTTCTTATAAGTGTTCCGTATGGAACATTAATAATTATATTGCGTAGTTTTTACTGAGTTATTGTAAAACATTTTCCCATCACCATATATAGATGATTTACATAAATTTGACCTTGAGAAGGCCTAAAATTTAATTTGAAATAATAATAAATCATTACCTGTATAAAGAAATTTTCCCAGTAGCGCAACCCTGTAACAATTTTATTAAAGAAAATTGCAGCTCAAGCGTAAATCTGACTTGATTTATTCCTTCGCATATTTTGGCACAATACCGTTTTTTAATATAAAATATTAAATTTATTCAGCCAAAAGCCCGTAGGAGTATAGTAGTTGAAAGACTTCAAGCATGTGTTTTTTTAAACATGCTTAGGAAAATCACAACTTTGTACCTCACAAAATTTTTAAATAAAAATAGAAATCATCTTTGTTGACTGTCATATATGTATATTTCAAGACTACTTCTTTTATTTTATTATATTCTCTTTTTTATTTTATTAAAACATATACCATACTATACCAGTGGTCAAATGTATTTGTTTTCAGAGGGTCCGTATTCATAGTTGTTTCTTTATCTAACATTCAAGGTTGACTTATTCATGGATTTAACCCCCCTTCGTTCTCGACTTTATTTCATAATCAATTTTAGCATTGTATTTAAGAAAGTGATTAGAATAAACGGAAATATTGATAATTTTTTTAACTGATTTGAGTATTTATGTCAGAATTTCATAGTTGCTAAGTGATATTGTTGTTAGTTTTATTGTTAAATGCGTGTGTGAAATAAAATAAAAATCAAATTTTAACGTCTAATCATTTCTTTTTTTAGTTTGTGACCTGCATTGGCATTAATTACACAGGGCAACAAAAAAAAATTTTTGTTTTGGTGCCTGGGATTTTAGAGCTAATTTTAACTATATTTGGGACGCTAAATCTATACATGCAATCCGTTTTTCTCTATCAGCTCTACTTTTTTAGATACATCAACTTATCTACCAATGTGGTTTTTATTCAGTATATTCATTTATGAGAGTTCTAAAATTATTATATATTCATTAATGTAGGTACAATGGTTTTATTGTCAGTCTGTAATTGAGTAAATTGAGTAAATTCCAGGTATATCTATAAATAGTGGAACCATTGCCTATCAGGTACCTGGACTGACCCTTTTAATCACCTAACTTGGGTAAGTCTCGTCAGTTTGTGCGTTCTTACTAATGAGAGTAGATCGAATTCGGCGTGTTATTTTATGTTAAGAAAAGAGTGTTTTTGTGTTATTGAACAGAATTAAAATGAGTTCAGGTTCCAGTTCAAGAAGAAGTTGTGTAAATCAACCTGATGTGTTTTGCTATATATGCGGAGAATACATGTTTCAACAAAACAGACAAACTATTACTGACTTTGTAAAGCGAGCGTATCTTGGATACTTTGGAGTTAAGCTTGGTGATCAGGACAAAACGTGGGCCCCGCATCTCGTATGTAAAACTTGTACAGAGCATTTACGGCAGAGGACTACCGGGAAAAAGAAAATGTCTAAAATTCGGCGTACCAATGGTTTGGAGAGAACCAAAAAACCACTTCAATGATTGTTATTTCTGTTTAGTAAATACTAATGGAATCAATCGAAATAACTGCAGTAAGTGGACTTATCCCAATTTAGACTCGGCAATATGCCCTATCCCGCACTCAGATGAAATACCGATTCCAACATTTCATCAGCTACCACATATCTCTGATGACGAATATTTTCCCTCTGATCGCTCTTCTGATGCTAATGAAACTAACAGTGACTATGAGGAGACGTCATCAATTCCTCAAAGCTTCAATCAAAAATGAATTAAATGATCTCACCAGGGATCTCAATTTATCGAAAAAAGCTTCTGAAGTACTGGCTTCTAGGTTGAACGACAAAAATTTACTGGAACAAGGAACCAAAATTACCTTTTACCGTACAAGAGAAAAAGATCTGCTACCATTCTTTTCTCAAGAAGACAATCTTGTATTTTGTCACGAAATTAGGGGACTCATGAAAGAAATGGGACTTTCTGAATATATTCCAGATGATTGGCGCCTATTTATTGACAGTTCAAAGCGAAGTTTAAAATTTGTCCTTCTACATAATGGGAATAAATATGGTTCAATACCACTAGCTCACTCAACGAAACTGAAAGAAGAATATACTACCATAGCTTTGGTCTTGCAGAAGATAAAGTATTACGAACATCAATGGATGATTTGTGTAGACTTAAAAATGGTAAACTTTCTTCTTGGACAGCAAAGTGGTTACACGAAATATCCGTGTTTCTTGTGCCTCTGGGATAGTAGGGACAAAACACACCACTGGGTTAGAAAAGATTGGCCTCAGAGAGAAAACATGGACGTTGGGGAAAAGAATGTCATTAACGACGCTGTGGTTGAAAGAGAAAAAATCATACTTCCTCCGTTACATATCAAGTTGGGCTTAATGAAGCAATTTGTAAAGGCTCTTGATAAGAATGGGTCTTGTTTTGCATATATAGGGGTAAAAATGCATCAGTTGAGCACAGAAAAACTCAAAGCAGGGATATTTGACGGCCCACAAATAAGACAATTAATTAAGGATCCTGCCTTCATAAATTCAATGAATCAAGTTGAACGAGAAGCTTGGACATCATTTGTTGCAGTTGTAGAAAATTTTCTAGGCAAACATAAAGCTCAAAACTATGTTGAAATAGTTAACAAGATGCTTAATAGTTTCAAATCCTTAGGGTGCAATATGAGTATTAAAATACACTATTTACATAGCCACTGAGACCGTTTTCCAGAAAATTTAGGAGACATGAGTGAGGAAAAAGGTGAAAGATTTCACCAAGATATTAAAGTTATGGAGGACCGCTACCAAGGAAGATGGGACATGCACATGATGGCAGATTACTGCTGGAGTTTAAAAAAGGACTGTTTAAAAAACCATTCAAGAATGTCGCGGAAAAGAAGCTTTCCAAGTGTTGAGTGACTATTTCATTTCTTCAATGTTTTTTTTTGTTTGTAAGTACGACATAATATTGTATTTTGTATAACTAAAATAAAAATTTCGTATCTACTTTTGTTTACTACACTTACGGATTTGAGTTACAATAATGTAACTTATATTTCTCTAAAATTGTATATCTTAAAAATTTGAGCTCCTAGGTACAAATGAATACGTTATTTGAATTCAGGACATCAAATTGATATAGAATCAGCTCAAAAAACCTCGACACCAAAACAGCTGTTCCCCTGTGTTATAATTGTTTAAAGTATACACAACAAAGTAAACCACTAATGACAATGGTATACAAAAAAAAATCTCTGTCTTTTAAATAAGAAGTTATGCTGAATCCAAAAAAATCATAAAAAAAAAGATATCCACCGTGAGGTTATTTCAGAAAAGTATTAAATGGAAAATATAGATTTAAATCATGTAAAACTGATTAATCGTTAAAATTATGGAATAAGACTATTATTTCGGACATCTTTAAATGTTCTAAATCTACGTTTATCATAAAAACTTTAAAATATTAGGTTTGAGTGCTCATGTTTAACAAAAAACACACACATACATCACCTTTAACTAAGCTACGTAGCAAAATGCTATTTAAAATAAATATGTACAATGGCTAAATTAAAAAATTGTTTTTAATTTTTATTATTGAACAAAACTATTATTTCCAGTATATTTTGAAGATTTAAATCAAGAAATAAAGTTTTATTTTCAGTTTCAACAAAAAAAAACCCGCTTTTAATACTTACAAGGGTGTTATGTGGTTGGTAAAATGCTTTTTTAATTAAATAAATGTGTTGCTAAACGAGGTTTTTTTTTCGAACAAAACTAAAAGGTTACAAAATGCAGTCTAATGTATATCCCTTGACAATTTTAGAAGTCATTTTTGTGGATAGATTGATTGAGTGAATATGGAGGAGTGTGAGTGACGTAGTGATTGAATGAGCAGGCGAGTGAGTGAGTGAGCGAGTGAGTGTATATGTGAATGAGTGAGCGAATATGTGAGTTAGTATGTGAGTATTTAGTGATTTTTTTTCTTATTTACTAATTATTTGAACTGTCTTACATAGAATTCTAATTTAATCTTTCGTTTGTAAATTCTGTTTTAAATTTTCTCAGTAACTCACACACTACCTCACTCATATTCCCCCAAATTCATTAAATCACTCCATATATCCACAAAATTGACCTCTAAAACGGTAAAGGGTTATACATTAGACTGTATTTTGCAGTCTTTTGTTGCTAAATAATAAACGGAAAAAAATTCTTGTTTAGCCATTTATTTACTTAAAAAAAAAACATTTTACCAACCACATAGCACCATTGTAAGTGTTAAATGCGAGTTTCTTGTTGAAAATGAACATAAAACTTTGATTTTTGTTGTCAAGTCAGGATTAAGACCTTCAAAAAACACTGGAAACAATAGTTTTGTTCACTACTAATAAAAATTAAAAAATAATTTTTTAATTTAGTGTTTGTACATATTTATTTTAAATAGTATTTTGCTACGTAGCTTAGTTAAAGGTGGTGTATGCGTGTTTTTTGTTAAATATGAGCACACCTAACATTTTTACGTTTTTATGATAAATGAAGATTCAGAATATTTAAAGATGTCCGAAATAATAGTTTTATTCCATAATTTTAATAATTGTACAGTTTTACATTACTATATATATCAAGGATTTTCTACAGCTGAAGCTGTCTTCCTTCTCTCAGCCTTTGATTCCATCCGTTTCTATCTTCCCAGTCTCTATCTGTTAGACCTCTGTCCTCCATAGTCTCGTCCACATCGTCTCTCCATGATCGTCTCCCTACAGGACTCCACTCCGTTATTTTCTTTATCCACCTATTATCCTCGCTCCGTCTTATGTGCCCATACCATTTTAATTGTTTTTCTTCAATGGTGTTTATTGCGTTATCTTTGATGTTCATTCTGCTTCTTATTTCTTCATTTAGTATTCTCTATGCCACTCTACAGCATTTTCTCCAACACTCCATCTCTACCGCGTTAATTTTAGATTTATTTCCTTTGTTGATCGTCTATGTTTCTGACCCTTATGTCATTATGCTTTGTTTATTGATCTGTATATGCGTGATTTGTTTCTCTTTGAAATGTGTTTGTCCCACAGGATCGAATTTAATTGTCGTATGCATATTCACGTTTGTCCTAATCTAGCTTTCTTTGATTGTTGTTTCATTATCAACTTCTAGATTTTCCATATTTCCCTCCTTTGTTGTTAGATATTCCGTTTTATCATATAACTGAGGTCTTCCTCATCTTGCACTATGATTACTTGGTCGTCTACGAAACTTAGAGTATATAAGTAATCTTCCCGTATTCTCGACTTGGGACATTCCACTACATTCTAAATTCCATTTTTTTAACGTTTGTTCGAGGTATATTTTGAATATTGTTGAGAATGTAGAGCATCTTTGTAGTAGGCCTTTTGATGTTTAGAGTCTCTTCCCTATTTTATGTACTATTTTTATGTTCGCTGTGTTGTTTTCGTAGAGAGCTTTTATTGCGTATATTAGTTCTTTGTCAATGCCTATTTCTTTCATTGCGTTCCATAATCTTTGTCTTGGTATTGAGTCATAGGCCTTTCTTATGTCTATGAAGGCTAGATAAACTTCTCTATTCTTTGCCAGTTTTTTTTTTTCATTGTTTGTTTTATAGTGTATATATGGCCTATACATGATTTTCCAGCCGTAAAGCCTAGTTAGTCTTCTCCAATTGTTCCTTTTATATTTTTCTTTATAATATTTTTAATAATTTTTCCATACAAACGCCCCATACTCAATATTATGCTTGGGCCTCTATAATTTGTGCATTTTCTGCGGTCTCCCTTTTTAAATATAGATACTATACAGGCTTTTGACCATTCCTCTGGTATTTTTTCTCCATTTATTGCTCTGTGGAACATGTTTCTCAGCATTCAATGTAATTTATTAGACCGGTATACTATCATTTCATATATTACTAAAATTTATTTTTGTCAATTTAATAGTTTTCTGGCAACTTTAAGTGTGTTTTCTGAAAAAAACTCACAGTGGATGTCTTTTTTATGATTTTTTTGGATTCAGTACAAAAAAATACTTAAGAAAATACGTGTCTTATTGAAAAGACAGAGCCTTTTTTGTATACCTGTGTTGTTAACTATTAAAAATAATGCAACTTAAATTCAACATTTAATTATTAATTAAAATATATAGTGCTATGTATAAAAGCAATTTAGGTTTTTGATCACGATTGAAATAACGAAAAGAGTTTGAACTACTTTTTTTTCTATGTAAACTCAACGGTTTACAATCACTACTCTTTTTATATTCATTTACTATGCAAACCAAATCTAGGATTTTAAACTTCAGAAATAATAATTGTTAAGCCAAATATCTTCTTCTATTTGACCATTGTGGTGCAAAGGTAAAAATTGTTTTTTTCTGCTTACAATATGAAAAATGTTCATAATGCAATTTATGTTTTACGGTTCCTTATTACAAGCTTAATTTTGGCTGAATTAGTTTTTCCAAGACTTTCCTATAAGTGATTATTCTTATGTCACTTAAAAGTTATTTGGCTTATACAATAATAAAATTATTGTATAAGCGAAAGTTATAAACTCAATACTTTAGAATTCCTCAAAATTTGTTAAAAAAATTTAGCACTTCTATTTCTTACTGTAGAATAAAATAGACTTCCTAAATTTAGATTTACCAAGTAAGCAAAGCTATATGATAAAGTGATCACCCCTATATTTTTTCGAAAAATTCTAGAAAAGCAATATTTTCAAAAAAAGTACATGTCCACCCCATTTAAGCCATTTTAACATTTTTAAGTAATATTTATATCGCAGCCTATTTCAAAAATTAGCATTTTTCTAACATAGATGGACTTGTAAATCTGGACGTTTCAAAGTACTTTTTCCTGTCTTAGACCGGTTAGCGAGTCGTGACACAACGAAATTCTTGTGAAAAATTTAAAATTTTATCCTAAAATTACAGATCTTATATCCTTGAGTGCATATTGTGGAAGAAAATTCCACTATAGTAGAGGAAAATGATTCCATCGCTATTGTTTAGTAGAAGCCTAAAGTCTTCAGTGGAATTGAAAATGATATTTCCTCTTTTTCATTAACAGGATAATATTTTCCATTCCAGGTTTAAGGATAAATAAAAACCCGGTCGAGTGCAAGTTGGACTTCCACAATTAGTATTCCCTAAGTTGATTTCTTTTAAAATAAAAATTTTTGTTAAGAAAGTATAAAATGATCAGTGACTTCAAAAACACATCCCAAATGAAATTTCTGTTCTTTTTTATATATATAGTATAAAAATTATTAAAGGTAAAGCGCTCGTGATAATTTTTGTTCAACTTACAAGCTGTAGAGAATATTCCAGAATTTTTCAAAATTTTTTGATCAGTACTCTTCGAGATAAGTGTGATTTTTCGTACTTTGTTAAAAATAATACAAGGAGAAGTGTGCGTAAGAATCACATTATATATGTTTTTGAACTCGTCTTTTTACAAGCTTTCATTTGACACCCCACTCGATGACCTGGTAATTTTTTTTCACTTCCAATTTTACTCCACAAAACTAACTCCTTAAGTCAAAATTTAACTTTCAAAACTACACGGCTCTGAAGAGGCCATCAATTCCTATATTAGTGCCAAATTTCAACTTTCTATGTCAAATAGTTTCGGAGAAAATCGGGTGTGGCAGACAGACGGACAGAAGTCATCTTTTAATGGTTCCGGAACACTAAAAAATATTAATTGTAGTATTTTTAGTGAATTTTGTTAGGGGAATACATTCTTGAGGTAATTTATTCCACGATTTGAAGTATTAAAGCCTAGATGAGAAAGCAAAAATACATATATTTTTTTGTCGTTCACCTCCCCCGCCTGAGTAGGGATTTTACCCTTTTTTCATATCCTAAGGATATCGGCGAGGATGTCGTAATACCCGTCAACGTTGTCCAAGTGCCGAAACATACATTTTTTTGTATTTCACAGCACCTTTTTGACAACGAAGTAGTGCTGCCTCGGATGTTATTGCATTTCTGCGAACAACTACTACCTATGTACGTGGCTAGGTCAAATATGCTTAAATAAATTAATAAATAAATATACCGACTTGCGGGATTGAACCGTCGACCATCTGCACCGTAACCAAGGTACTTTGCCACGAAGCCACGGGCCGCCACTGGAGTCACGGTGAATAATGGATGTTGTTAAATTTTAGTAGGTATTAATTATTTTTATTCCTGGTCGATGATTAACGACTCACATATATGGTGCTTATTTTATCGATGGTAATGATCTAATAATTTGTTAAATTTACTTACTAAATTTGGCGATTATAGCTATTAAATACTGATTTTTTACTGTCTTCTCTGTCATCTAGCACGAATATCCCGAAATAATTCAGCAGATAGGAGAATTACTTTGTTATTTGTCACTAATTTTTTTATTTATCTACTACTACAGTTTCGCAGGTTTTCTACAATTTCAAGCGTGATACTACAAATTAAGGTGGTTTATTCATGATTTATAACAAATTTTCAGGTACAATTTGGAATTACCCATCATTAAATTACAATGAACTTAAATTAACTTATTACAGAGGGTTAAATGACATTAGCGTTTCAAATTCGAAGAAATACTTTTCAATATTTTCTTAGAACTTTTTACAAAAATTGCTTCTTTAAAGATATATCTAAAAAACTTTTAAAATACGCCAAACAGGGTTGAATTCTGAACATCTGTTTGATAATTTAATAGGATTGTATCTTTATTTTTATTGTGCTTGAATATCTCTATAGCTTCTAAAATATTTAATTTTCTTCCTTTTTGTGCTTTATGTATTTTTTTGTAGATTATTTATGTCTGGAAAAATATGATTTGTTTGATGGAAGTGGTTAGTAAAGTTGGAGTTTTCTTTGTTTAATCTAAAAGATGTTTGGTGTTCTTTAAATCTAGTATCGAAATTTCTCCCTGTCTGGCCTATATAACAGCTATTACGTTCATTACATGATAGTTTATAAACTCCAGAGTCTTTGTATTTATGAGTTTTGTCTTTTACATTGAAAAAGAGGGAGGAAAGTTTTTGGGGTGATTTAAAAGGTATATTTATGTTGTCTTTTGCTAGTATATATGCAATTTTATTAGAAATTGGTCTGAAATATGTCAATGAGGAAAAAGTTTGTTTTTCATTGTTTTTAACGTGTGGATAAATATGTCTTAAATTTAGTTGTTTTTGTTAATTTTTAATTAGGTTATCTATGTTTTTTTTTCTGAAATCCGTTATTGTGGGCAATATTCTTGATTATATCTAATTCTTTCTCTAAATTTTGTTTAATTAAAGTAATGGAGAATGCTCTGTGAATCATGGATCTATAGGCTGCGAGTTTATGTGAGTCGGGGTGACATGAATTATTGGGAATAGTGGTGTCTGTAAAAGTGGGCTTTCTAAAAATATCGAATAATATCTTTGGTGATGGAGAGGTCTAGGAAGTTTATTTTATTATTCATTTCTGTTTCTAATGTGAATTTTATACTCGGATGTATTGTATTCAATGAATTTAGGGTGGATTGGAGGGATTCGTTGTTTCCTCTAAAACAGACCAATATGTCGTCTACATACCGACGCCATAAAACTATATCCTTTGTCTGTTGTGACTCCAGAAAATTGTTTTCAAAATCTGGCATAAAAATTTCGGCCATCAAGGGGCTTAGTGGGGATCCTATGGCAAGGCCCTCTTTCTCTTTCAAAAATTGATTATTGAATTGAAAATAATTTTCTTCTATGCACAGCTGGAAGAACATCATTATTTCTTGTTTTATAATAAGATTTGTATTAAGTTTCCCAAGTGAATTTTTAATGATTTTTGACACTCCTTATTCGGGATGTTCGAAAACATATTGGCTACATCGAATGATGCAAGGATGGAGTTGCCAGGGATATTAAAATTTTTAAGTTGATTACACAGTTCTATTGAATTTTTGATGCTGTATTTGGGTTCAAACATAGTGATGGTTTCGAAAATCGAAAAAAGTTTTATGGCAAGTTGTTGTATATGATACGACTGGTCTAATTGGAGAATTTTCTTTATGTATTTTTATGAGACCGTATAATCTGGGTGGAGATGGATTCATGTTTATTAAATTGAACTTTTCTTTTTCAGATAGAATACCATTGACCTCTTTAAGGGTAGATCTAAGTCTGTTTTGTATAAAATTGTTAGGGCCTTTTTTTTACTTTTATTGGTGTTTCTTGTTATAAAAATTGATTTATTTTTTCTCTATAATCTTCTTGTTTTAATATTACAATATAGTTGCCTTTATCCGCTTTAGCCATTGCTATAGAGGTCTACAAGCACAATAAAAATAAAGATACAATCCTATTAAATAATCAAACAGATGTTCAGAATTCAACCCTATTTGGCGTATTTTAAAAGTTTTTATAGATATATATTTAAAGAAGGAATTTTTGTAAAAAGTTCTAAGAAAATATTGAAAAGTATTTCTTCGAATTTGAAACAATAATGTCATTTAACCCTCCGTAATAAATTAATTTAAATTCATTGTAATTTAATGATAGGTAATTCCAAATTATACCTGAAAATTTGTTATAAATCATAAATAAAACCACTTTAGTTTGTAGTATCACGCTTGAAAATGTAGAAAACCTACGAAACTGCAGTAGCAGATAAATAAAAAAAAAAGTGACAAATTTCAAACT
This sequence comes from Pachyrhynchus sulphureomaculatus, assembly GCA_019049505.1. Lineage (NCBI taxonomy): Eukaryota > Metazoa > Arthropoda > Insecta > Coleoptera > Curculionidae > Pachyrhynchus > Pachyrhynchus sulphureomaculatus. Next base: position 67,192,446 of record CM032454.1, read on the forward strand.
AATTCCTTTCATTTCATTTTGAAATTTAAAATGTATTGTCACAAAGTAACGGACGCCTCAATTATACAATTGAATAATTGTCCAACTATAAACCTTCTTCAGTTTTGGTGATTAATAATTACTTATTTATTTTTTTTATATTTCAATTATGTTCATTTTTAGAAATAAGCGAAATTTATTTAGGATTCGTTCGTATTCAATGGTTTATAAATATTTTAAATTAAAAGTCAATTTAAAATAAACTAATGTATATTTAATATAATTTTGCCTAAAACATTAATAACTCATATGAAAGTTATATGCAATTATATTAAATGTTGTGGACACAAAGTAAAATATATATTTATTTATTAAAAAATATTTTTAATATTAAACAAATTTAACTTGGAATAAATTCTATATATTATGTTTATATTTGCGATAAATAGACTTCATTAATTTAGAAAATGGGTTTGTTTCTATGCACATATGGAAAAATAATTTAAGCGATATTAGTTTTTATATTATTTGTTATAAATATTGAATATAAAATAGGTAATCGAAATATGTATAAAATGTATGAATTTAGTCAGAGAGGGTCTATTTGGGCACAGAAAAGTTATGGATCGTATAGTTTTTAAAAATCGTATAGAATTAGATGCTAGCCAAATCTATGGATGATGAGAGACTTCGGCAAAGGCAACAGATCTGATCTGTTACATAGACGGTTCAAAACGTTCTAGAGCTGTAGCTACTAGCATACACGCAGAAAAGCACAAGTGGAGCTTTAACATTCCACTAGGGACAAGTGCAACAATATTCCAATCAGAAATTCACGCAACGTTCACGAGTATATTTGACGGGACCACCGAATTTAAAAAAATATATATTCTCTCAGATAGTCAAGCTGCTCCACAGGCTTTAGATGGCTATCAGACCAATTTCAAGATACCGATGGAGTATAAGCGAAACCTTTTAGAACTATCCTCTAGAACAATAGGGTTGAACTACTGTCGGTTCCAGGACGGGAATAAAAGTAAATGAAAAAGCTGACGAATTAGGGAGATTTGAAGCTATAAAACCATACAGGGGTCCTGAATCGGAGTTCGGTATAGCAAAAAAGGTAGTAAAAATGACAATTAACCGATTCTTGGCTCCCAATATCTGACCAAAGACATGTGAGAGACGTAGTTGACGGCCCTCAAATAAGCTGAAAGCTAACGTTCTTCGTTTACCAAGGGTCCGTACTAAATGGTGGGACTGATCACGGGTCACGGTCACCTGACGAAACGTTTACAGAAAAAAGGTATCTACAATGCTCTCATAACATGCTGTTTGAAATCTACATCGTGGCGATAAATTAACCCATGAAGAGCTTGGAAGGAAGCTAATAAACCTTCTTTAAGGGTCTTCGGTCATGTTACAAAGAGTACAATCAACCAACCAGAGCTGATGAGAGGGAAGGGATCTCGGGAGTTCCGCTGGGCTCTGCCTTTCTCGGGGGGTCATTCCTCTTTCCAAGATGGATGGTTTTTCAGAGTAGGGTACTTATTGGTTTATTGTCTCCTATTTGGGTAGTAGATAGTCCTGGAAAGAGTTTAACTTAAGGCTTAAAGTACTATAGTAACAGAAAGTTTTTTCTAAAAAGTTTCCTCCCAGTTGTAAGAGAAGTTTCTTTTCTTTGGTGATACACCTTCGGATCATCAATTTTTAACGAAGTCTTCCCCTAACGTCGATGATTGAGGGTTAAAGTTTTAAAAATTTTATTGTAAAAAAGATCTTGTTTTCATTAGAGAACCCAAACTTTGAAAATTCCAATGCAAGAAAAGTTTTCTTTGGAGTTGCTTTTCCCGGTGGTAATTTTTTTTACTACTGCTCTAAGAACGCTACACGTTCTCAAGTTCCTCTGTTAGAAAAGCCATTTTCGTGCTCGTCCGTAGTCTAATTTTCACGACCCGAAATTTAAATCCCTCGGGACTGAGATTTCTCTCCATGGTCCTTGATTTACTAAAGCTAATATTTTTTGATAAAGTTTTTATTTCATTATAAATAAAATAAATAACCCAAGATGTTGGACAAAATATTTCAGATGAAACTTAAATATAGGCGTATTCATCACTTGAAAAAAATTATTATATAGGAAATTTATCTCATGTAATACAAGTTGAGAAAAACAAAAAGAGCAAAAGAGAATAATTAGTATTTACACATTTTGCATCTATTTATAAATAAATTTATAAATTTCTAAAATAGGGGTGGTTAAATATTGCACAGTCAGCATTGTAAACGATTTAACTCACCAGAGAAGATATAACTTACTGTATTTCGATAATAGTAACTAAATATTGATTGTATCTAAATAAGTAACCGAAAACTAATAAAAACAAAAAAAAATAGAGAAAAATAATGCAATTTTTAGATTCTTCGACTCAAAAAAATCATAAAAAGAATGCATAATATAATCTATACCAAGCAACACCTCTAACCTCCTGGCTACCTCGTTCACATCTTACAAATTTGACTAATTAAAACTAATAAAGGATGTGTTAATTTTCAAATTTCTCTACTCCAAGAAACCTGAAAAGAACATATAATACGATATATATGACCTAACTCCACCAATATCCCCCCTAACCTATTAACATTCTACATGTTTGACTAACAAAAAAATAACACAATTTTCAGGTTCTTCGACTCTGAGAAATCCGACTTGAACGTATAATATAATGTATTTACAACAACCTCTCTAACTCCCCCCCTACCTTATTAAAGATTCTTTATTCGCTTAGCCCTAGGTGCTAAATAGTCCAGTCAGAATATGACCAACACAGGCCAAAAACAGAAATTGTCGTATACTGCTACTTTTTTTAAAATACTTGCCTCGATGACTACACTAAGGAAAAAAATATTGCGACCGCTAAAAAATTGGGGCAACACCCTCAAAAATGGTAGAATTGGCCCGTTTTTAAGAGTTTTTAGCGTATTTTTGTAATTTTATCATAAATTTACGGAAGACAAACTAAAAATTCTGACAGATTTTAATTCCAGATAAAAAAAAAAAAACGAAAAATTTAAGGGGCTATGAATGACGTTTGAAACTTCTAGTCAGGAGATATTGGTCGTTTTTATCGTTTTTGTTTGTCATTTTTTATCATTAACTAGGTATACTTGCAAATTGTAATCTAATTCTTTTTAGTTAACTCTGAAAATGTATTCCATGGACATTACTTTAATTAATCCAAACATAATTTTAGCCATTTGTCACTCCTCATAATATTGATAAATTTTATCTATTCAGGTTTTTTTCTACTTCTGACGAATTCTTAAAACAACTTTTTTACTTTACTACCTTACCTAAAATATCAGAAAATGTGTCTTAGTCCCTAAGCTTTCTTTTGAGGTACTTAAGAACTTTTTTTAAACAATTAGGACCAGAGAAATTGGCCATTTTAGTCTCAATTTTAATTTTTTTTATTGCAAATTTACGATTTCTATTAAAAATATTATTTATTTTTTCATATTTTCAGTAACCAATAACTTCGGTTGTTTCGAAAATTTGTGAGAAGAAAAAAATGTGAATTGGTAAAATTGAACAATATCATGAGGATTGAAAAATATAGTAGCAGTATGCAAAAAATGGCTAAAATTATATTTGGATTGATGAAAGTAATGGAGTAATGTCCATGGAACATATATTCAGAGTTAACTAAAAAAATTAGCTTACAGTACACCTATTTAATCATAAAAAATGACAAAAGAAAACGACAAAAATGGTCAATTTCTCCCGACCAGAAGATTTAAATGACATTCATAGCCCCTTAAATTTTTTGTGTTTTTATCCAAAATCAAAATCTGTCAGAAATTTTTGTTCATAAATTTATGATAAAATTGCAAAAATACGCTAAAAAAACTCGAAAACGGGTCAATTCTCCCAATTTTGAGGATGTTCCAATTTTTCACAGGTAGTAATATTTTTTCCGTAACGTATTCGTCGAAACGAGTATTTAAAAAAAAGTAGCAGTATCGGACGATTTCACCTCAAAATCGTATTTTGACTGGAATAAGAGACAAAACCATTGTTCTCTCAAGGTGATAAAGTAAAGCTTTTCGAAATAATATTTCATTGAAGGATTGAAGTTTCCTGCCTGCCTAATATAGATACTATTGAGAAGAGCTCAAAGACGGGATAAAATTGGATATTTAATCAAAGAAGGGGACTAACCGGCTTTGAATTAATTAACTGTATGAAATTTCTAATTTCCAGAATGGAATTTCAAGATAATATCTTAATATGTTTAATAATATACGAAGTCTTAAAATGGTTTTACGATTTCCAAGGAATTGTTGCTTTATATACTGGATTATTCAATTAACAATTTTAATTTTGAATATATATTTATATATATATATATATATATATATATATATATATATATATAATATATATATATATATATATATATATATATATATATATATATATATATATATATATATATATATATATTTACAACAAAGGTTTCCACGGATGGTGGAATGTAATACATTAAAATTCCGGGTGTCAATCCATTCGTCTAACGATGAATCTGTACTACATTTTGCTAAAATCTCATTTGGCATTTTCAAGTGATCCTGCTACTGCTGCTACTCGATACTGGGTTCTTGCTGTTGCTGTCGCTCGCAGCTAACTGATAAAACGAAGTGCGGTCGCCGTCTTTTACAAGTCAGCGTCTAGGCAGATTGTGGATGGGAGTTCGGCAGTGTTCGTACGGGCATCGGTGTTTGTCAGCTGGGTGCCCGTATCAGTGGTAATTACGAATTCCGGGGCTATGTTGACTGTTGCGTTCTATATGTTTTGATTATTCCTTGTTATGACTAGTAGACCCTTCCATGTATTGGAGATGTTAAGTGCATCATCTCGCTTATTTAGCTGTTGCCTTGGAATTAAAGAATATACATATATGTTTATATATATATATATATATATATATATATATATATATATATATATATATATATATATATATATATATATATACATATATATGTATCTATATATATATATATATATATATATATATATATATATATATATATATACACATATATATATATATATATATATATATATATATATATATATATATATATATATATATATATATATATATATATATATATACGAGGCTGGTTTGAAAAGTCCGTGCAAAGTTCGAGAGATGGCACCACCGGCGCGTATCGAGGTCATGTTTAGTTAGTAGCATATCTTGAATGAACGCACACCAAGTTTCAGCCATATTGGTCTATTTCTTTGTGTTTGGCATTCGTGTGAATCAAGGAAGTCAAGTGATTTTCAAGAAATGGACGAAAAAGAATTTCGTGTGGTGATTAAACATTACTTTATGAAAGGCAAAACGCCCCAGGAGACTAAAGAGAAGCTTGATAAACATTATGGTGACTCTGCACCTTCGATTAGAACAGTTTATAAGTGGTTTCAAAAATTTTCGGACTGGCCATATGGGCACAAGTGACGCTGAACGTTCTGGACGGCCTGTGGAGGTTACGACTCTAGAAATCATTGATCAAATCCATGATATGGTGATGGATGACAGAAGAGTTAAGGTGCGTGAGATTGCTAGTGCTGTGGGCATCTCGACTGAACGGGTACATAATATTTTGCATAAACATTTGGACATGAGAAAGCTATCCGCAAGATGGGAGCCGCGATTGCTCACGCTTGACCAAAAACGGAATCGTGTGAAGTGTTGCAAGGATGGTTTGCAGCTGTTCCAGAAGAATCCGGAGAACTTTAAGCATCGTTTCGTCACTGTGGTTGAAACGTGGATACATTACTATACTCCTGAGACCAAACAACAATCTAAACAATGGGTTACCAAGGGGAATCTGCACCAAAAAAGGCGAAGACCGTTCCTTCGGCCGGAAAGGTTATGGCGACTGTCATTTGGGATTCGCAAGGGATAATCCTCATCGACTATCTGGAAAAGGGTAAAACTATTACAGGTGAATATTATTCATCGTTATTGGAGTCCTTTTCCATCACGACAACGCACCAGCACACACCTCAGCAGTTGTGGTCGCAAAATTAATGGAAATAGGACTCCAACTCGTTTCACATCCCCCCTATTCTCCAGACTTGGCTCCCTCGGACTACTATTTGTTCCCCAATTTGAAGAAATGGCTGGCGGGACAAAGATTTTATTCAAACGAGGAGGTGATTGCAGACACTAATGGATATTTTGCAGACTTGGACAAATCCTATTATTCGGAAGGGATCAACAAACTAGAACATCGTTGGACGAAGTGTATAAGCCTAAAAGGAGACTATGTCGAAAAATAAAAAAGGTTTACCCCAAACACATAAGTAGTTTTTTATTTTTGCACGGACTTTTCAAACCAGCCTCGTATATATATATATATATATATATATATATATATATATATATATATATATATATATATATATATATATATATATATATATATATATATGTATATATATATATAATATATATATATATATATATATATATATATTTTTATATTATATATATATATATATATATATATATATATGTATATATATATATATATATATATATATATATATATATATATATATATATATATATATTTATATATATATATGTATATATATATATATATATATATATATATATATATTTATATATATATATATATATATATATATATATATATATATATATATATATATATATATATATATATATATATATACGTAACTAGTAGCGCTATCCAAGTTTCATATAACATTGGAAAATTATGTTGTTCAGATTATCTATTATAGCACTAATTATTACCAGGTTAGATACGATATTTTATTTAACCGTTAAATACAATTCATTATAAAAATTTTAAAATGGAAGAAAGGGCAACGAAATTACGAGTGAAATTTGGCACAAATACAACAAAAACATTCAAAATGATGAACAAAGATTATGACAATGATTTCTAAGAGAACATCTTGAATACAGAGTGACTCAGATCAATTTGAACACTAGACATTATTCAAACAGTTAAATGAATTCGTCGCAGCTGCGCCATTAAAAATGACGGAACAAGCCACAAAATAATACTTCGAATATTTTGACAAGGCCGATCTAAACAAAATGAAAGTTCCAGGAAAATTTGTTCCACACACTTTAAATTAAGATTAAAAGTTATTGAAAATTCGACATTTCAAGGAAATTCTGTGGTTCTCTAGAAACCATCGTATTTGCTGGAATCAATTTTTGTTAAAGATACGAAATGATTTTCTTAGTGTGATCCATGAACAAAACGTTTAAAGTTCGAATTAAAAATCAAAAGTATCAGCACTAGCTAAAAAATCAATGGTCTACTATAGAAAAGGTGTGATTTATCATGAATTTATATCAACTGGTCAAATTGGGGTGTTATTTGTAAACAATGAAATGTCTAATGAATACAATTCGTCATGTAAACTCAAGTAAATATTTAATATAGTTGAAAAATATATAACGGTTTATCTAAGCAAGACCGTTCCTTCCTCTTGTATCAAAAGTGCGGGCGTACAATAGCATAGAAAAATCCGGGCGGCCTATGAAACACCTAACTAGGACATGTCATGTATCACTCCATACTAGAGCTCGTCAGCTAGCCTAGATGAAAGATTTAAAAAGTATACACTCTAAAACTGCGTTATTACGACGATGCTGTTGTAATTGCTTCTTCACCTAAGCTGGCTGAAACAAAACAGCAACAGTGAATTTTTGCACTGATAGGTCCTGCCCCTCCATCCAATTTAATTTACTACACGTCTAAAATTAGAAAAAAAAAACAATAAAACGTACGTACTTGTATAAAGATTAATATACCAGGTCTGTACCGGATTATTGATTATAAATAGTTCACCCCTTTAATTTGTTTATTTAAATAGTTAGTTTTCTGTGCTTTTTCTTCCTCCTATGTAAGTGTTGAGTCTTGAGCATGTCTTTTCCCATTGGTTGTTCTTTTTATCACTAATCATTTTGCGTACTCTAGCTTGGGATTCTTTGTATTTTACTTTGTCGTTTGTGCTCTTTGAACTTAAGTATTCGTGATAGCTTTTCCGTTTTTCTTCAATTTCGTATTTAATTTCTTCATCCCACCAATATGGTTTTTGCTGTTTTTCCCTTTTCTCTTGGTACCCTAATGCTTCCAGTGCGGCTGCGTGTAGGCATTCCTTTATATACTTATATTCTTCTTCTGTATTAACAAATCCCGTCCGTTGTATCTTTTGGTCCAGTCTACTCTTGTATAGATTTCTGATACTTTCATTTTGTAAGCTGTCTGTATTATATCTTATTGTTGTTTCACTTGTTGTGTGCTGTGTACTTGTATCTTCCAGTTAGCTTTCCCGTGTTGTTCGTGAGGTTATCTTTCCTTTCACGAGGTAGTGGTCGCTGCCACATGAAGCCCCTCTTTGGACTCTTACATCTAGGAAGTTTAATCTAGATCTCTAACGTATTATCATATAGTCAATAATACTTTTTAAATTTCTTGTTGTTTGTCTCCACGTATATTTATGAATATCCCTATGCTGGTAGTGTCCGTTTAATATTGTAAAGTTGTTTTGTTCACATATCTCCTATAATTTTTTCTTCCGTTGTCGTTAGTAACTTCTTCGCCATATTTTCCTACCACTTTATCGTGTTCTTTCCTTCCTATTCTTCCATTTAGATCACCCAAAAGTAATATCTCTCTTGATGTTCCAATTTTGCGTATTTCCTCATTTAGCTGTTCAAAAAATGAATCCTTGTTATTAACCAATCGTCGTCGTTGACAGCGTATACCCCCAGTAAGGTTGTGTTTATTACCTAGTATTTTGAGATTCATCTTTATGATTCTTTCACTAATCGGTTCCCAAGTGGTTATGAATTTCCTCAGTTTTCTGTGTATTAGTATGGATACGCCTTGTTTTGCTCTACCTTCTTTGGGCACTCCACTATAAAAAGTGATCGTAATGCCCCCAACTTTCGGAGCCTTTTCCTTTCTTCTTTGTTTCCGTCAGTACTGCAATTTCGACTCGAAGATTTTCTAATTCATTTACAACTTCATTTACTTTCCTGGAGAGACCTTGTGTGTTCCATGTACCACATATCATTGTTCTTCTTCTTTGCTGTTTTCGTCTTCGTATATCCGTTCGATTCCGTGGCTTTCGATTAGGTTTTTTAGCAGAGGCTTTTTTTACATAGGGTAGGGAGCTGGCCTACCGCTACAACCCTCCTCCTTTGTTCGGGCTTGGGACCGGCAGTGACGACTGTAAGCTAGTCAATCCACCTACAGCCGCCCCAGAACAGAACGGAAAAGAGAAATCTTCTCACCAATGACACCAGAAAAATGGAACCAATATTTTACAAATATGCTAACAGAAGATAGACCAGAGTTCAAAAATACCCAACATGGAAACCCAAATATAGTTATACGAGGAATCCCAATAAGGATAACAACATCAGAAGTTTAAAGAAGTATGTAAAACGCTAAAAAAATGGTAGAGCTCCAACCAGGAAACATCCCGGGAGAGATAGTAAAATACGGAACTGAAAAGCTATTTAGCGCTTTGAGGAACTTATTCCAAAGATGCATTAACACATCAGAAGTACCTGAGGAATGGAAAATATCATTCGTATCAAGAATTCATAAGAAAGGAGATAAAAATAATTGCGATAACTATAGGGGAATAACGGTTACAGGATCTATTAGCAGAATATACGGAAAAATACTTAAAAATAGAATAGAAACGGAATACGCGGACGTAGAAGCTGAAGAACAGGCAGGCTTTAGAGCAGGAAGATCCACAATAGACCATCTCTTCTCACTGACACAAATCCTAGAAAAGAAAACCGCATTTGATCAGGAAGTCCATGTCTTGTTTGTTGATTTAAAAAAAGGCCTACGACAGCGTGCCCCTAATGAGATTGTGGGAAACACTACAACGGAGTAATGTAAGCACCGAAATAATTTAAGCCGTAAAATCCTTATACCAAGACGCAAGAAGTAGTGTGAAAACCAAATATGGTATAACAGGTTTCCCGGTCACAAAGGGTCTCAAACAGGGCTGCTGTATACCCCCAACGCTATTTAAAATCTATTTGGAGAGTGCACTGAAGAACTGGAAAAGGAAATGCAGCAGTATGGGATTACCACTGGATGACGATACTACATTGTACACGCTATCATTTGCAGATGGCCAGGTAGTAGTCGCTCAGGACATCGATGATATGGAATACATGACACAAAAACTTATGGAGGAATATGAAAAATGGGGCCTAGAAGTCAATATTAAAAAGACCGAGTACATGTGCGTCGGAAGACAACAGCAGGACTTGAAACTGGCCACAGGACACACCATCAAACACTGTGCCAGTTATAAGTATTTGAGAACAAGAATATTTAGGGACGGAACACTGGAAGAAGCAATATTCGAGAGGAATATCCAGGGAAGAAAAGCGATTGCAATGCTTAATAGTATACTATGGGACAAAAACATAACCATTGAAAATAAGAAGAGAATTTACAACTCAATAGTGAAAAGTATAATAACTTACAGCTCCCAGGTGTGGCCATTAAAGGAAACAGAAAAAATACTAAAAGCTACAGAAATGGATTTCTGGAGACGAGTAGCCAGAAAATCCAGAAAAGACCGCATACCAAATGACACGATAAGGCGAGCTTTAGAAATAAAGCACGATATAGTGGACGAAATCAGAACCCAACAGTTGGTATGGTACGGACATGTACAGAGAATGTCACAAGACCGACTATCTAAAAAGATTTTAAATTGGAACCCTCATGGAAAAAGAAAGCGAGGAAGACCACGCCAAAGTTGGAGAGCAGGAATCAACAAGGAAGTACTAGAGAGAGATCTGGAGGAGGAGGGATGGAGAAACCGGGAGGAGTGGAAATTAGGCATCGGAAGACGGAAGACGTTATAAAACCGATTGATATATATATATATATATATATATATATATATATATATATATATATATATATATATATATATATAAATAGTTAGCTGAAAATGTGTAACACAGAAGTTATTATTATCAAAATTTCTAACATAAACAAATGCTATTTTTAATTTGCCTTATTGTTAAATGTGCATAACCACGATTTCTGTTTCAACTCCGTAATTATTTTTTAAATTAAAGCTAAGTAGATATAATATTAATTACATTTGCTTTATATAAATAATTACAATAAAAGATTTACATTTACTAACATTTCATCCTTTCATGTCAGAGGAGAATTATGTAATTCGTCTAACAGGGTGTGCATCTGCTTATACTGTTTTATTAAGAAGGTGGGAATAGACTTATCTGATAATCAGATATGCTTTACTTTTTAAATGTTCCTTTACCATGCAAGCTTATGTAAGAGTAGTTATTTTTTATTAAGAATATGACTTTTACTAGATAGGCATCAGAAAAAAAACTAGTGAAAAGGCATACTAATTAACATAACATGTATATACCATATTTTAAAATGGATTTACATAAACTTTGTTTGTACTGTCTGGTAATGTTTTTTTTACTCAGTAACTGTTGCCTATGAAACCTATTCACATAGAAATTGAATTAAAGTATTGAAGCTGTGTCATAATACCCACCCTTAAGGAAGGGATAACCATGTATCCGACCAGCCTCATCCGAGTGGGGCGGGTTCTCTCTAAAATAAAATAAAATTGCAAACCTGGAGGCGTCACTGGATCTACTACCCTTCCTTATAACAGTCGGATGAAGGTCGATATACTAAGGTCCTTAAGTATAAGAAATAATTATATTTAACTAATTAATTAAATATTGACCGAATAAGAAATTACCAGTTTATTTGTTAGTGATTAACAATAACACGCCAAGGATATTTCTACCAAAATAATATATTGTATTAACGTTAGATTAAAAATATGAGCAGGGTTATCGTATATTCAACAGATTTGAACTACAAATGAGGTATAATTATAACTTTTTAACTGGAATCAATAATACTAATCCTTAAAGACGTAGATTGGGAGCCAACAATAAGTAAATCATTACATATTTACCTGGTTTGTTTTTTGTAATTTAAAAAGTTATGACATCGTGAGGTAACTATCCATTTAGTACCAGTACTAAGAAGTAGATAACATGGAATTTATGAATAAATAATTTATTGGAGAATAGTTGCCTGTGTACAAAAAAAATATATTTAATGATAACATACCTTAATTCACAATAAAAAAAAAAATTATCGTTTAATCACAGTTTGCGGTAACGTTAATCGAAAACGGTAGACGATAACGGTAATAGGCGACGTTATGCCCTCTGATAAATGTAGGTGATCGGTTTTTTGATGATCGTAACCAGTAAGGTGTCGATGGTGGATGGTGATTCTACATATATATTAAGCTAAGTAAAGGTAACTGTATATGGATCTGCCGATCTCGGGTAGTTCTGAAGGTTGGATCACAGACGAAACTTGTTCCAGTTCCGATCTAACGTAATTTATAGGGCGAGATGTTATACGTTGCATCATCTTGGGACGGGACAAGCGGTGTAGGATTGGATGCTAGCCTTGGCTGAAGCAGCTTCTGATTACCTCGGTATCTCCACAATCTTACGGTTTTATATATAAGGATGCTGGAATGGAGGCAATAGCAAAAGTTACAGTCTAGCGCTGATGGTGTTAATACAGATAATATTAGCGCGAATTAGAAGCTGGTAAAATTTGAAAGTTAATTTTTTGAGTTTCACTAAACGAAATTTTCAGAAAGATGTCCATTGCACACAAATTAATTTACATACTTAATTACATAGTCAAAAATTGTAGCAGAAATGTTGAGAATTGCAGTTGTTTTTTGTGTATCTTAAAACAAGATAATATAAAGGATACTATCTTAATTATTTATTTTATAGCCAGAAATATCAATTTTCAGTTCAATTAGAAGTGAATAATTTTACATTTGGGTAATATTTTTATTTTGTTGAATATTTGCTGAATATTTTCATAAAAATTTGCAGACTTAGAAAGGTCTGTTACATAGAAGCATTAGCTGATATCTTATAAAGTTGTAGGTTACTTGATCTTTCAACAATCTCATGTATAACGTATACCAAGGGCCAATGTACTTAATTTATCTTGATGGTAGGTATTTACTATTTTATTCAAGCCTGGTTAGTTTCATATCGAGTTAGAAACGAAATTCATGAATGAAGTAAAACTATTTCAATAATTTCAGTGTTAAATAGTGTATGTAACTTAATATGGCAACTTTTGAATTATTTATAGAAAATATATATGAAAGTATATATTCCTGTTATCAAAGATCAATACATTCTTTTAAAATAAAACTTTTAAAGTCTGTACAGTGATATGACAAACGCTGAAGGTAATATGTAATGTTTCCAATTTTATAAAATTGCATACGTTCTCCGATAAGTTTGATTTATATATAGGAGACTATTTTCCTGTCATGTAGAATGCTTCTTGACAAAAAGCTAGATTTAGTATAAAATACTTCAGTTTGAAGTGTTATAGGCCCTTTTCTCCTTTGACGTCGACTAAAGACGTGCGAATTCATGTTGTAACATCTTCCACTAATAAACAAATACGAAAATATAAAGAATAACATTATTTTAAGTTTATTGTGAGTACAAGTAAGATCATCAATATTACTTGGTCGACTAACTTACTTATGGTGGTGAATTACATAAAATAATTTTATTCAGATTACATACAAGTGTTCCATGAAAAACTAAATTTGTAATAGTAAAAGACAAAAAACCTGTATTGTATATGAAATTGCGATTTTTGAAAAATAGTGTCATAAAGCTTTAAATCGTTACTTCCAGCACTCTTCAAGCAAGCATTGAAATTATTCGTCATTAGTCAGTAACTCGTTTTCTTAATTGCTGCTAGATTTTGCAGTATATTTTAATTTAATTTTTTCAGACAGCGGACATTGTTACTGCAGACGTTAGTGTTGAGATATTCTTACAACAAAAATCCCTTATTATCAAATCAGAGCTACGTGGGATTACTTATTACTTATTTCTTTTGAATATTCGTGATATGGATAATTAAGTAAAATTTGTCGAATGCCTGATAAAGATGTATTTTAAAGTGTAATGTTGCCCCATCAAGGTAAACATTAGGTTTTCTGCTTAGAACCTGCTATGGTCAAAATTTGGCCTCGAAAATATTTTTCCTATCTTTTGATTTTCATAGTCTTTGATGGAATTAAATGATCATAAAATTAAAATTTAGATTAGATTAAATTAAATTTTCTTAAATTATAAATTGATGTACCTTATTTTTCATTTAATTTTCTTTGAGAAAACTTATCGTTGTTCTTGATATTGTTTATTTACGTTAAGGTGACAAACCTTGTAATTTTCTTAAAATATCTTCCAAATTTTACCAGTGTCATGTAAGGAACTAGTATATGATTTCCATAGTGCTTTTCTAGTGGGTATAAACAAAAACACTTCATTATCATGGATAGATTTACGATTGAATCCTGATTTGGCAAACAAACAGAATTGACATCCTGAAGGTGATACGTCACATGTCTTAAAGTTTTAAAATGCGGCGTTACCAAAAATGGTCCAAAGCCAAGTTGTTTATTATTTTATGCCAGCGAATAATACGCTTTATTTTCTCTCGCACTCTTACAAATGTATTGATATAGAGTGGAGATAAATCCTCGAGTTTGTTGAGTTGATTTTTCTCATTTTATGTTTGTCGCGAACCAGTGTTCGAATCTTTAATTTTTTGGATTAATTTCAAATTACACATTTTGTCCCCGGAAGAGGAAGTAAAAATCCGGAGTGGGTCAATCCTACTTAAAGCAAAATCACGTTAGTGATCACTCTCTCTGTCACGATACTTTCAGTTTAGGAATTCAGTATTTTCAAAAAAGTTTTATAACAAACGGGCGTTGTGCCGATTTTTGAAAAGCTGAAATTTTCGGTTCCGGTACTGCTGAAAGTTTTTGGTTTAGATGCCTTACCGCTATTTATGGGCGATATTTTTATGACCGAAAAGTACAAAAGAGTATTTTAAAGACTCGAGGTGAGTCGCCATTATACGTGATTGCTAATTTTTTTGTATGGCTATTTAAGTCGAATTCTCTTCGAGAATTTTCTGACACTTACTGGAATATAATGTCCTAAACAAGGATGTTTCTTTGTTCCAGGGTTTTGTTTTTGGAGTTTTGGACTTTGTGGTTTTTTTGGATTTTAATCCCTGCATTCCTTTTGAATCTACCGTCATTCTAAATTTCATTTGGATTTTGGTCTTACCCAACCAAGTTACCACTTTGAAATTTTCTTTTACCCTTGGGGTAAGAGTACTTGTGGCTGTACCAGCAGGACTTGAGACTTAAACGACCCACGTACATACTGTACCATCCATCTAACGTTTTGGAGAACCACCCAGCTCGTGTTCCTTCTTCATCATTCGGAGAACCGACTAGAAAACTCCAGATACGTCTCAACCATAACATTTTCGTGTTATTTTTTTTTTATTCGCAAAGAATCGTGACATCGAGTAAGTTTTTGGTTTTGTAAATTCACTAGTGATTCGATATCTTTGCGAACACACGTACATCATTATTTAAATTTAAGTACTATATTTCTTCAATGGACCATTAGTAATACTTGTAGTACGTCACCAACGCTACAACTTTCTAATATGGTAAACCATACGCCAACATTGCAACTGTCTAGTTTTGTAAGATTTACTTTTTTAGTTTTATAGAAGTTCAAAATTCATTTCTTGATTCTAAGATAATTAAATACACTCAGATATATTTAAAGGAAAATGTAAATCTTTTTCATTTATTTCCTTTTATTGTTAATAAAATATTTTACAGTTTTCTCCAAGTTTTTTTCCTCTGGCCATCCATGTCGGTTGTAGTAAAAATAAACTTCGGGTTTAAGGGTTTTCAGGAGAGATCAAATTAACAGGGAGAGTAAAAAGACCGAACCTGCCTGAGAGAGAGCTAGTTAGATTAGGTCACAGATATTATCCCATCGAACCTAAAGGGGGTGCTTAGGTGTTAACCTGAACGATAGTCTTTGATCTTGGGAAATTTTCCTTATTTGGGAGGTTGGATAGATTTTGGCCTCGATAAGAGTACCTGCCGGGAGGATCAAGGGCAGTGAGGTATTGATTCCTATTTTGACAGCAAATGGTTATACCCAAAACCTGTAGCAGTCTTCTGACAGACCACTAGCGAGGGGTTATTGAGTTTGACTAGCCCAACAGTGGGTTTTAAGGGGAAAATTGTGTAGGGACAAAGGGTTCCTTATTTTGGTAAGACTATCGGGCAGCTAAGAATAACAAATTAACACCAACGCCAAACTAAACATAACAAATCATCAAAGCAATGCAAAGTAAGTGAACAAATTTCTAAATCGCCTGCACATATCGCTCTGAATTAAAAGTTGTGCGTCCTCGGTTTACTCTACGAAGTATAGGCCAATTACTTTGCATGTAAAAACTTGCAGGACAATGGTTAATTAACAGTTATGATTCTTTTGATTTATTAGATTACAAAAAGGAAAATTCTGTTTATTGGTGTAGCATCGTTTCTTAATATCTTTGGTTGCTCTATCCGATCTAAGAGAAATAAAATCTGTTTTTTTCCAAACTTCAGCGCCAATTTTTTTATTAGTTTAAAACTTGTGAGCTTTATTCACATTTTACGACAAAGTAAAATACAAAGAATCCCAAGCTAGAGTACGCAAAATGATTAGTAACAAAAAGAACAACCAATGGGAAAAGACATGCTCAAGACTCAACACTTACATAGGAGGAAGAAAAAGCACAGAAAGCTGGAGACTTCTTAAAAATATGAGAACAGAACGGAAAAGAGAAATCTTCTCACTAATAACACCCGAAAAATTGAACCAATATTTTACAAACATGCTAATAGAAGATAGACCAGAGTTCAAAAGTACCCAACATGGAAACCCAAATATAGTTATACGAGGATCCCCAATAAGGATAACAACATTAGAAGTTAAACAAGTATGTAAAACGCTAAAAAATGGTAGAGCTCCAGGATCAGGAAACATCCCAGGAGAGATAGTAAAATACGGAACTGAAAAGCTATTTAGCGCTTTGAAGAACTTATTCCGAAGATGCATTAACACATCAGAAGTACCCGAGGAATGAAAAATATCATACATATCAACAATTCATAAGAAAGGAGACAAAAATAATTGCGATAACTATAGGGGAATAACGGTTACAGGATCTATTAGCAGAATATACGGAAAAATACTTAAAAATAGAATAGAAACGGAATACGCGGACGTAGAAGCTGAAGAACAGGCACGCTTTTAGAGCAGGAAGATCCACAATAGACCAACTCTTCTCACTGACACAAATCCTAGAAAAGAAAACCGCATTTGATCAGGAAGTCCATATCTTGTTTGTTGATTTAAAAAAGGCCTACGACAGCGTGCCCCTAATGAGATTGTGGGAAACACTGCAACAGAGTAATGTAGGCACCGAAATAATTAAAGCCGTAAAATCCTTATACCAAGACGCAATAAGTAGTGTGAAAACCAAATATGGTATAACAACAGGGTTCCAGGTCACAAAGGGTCTCAAACAGGGCTGCTGTATATCCCCAACGCTATTTAAAATCTATTTGGAGAGTGCACTGAAGAACTGGAAAAGGAAATGCAGCAGTATGGGATTACCACTGGATGACAATACTACATTGTACACGCTGTCATTCGCAGACGACCAGGTAGTAGTCGCTCAGGACATCGATGATATGGAATATATAACACAAAAACTTATGGAGGAATATGAAAAATGGGGCCTAGAAGTCAATATTAAAAAGACCGAGTACATGTGCGTCGGAGGACAACAGCAGGACTAGAAACTGGCCACAGGACACACCATCAAACACTGTGCCAGTTATAAGTATTTGGGAACGAGAATATCTAGGGACGGAACACTGGAAGAGAGGAATATCCAAAGAAGAAAAGCGATTGCAATGCTTAATAGTATACTATGGGACAAAAATATAACCATTGAAAATAAGAAGAGAATTTACAACTTAATAATGAAAAGTATAATAACTTACAGCTCCCAGGTGTGGCCATTGAAGGAAAGAACAGAAAAAATACTAAAAGCTACAGAAATGGATTTCTGGAGACGAGCAGCCGGAAAATCCAGAAAAGACTGCATACCAAATGACACGATAAGACGAGCTTTAGAAATAAAGCACGATATAGTGGACGAAATCAGAACCCAACAGTTGGTATGGTACGGACATGTACAGAGAATGTCACAAGACCGACTACCTAAAAAGATTTTAAATTGGAACCCTCATGGAAAAAGAAAGGGAGGAAGACCACGCCAAAGCTGGAGAGCAGGAATCAACAAGGAAGTACTAGAAAGAGATTTGGAGGAGGAGGGATGGAGAAACCGGGAGAAGTGGAAATTAGGCATCGGAAGACGGAAGACGTTATAAAACCGATTGATATATATATATATATATATATATATATATATATATATATATATATATATATATATATATATATATATATATAGCTTTATTCATGCTATGAAAATTTTTATTTAAGTAAAACTCTCACAAATAATTGGCACGCACCGCTGCGATGAAACGCTTAACGTTACCAGCTGATGCTGTAATATTGTATAGCTTTCACAAACTTTATGTTACCCGGAAAAATTATTTCTTTACTGTTTTCGTTAAGGGAAGTATTTTAGGAACCTATAGTCTACTGTTTCCTTGTTTTTGATCAAGAAATGAACTATGCAAATGCAAGTGTTCCAAGTCAAATATATTCGTACAATATGGCTTTACCAGTTGTATGTCGAATGTTCTGAGTTAGTTTCTACTGGTTTTTGTTTATCCTACAGTTTCTATATTTTATTAATAATAAAATAATTGGGTTGTTTTTGCGAATAGAGATTCCACAGTTTAATAGTGCTACGATTTAAAATTATTATTTTTACGAACAGTTTCAAAAAAAAAAAAAATTATATGTCCCTAAGTTTGTTTTGCACATAGTAGAACTTAATGGTCAAGTCATTACTTTATTTTTATCTTTTTATAACTCTTAATTATACAATACATAGCATAAACTTACTGATGTTTTACGGCAAGTGTCGCTGCTTAGTAAATCAATCCTTGATGGCTTGAATGTCATAGCATGGTTAAGCTCCAACCAAAAGCCCTAAAATAAAAATACTGAATAAGAAATAAGCGTTTAACAGTTTAACAACTTTTCTATTCAGTAGCATTTCTTCCAAATAACCATATTCTCTCTGTATAATTCTACATTCCAACACGTGGTACATAAAAAAGATGAGAGCGACAAAAAATATTACCGATCTCTTCATTCTTCTAAATTTACAATATCTCACTCAATTAGGAAAAATCTGAATAGGTTAAACAGATTAAATAGGTTTGCAAAATATCCTATAATCATAAGATTCATAATTCTGAGCGATTGACTTTAAACTTCTAAAATTTTTCATGTGCTTATGGTCCGCATTCCGTCAAAAGACCTAGTTTATCTTCTCCCTAATAAATATCAGAAAACAACTTCCACTTTCCGTCGAGAAATAATTAGGTAGAATAGATAGAAATAGTGCAGGTCGAAATTATAATCCCAGGTCTGATGAAGTTTTACACTTCTAAAACCGGGATCGTCGCTAGGGCACATTATTATACGAGGATGGATTGAAAAGTTCGCGGCCTCGTCAAGGAAACAAAATAAAATACGTACAAAAATATTTTAATTTTTCGATGCTCTGGCTCTATGCGCTTCTTCCACCTGCTTTCCAAAGCTTCCACACCTGTTTGAAAAAAAGATTCCTCAAGGTCTTCAAAATACTGGTTGACTGCAGCTTCGATTTCAGTTGATGAAAATTTCTGGTCATCAAGGTGGTTTTTTTAGGATTGGAAACAGATGAAAGTCCGAAGGTGTCAAATCAGGAGAATAAGCCGAGTGGGGCAGCAATTCGAAACCACAATTACGAATTTGAGCCATAGACTCAACAGACGCGTGAACGCGAGCGTTGTCTTGATGGAACAAAACTTTCTTTCTCAGTAATCCTGGGCGTTTTTCTTTAATTCCTTGACGTAAACGACGCAAAAAGGTGCAATAGTAAGTCGAGTTTATTGTTTCGCCTTTCGGAAGGTAGTCCGTCATAATAATACTTTTAGCGTCCCAAAAAACTGACGCTATCACTTTTCCAGCAGACAGAATTGCCTTCACTTTCTTTGGGGTCGGTTCGCCAGATTTTTTCCACTGCTTAGATTGTTGTTTTGACTTTGGAGTATCGTGGTAAACCCACGTTTTGTCACAAACCTGTTAAGAAAATCTTGCGGATCAGCCTCATACATCTCCAAATAGTCGCGGGAAATCGTGAGTCGAATTCGCTTTTGTTCAAGTGAAAGCAATCTGGAGACCCACCTGGCGGAAACCTTAGAAAATTCGAGTTCGTTGGCAATGATGTTTGGTATTCGTTCATACGAGATGCCTATATTGTCTGCAATCTCTCTGATAGTTAATCTACGGTCTTTCAATATGAGATTATACTCTTTGCCGATATTTTCTTCAGTCGTAGACGTCGTGGGCCGGACGGATCGAAAGTTATCTTCGATGCTGTGTCGTCCACGTTTAAATTCTGCAATCGATTTTTTCATAGTGGTATATAACGAAGCAGATTCCCCTAGTGTTGTTTCCATATCATCGTAAATCTCCTTTAGTGTTAATCTTTTTTTAAACAGGTACTTGATGACCGCACGTTGTTCAATTTTTTCCATTTTTCCAAAAATGCTGCACTTGGCCTCACTAAACTCGTTCTAACCTAAAAACCACAAATTCTACAGCAATTGTGTGATAACCAAAGAAAGTATGAACTTATTGAGGGTACTATAATAAAAATATTGTAATTATTTTTTGGTGAGGCTGCAAACTTTTCAATCCATCCTCGTACATAACACATCAGGATACTCGCATTTATTGCTACGCTCTGCCACATATGCAGATCCGACATACCAATTAATCAGCTGCTACAGTCCTCCATAATGCATAATTTTACAATGTATCCTTAATTTCGCTAGAATTAGCCAGAAATTGGCTTAAGTAAACATTATACATTTTAATAAAATATAGACTGTTACAGGTGGTGAGCAAAATTAACATCAAGATTTTCGATGACCTTGGTTAATTAAAGAAGTCAGTTAAAAATAGCGTTGTCATTCGTCCAATAAATTACGATGCCTCACTGTTTTTAGTTTTATAAATCAGGTTCCCTTCAGCCCAACCAATCAACGCTTTCCATCAGTCCACCTGCCCTCGTTAAGTCTCCGATGCACCCATAAACAGTCGAGTTTCTTCACTCCGGCCGAGACACTTACGCCTGATGTTTGACGCCACAATGGACACCTGGCTTTCTGTCAAATAGAAAACTTTGACAGGTCCTTTCAGGGAAAATTGTGGCACCAAAATATACGGTCGTTAAAAATAGGCAATGAAAAAATAAAAAAAAACTGTGAATAATAATAATAATAAGAAGTAATTTAAAAATGTGGAAAACAAGTGGGTGACTGAAGTTATACATCATTGCTTATACTTTTAACTAACATTTGTTTGAATCGTAAGAGATAGTTGCTTCAATGGTTTCCAACTCAGAGAGTTAGAGATCACAGGAAATACGTACATTTCACTATTTAAAAAAAATATACAGGGTGAGTTAACGATAGAGTAAAGTTCATTATCTCATTTGTTTCGGGAATGACGAAAAAATTTAAATACAATAGTTTTAGGGAATATTAAGATACAGAGTTTAAAATTATTTTCGAGGGTACTTCAAAAAATTGTGGCCAATATAACATACGTTTTTTTAAATGGAACATCCTCTTTTTTAATTTATTTTTAAATTCTGTGTAAAATTTTATAACTTTTTTATTAATAATGTTATATACCTAAACCTAGTAGTTTTTCTAATTTTTCAATTTTTTTTTTAAAAAAAGTACTAGTTTTGCAATTTTGTAAAAAATTGCCAGTAGCGCCATTGTTTCTGAAGGTGGAATACTCATAATTGGTATGAGCGTTCTATAGAGACGAGAAAAAATATATATGTAAAGAAATTTGAGTTAGATGCTACAGGGTGTTCAAAATAAATTTATGCATTTCGATTATTTTAAATCGAAAAATCTCAATTTTTTAAATTGGCACACCCTGCATATTATTATTTTTTTCTGATATTTTTTGAATATTTTTGAAATTTAATGTTCCACACCATACATTAAGCGACCAATGGTTTTGGTTTTGAATTTCTCGGACTCAAAATGGATTAACTGTTGAATAATAATGCATGTTATGGCTGTTAGCTGTTCCATTACTGCGAAAAGTAGAAAACATTATTCTGGATAAAAAAATTTGGATTGGCCTCTATTGCTCTATTCATGGTGGTACAAAAGTTTACTCGTCGTTCAAAATCACGGTCTTGAAGTTCTTGGTGTAGTTCCATATGAAAGTGATGATATTTGTATTTTCTCGTGGTGCGATTAGCCGTAGATTGAGATGTGTCAGATAAGTCAGTTTTTTTGACGGCTGCTGACCTAGGGATTATCTTAAATATGAAGTAGAATCTCCATTTCTTTTTCCTCATTGGTAACATTCTGGTTTACTACTTCACGATTCATATACTCAAAGCTACCACTACCATCAAACCATTCCATTAAGCACCGAAAAGATTTTCTAGATGGTATACGTCTATTAGGGTACTTCGCCCCGTAAAGCCTTACTGCCAAAAGACAATTTTTCCTCACCTCGCCAGTATACAAACCATATCAATTAAATCATTTTTAGGAAAATTTTTGTACTTCACTTATTACAACAAATTAAACTATTTTTACTTGCTTAATAGACATGTCAAAATTTGACAATGACTACATTTTTGTCTTGTCTTGGCAACTATGATGTTATAGCGTAAGTGTATTAAAAACAAGGGCAAAAATTGAAAAATTCAAAATAAATCGAAAACTATTAGAAATAGGTATATGACTTACTTAGTAAAAGTTGAAGGGTTTTATAAAATCTATCAGAAAAAAATAATAACATACAGGGTATGGCGTTTAAAAAACTTGAAATTTTTCAATTTAAGATAGTCGAAATGCATAAAATTATTTTGAATACCCTGTAGCATTTAACTCAAACTTCTTTACACATATCTTTTTTTTTATTATTTCTATAGAACGCTCGTACCTATTATGAGTACTCCACATTCAGAAACAATGGCGCTACTGGCCATTTTTTACAAAACTGAAAACTAGTATTTTTAAAAAAAAAAATTGAAATATTAGAAAAACTACTAGGAATGTAATGAAAGACTGATTTTCCACTTTATTTAAAGAAAAAAAAAAAAAAAACTACTAGGTTTTGGTATATAACAATTTTGATAAAAAATTTATAAAATTTTACGCAGAATTTAAAAATAAATTAGAAAATAAGATTTAAAATTTTAAAAAAAAAAAACGTGTTATATTGGCTTCACTTTTTTGAAGTATCCTGTATACTCAAAAATAATTTTAAACTGTGCATCTTAACATTCCCTAAAACTATTGTATTTAACATTTTTTTGTCATTCCCGAAACAAATGAGATAATGAACTTTACTCAATCGTTGACTCACCCTGTACAACAAGCAGTACTAGCAATTGAAAAATGAACGTTACCGAAAATTGCTCTACAAAAAGCGAAATGCAAGTCTATTCACTGCGTATTCTACTTCACAAGACGGGTGTTGAAAGGGCTAAAACTGTAGAAACGTATTAGGTAATCACTACCAAATTTAATTTAGGTCATTTACTCGTACATGTTACAAGGAATTTCCAACGGAACAGTTACGCCAGAGTAAATATAAGACACAGTAGTGACAGTCCAACTTGGCACCCTTGGTCTCAAGAGGTTCAAGTTTGTAATGATCAAGTGACTTGTCACCATATTGCTGGTCTGATGCGTGCGAGTTTTTGAAATATTTAAATTTCTTCTTTCAAGGAAACTAACTCCTGTGGAGATACTGCATATATTTTTATAAGCACTAAACGCACAAAAAAACTTCCTCTTAACATCTTTTTAGTATTCCGTACCAAACACTTATAAGATCACGGTGTCTGTCTGTCCGTCTATCTGTCAGTTCGTCTATCTATCTGTCTGTCCGTCTGTCTCACCCGGGTTTCTCCGAAATTATTTGACGTAGAAAGTAGAAATTGATGGCCTCTTCAGAGCCGTGTAGTTTTGAAAGTTACATTTTTAGTTTTTGGGGGGTGAAATCGGAAGTGAAACAAAAATTCTTACTAGTTTATCGAGTGGGGTGGCAAATAGTTCAAAAATATATATAATGTCTTACATGCGCACCCTTTTCTTTGTATTATTTTGAAAATATCGCGAAAAATCGTTGTCCTCGACCTCTATCTCAAAAAGTACTTATCAAAAATTTTGAAAAAAGTCTGGAATATTCTCTACTGGGTGTAGAATGAATGAAAATTATCACAAGTGCATTACCTTTAATGATTTATCTGGCATATAAAAAAAAACAAAAATTTCCAGGTCATTAGTTTTCGATAAATATCGGAAACAAACTTTGTTGAAAACCTCATTTGGGGTGTGTTTCGTGAAGTCACTGATCATTTTATACTCCGTAACGAAAATTTTTACTTCAGAAGCAATCAACTTACGGAACACTAAATGCACTTGACCGGTTTTTATAATTATTTTCAATTATAACGTTAAACGAGACATTTACTTATTGGAAAATTATTAATAGTCTATTTCGGAGCACATTATAAAAAGATTCTCCGTGAAATCCAAATATAAACTTAACCCGCCACCGCGCTGGCAGCCATGTTAGTGGTACGATAGGGGACGCATGCGTGATACAAAACAGCACTTAAAAATTTTCATGAGCGTCGCTACTGTGTTTTATGTTTACTGTGGTTACGCTGTGTGCTTCAAACTTTTTCCTCGTCCTTTGTGTTCGCGCAATAAGCCAAACTAATTTAAATTTATTAATGGGATACCCTGTCAATTATTTTTAAAAGTCTCATATCAAAGCAGATGCTTTCGATACCAAATGCAAATACATCACTTTAAAATAAAACTTCTAAAGTCTGTATAGTAATATGATAAACGCCAAAAATAATATATAGCGTTTCCACTTTTATAAAATCACATACCCACTTGGAAAAGTTTGATTTATACATAAAGGACTACTTTTATAATAGAATATTTTACCAGTCACGTACGATGCTTATTCACAAAAGTTTCACAATATATTGAAATTGGGATCTAATGTACGATATTTTGTAAATTGGAATTTCAAACTTTATTGAGGTTTATAGGTAGTTATTTTATATCTTCGTCCATTTTTTATTTCTAGGTCGATCAGATGACTTCCTAGTGCAAGAAATGGCAGTTTTTGTGCATGATTTATTTTCTTGACAATTTTTTAGTGTTCCGTATGGAACACTTATTGGATTATTTCGATGTGCGTCTGTCAGATCCGATTTTCTCCGGAGCTATTTGATATACAAAACTGATATTTAGCAAAAGTATAGAAGTTGATTCAATTCAAAATTCGGTAATATTGAAAATCATGGATATTAATCAGCATATTCTAAAATATCTTGAAGGATTCAACATTATTAGCGACTAACAATATGGCTTTCGTAAACACAGATCAACAGGAGATATTCTGACTTATGTAACACATGTGTGGAACAACGCAATTGAGCACTTTGGAGAATCTCGAGCGGTTGGCAAGGCATTCGGCCGTGTTTGACACGATGGATTGTTGGATAAGCTAAGCTGTTATGGTGTGTCTGAAAAGTTGTGTTTTGTGGCTCTTTTGTTTCCTCAGAGAGCGTTCTTTACAAGTGGCAGTCGATGGATTTCTTTCTAAAACCTTCACTGTCAATGCGATCTGCTGGAAAAGACCGGGAATCCAATCTACAACTTTGCAGATGACAGTACGCTTATCTCTTCATTCACTTTGAAACGTTCGGACATCGGCTGCTCAGACTAATATCCGCAGACAGCAGGAAGGCATCCAACTTAACAAAGACCTGGAAGAAATTCTATCTTGGGGTGAAAGTAACAAAGTGGAATTTAACGCTATGAAAAACCCAAGCGGCAGTTTTTTCTCAAAAAGTTAACGTTGCTGAATCCGACGTCGTTATGTTAGGGCACTCCGTTCCTCTAGCATCGTAAATCAATTTGTTGGACGTTAATTTGGGAGCAAATATGTCTTGGTATGAACAAGCATAGCAAAGAGAGCTTCTCAAAAGCTGGGAATATTATTTCGAACCAGAAAGCTTTACACTCCACAACAACTGTTAATCCTGTCCAAAGCTCAAATTCGACCAACTATGGAATACTACTCCCATATTTGGGTCAGCTTCCAAACATACACTGCATTTGTTGGATTGTATTCAGAGAAGAGCTGTTCGCCTGATTGGAGACCCAGAACTGGCCGGTGGCCTTGACTGGTTTGGAAAGTCGAAGAACAGTTGGCGACTTGAGTCTATTCTACAAGTATTTTCATGGAGAGTGTTCGATAGACGTAACCCGCTTAATTCATCCCAGAGTGGTGCATGCTAGAAATACACGTCGCACGAAAACTTCACATCCGTATGACATTTAGCTTGTTACTCCTCGTACAACCCTTTTGAAGCAGTCTTTTATGTGGAGGACTTCAGCCCTTTGGAATAATTTGCCCAGGACTGTGTTTCCCATAGAGTACAATGTACAGCGTTTCAAGACCAACGTGAATCGCTTTTTCTGCACACGTGTCGCTCCTGTAGCGCTTTACAGATTTCCCTGCAGTACGTATGCTAGATCCCTAAAAAAAATAGAAATTGATGGCCCAGTCAGAGCTGTGTAGTTTTGAAAGTTAAATTTTGAGTGAAGAGGTTAGTTTGTACGAGGAAGTACTAAATTTTTTTTCCAAAATTCATCGATTGGGGTATCAGATGAAAGCTTCTGAAAACACGAATTCAAAAATATATATGACGTAGGACTTGCGCAAACTTTTCATTGAGTTATTTTTAAAAAATCTCTGTCCTCCTACCACATCTTACAAAGTACTGAACAACAAATTTTGGAAAAATTCTGGAACATTCTTCATGAAGTGTGGATTGAACGAAAATTAACACGAGTACATTACATTTGATACTTTATCTGGTATATGGGGGATGAAATCGGAAGTGAAAAAAATTTTACCAGATTTTACTGATCCAGCCTCATCTAGTGGTCAATGTCAAATGAAAAAAACACGAGATCTCTGTCCCTACTTGCGACATTTCTTTGAGTTAAAAAAATCTCTGTACTATCAAAAAATTTTTGAAAAATTTTTGAAATTATGACGAGTGCCTTACGTTTGATATTTTATTTGATATATCGGGGTGAAATCGGAAGTAAAAAAAAAATTATCAGGTCATCGAGTAAGGTGTCAAATGAAAACTTGCGAAAAACACTAGTTCAAAAATATATGTGACCTAATACTTGCGCACACTTTTCTTTGATTTAGTTTTAAAAAAATCTCTGTCCCCCACTCTATCTCGAGAAGTACTAATCAAAATATTTTTGAAAAAATTACGGAATATCCTCCATAAAGTGTAGATTGAGCGAAAATTATCACGAATGCATTGCGTTTCATAATTTATCTAGTATAAAAAAAAGCTATGTGACAATATCGAGGAGGTTTCTCGACAGTGTGTGGAGATAAATATATTTTCAGTACCACGCGTCGCGCCTCTTAGAGACAAAATAACTTTATTTTATTTGTTTATAATTAACCAAATATTTTTGTGGTAAATTTTGTTTTACACATTTATTATTAGATTTTAGATTGAGCTAGATTTATTTTTTGACTATTAGGTAACAAAGATGCTATAAGTATTATACATCATTAACTAATTTGCCGCTAATTACAAACAAAAAAAATAAATATTATGTAGCAGAGAATATCTATAATCTATAATATATATAAAATGCAATGTCTCTTTGTCTGTATGTCTGTCCATTAGTCCGTTTTTTATCACGCGAGAACCATTTATCCGATTTACCTGTCGTGAAAATACATATTGGATTTTAAGATATAACACGTAGGCTAAAAATATAAAATGTTCTTGGTCTAACACAACCTTCAAACGATACGTGTCAAAATTTCATGATATTTCGATGATTGGATTACAAGTTTTGCCGCTACAGTGGTTTCAGTGACGGTACGCTTTCACTCGATATTTTCAAAACAATGGAAAAAAATGGGAGATAAGGAGAAATCGAGATTTCGTGTGTTAATGATTAAACACTGTTTTTTTGATGGGGGAAAAAGGAAAACCGTTCAAGTAAAGAAACAGCTTGGTAAGTGTTACGGGGACTCTGTCCCTGGAAAATCAATACTTTATTTACTGGTATGCTGAATTTTTCAAAGGAAGTCGTACAGACACATAATGATGCTGAACGCTCTGGACGCCCAAATGAGGTGGTTACAACGGAAAACATAAAAAAATCCCACAAAATTGTTTTGGATGACCGTAAAGTGAAATTGCGTGAGATAGCTGACACCCTAGAGATATCAAAAGAACGTGTTGTTCATATTTTGTATGAACATTTGGGCATGAGAAAACTCTGTTCGAAATGGGTACCGTATTTGTTCACAGTAGATTAAAAACAACAAATTATTTATGATTCTGAGCATTGTTTGGACCTGTTTAAGAGCAATAAAAAGGATTTTTTCACGCGATGTGTGACAATAGATGGATCCACTACTACACACCGGAATCAAATCGACCGTCAGCTAAGTGAACAGTAGCCGGTGAAAGCCGCCCGAAGCGACCAAAGACACAACAGTTGGCTGGGAAGGTTTTGGGCTCTGTATTTTGGGATGCGCATGGAACAATTTTCATGGACTATGCTAAGAAGGGAAAACCATCAATAGCGAATATTATATAAAGTTATTGGTGCGTTTAAGGACAGAAATCGAAAAGAAACGGACCCAAATGAATTAGAAAAAGTGCTCTTTCAACAATACAATGCACCAAGTCACAAGTTATTGGTTACAATGGCAAAATTGCATGAACTGAAGTTCGAATTGCTACCTGATCCACCGATTCTCCAGATTTAGCCCCCAGCAACTATTATCTATTCGCAGACCTCAAAAAAATTCTCGCGGAAAAGAGATTTAGCTCTAGTGAAGAAGTTATCGCCGAAACTGAGGCCTATTTTGAAGGCAAAGTCAATTCCTTCTACAAGAAAGGTATAGAAATGTTAGAAAAGCATTGGACTGGATTGTATCGCTCTTGAAGGAGACTATGTTGAAAAAGATCGAATTTTGCAAAAAAAAATGGCTAAACCAAAAACTTTTCAGCCTACGTATTATACATGTCAGGAACTTTTTGTTTTATTCTGATTGGTCTGATTAGCCTGCTGAGTTAGTATGTGACTAGGCAAGTTTATAATCTGGGCCCTTAGTTCTAATATCCAAAACTATATTCGGTTGTTTTGTGAAGTCACTGATCAGTTTATACCTTCGTAACAATAATTTTTATTCGAACGGAACACTAATTGCCCAAGTTTAACTTGCACTTGATCGGTTTTTTAAACTTTACAATCTATGTAATAATAAATAGGAAAATGAAAAGCATAGAAGCTTTATGCTCACTGTGAGATAATAAAAGATATTAAAGGATAGAGATACTGTTGGCAGCATTGCCTCCTAACTGTCTCGTCATATTAGATATTACAAAGATTCTTAAAGATAAACAGATAATTCTTATGAGACGTTTTGTGGAAAATTTCTGACCAGACCCAAGTAAGTCATAAACAAAGAAACAAACAAATTTTTAGGAAAATTGAAAGATAAACTGCTTCTTTAAACAATTTTTCGAAAATCCAACCATTTAATGAAAGTAGAATCAAAAAGACAAATAATATTAGGTCAGTCAATACCAATACCAAAAGCGGAGCATCACTTGAACCAAATATTGAACACCTTTATGAAACTTCGTCTGTCATATGCACATACCCTAAATTTCCAATCGATCCGTTAAGTCATTCATTGTTTATTAGCTGATTAAAGTAGACATGTTTGAGTATTTTTTAAAATGGAAAAAAACGGATATGGTGCAGTGATAAAATTCTTTATTTTGGAAGGTTTATTGGCAACGGAGATCCTTGCAAAGTGAGTGAAAGTATTAAAGAAGTCTACTTCTTCATTTCCAACTATTCATATATGGACTCTAGAGTTAAAACGTGGTCGTACAAACGTCAGTGATGATCCACGTTCAGGACCTTCAAAAATTGCAACAACTGAAGAAAGTGTTGTGCAAGTGCAAGATATGGTAATGACAGACCGTCGATTAACCGTCGATGATTTAGCTGAAGCTATAGGTATTTTACATAGATCAGTACGTGAGATCTTAACTAATGTTTTGGGTACGAAAAAGCTATTCACAAGATGAGTGCCATATTTGCTAACATCAGAACAAAAACGCACTTGAGAGAAACTTTCTAAACATTTGTTTTTTTTTTATGGGTCTAGCACACGTGCTACAGGGAAGTCCCTAAAGCTCTCCAAGAGCAGCATGTGTGCGAAAAAAGCGATTTACGTTCTTGAATCGCTGTAAATTGTACTCGGTGGGAAACACAGCCTTGGGTAAATTAATCCAAAGGGATGTTGTTCTCCATATAAAAGATTGCTTAGCGCGACATGCATCGCTATAGGAGGAATTAAGCGGGCTACATCCTTCGAACACTTTCCATGAAAATACTTGTAGAACAGACTCAAGTCGCCAACCGTTCTTCGATGTTTCAGCGAATCAAGGTCGCCGGTCAGTTCCGGGTCTCCAATCAGACGAATAGCTCTTCTCTGAACAAAATTCAACAAATGTAGTATGTGTTTGGGAGCGGAGCCCAAAACATGGGAGCAGTATCCCATAGTTGGTCAAATTTGAGCTTTGTAAACAATTAACAGTTGTTGTGGAGTGTAAAGCTTTCTGGTTAGAAATAATATTCCCAACTTTTGAGAAGCTCTCCTTGCTACGCCCGCAACATGCCAGGACATATTTGCTTCCAAATTAACGCCCAACAAATTGAGTGACGATGCTAGGGGAATGGAGTGCCCCGACATGACTATATCAGGCTCAGCAACGTTAACTTTTTTAGAAAAAACTGCTGCCTGGGTTTTGTAGCGTTAAATACCACTTACTCTCAACCCAAGATAGAATTTCTTCCAGGTCTTTGTTAAGTTGATCGACCTCCTGTTGTTTGCGGATATTCGCCGGAGTAGCCGATGTCCGAGCGTTAAAGCGCGGTCTTTTCCAGCAGATCGTTAATGTAAATGAGAAAGATAGTAGGAGATAGTAGGGAGCCTTGAGGTACACCAGCGTTGCAAGTGAAGGTGTTAGAAAGAAATCTGTCGACCGCCACTCGTAAAGAATGTTCTCTGAGGAAACATAAGAGCCACAAACAGAACTTTTGAGACATACCATAAGAGCGTAGCTTAGCAGCAGTCCGTCATGACAAACACGGTCGAATGCCTTGGATATGTCAAGAGCAACCGCTCGTTTCACATGGAATAAAACTGATTTTGTGCATCGATTTGTCGCTATAGAGGAGACTTGGATTTACCAGTATGATCCTAAACTGTGGACAAGCCGCACAGTGGACTAAGCCTGGTTGTTCAACTCCAAAGTAGCAAAAGTGTTCAAAGTTGTCCAAAAAAATTATGGCATCAATGTTCTGGGATACAAAAGGAATTTTGTTAATTGGTTACCTTCAAACCGGTGAAACAATCATGGGAGAGTATTATTGCAAACTTTGAACCAGCTGGATGAGGAAATTCGTGGGAAAAGGCCCGGTTTGCAAAAGAAAAAATGAGAGAGAGGGGCTTTGGCAACGGCAAATGTGGTCGGATTAAAGTGCGAATTATTGGAACATCCACTCTATTCGCTAGACCTGGCTCCCTCTGACTTCCCCAATTCCCAAATTTCAAAAGATTTCTACGTGGGAACCGTTTTTCATAAATAATGAGATGATAGCTTCCGTAAATGGGTATTTTGAAGGTCTTCTGGAAAACCACTTCAGAGATGGGGTAAATGAATTGGAAAATGGCTCGAAAGAATATATTGAGCTTGTTTCAGTTCCGCTTTTAAAACTTATTCACTTATGTATAGTTACAAAACTCTGAATAATAGATTACTTTTCATTGTTAGGGATGAAATAAAAGTACTGACAAAAATTTAAATAATAAGAATGCTCTAGAGGGAGATACCTTTACAAATTTGGCTTTGAAAAACTAAAAAGACCTTCCATGATGTAGTGAACATAACCCAGATTATTATTAACGATATCGATTTCCCAAATTTATGAAGAAAACCTCCAAAAATTATTTTAATCTCAAACAAAGATCAGGACAGATCTCTGATAGGCAGTTATTGCCCAACCGGTCTTTTGTTAAACTTGAGAAAAACTATCGAAAAAATAATTTTATGTACAATGGACGATTTTATTATAGACAAATATATATTACTTGATGAAAAGTTTTGTTTCCGGTCGAACCGCTTCAAAATATTTCAAATACCAGTCCGACGTGTAAAATTTGAAATAAATTCAACAGAAGGTACAGGAGCGATGCTATTTTTTTCGAGAGTAGTTAATCCCTTGCCAAATTATGGCATAACAGATTGATTAACCGGAACGGATATGTCACATTGACTAATTAACGTAATAATATGGGAAACAGAAAATTCTTATTTTCCACCGACAACACAAATCCTGGTTACAATAATGATGAGCTTGGGTCGCCCTCCTTATATATTTTATATACTTCCTAAAATTTGACCAAAATAGTCTTTATTTATTCGTCGATGCCACAGTGATCACAGCTCTATTGGGTCAATCTAGTATTGTACTTTCAATGCTACAATGAAATGAAAATTAATTAGAAAAATGGATGCTCAATTGTAAGATTCAGGCAAAATCTAAGTTATATCAATCACAGACTGGTATCAACAAACGTTAAAAATTGGAAAAAAAAAATTGTGTGTTTGTGAATATGGAAAAAAACATGCATAATATTGGTAGGAAAACGTTAAAGAAAATACTCGCGATTTACCCTTTGATTAGCAACCATTTAGAAATTAACACTAAAGGGAAAGTTTTGTTCAACACGACATTAGAAACATTATTTTGATTTTTGGTATTTCTGTATGGAGCAAGTTAAAACACAATAAATCTGAAAAAATTTCTAATCCTCCAAAATAGGATCCTTAAAATTACATTGAATATACTCAGGCTTACCACAAACAACATAAAATCCCACTGTCCCATTGTGCCACTGTCTTCTTATTTATACCGTATCACGACTCATCAGCCGAGCTATGATCGATAAACAAGAGAACAAAACTTGCAGAACTTATTGCAGTTTTTAACGTAAAGCCGCGGTAAGATACAACAAGTTGTATCTTTGACTGATGAAAGTCTTAAGAGTTTAAAAGCATATCTGCCCTTCGTCGGGGGCTTTTAAGATTCAAACCGACAGAGGATTGTCAAGCTAAGTTGACAACAGTTACCACCAGGCAGCGGGATCGTCAGGTTTCCACTCTACGTATATAAAAAATTAGAATCAACTACTAAAAATGACCAAAGTCCATATTTCAGCAGTGACTTACTCTTTTTCTTATGTGTCCGTCGATGTTACGCTAGTACTGCAATAAGTACTCTAAGTTTTGTTGTCTTCTTTGTAGATCCTAGCTTAGCTATTGATCCGTGATACGGTGAAACGTGTCCTGAGATGGACTGACGAACAGTAGGTTAATGATGAAATATTGACTTTGTTCATTATTAGTAGTTGATGCTGAATTTTTAACAACAAATGTTTTTATTTAAAGATTGGCTTAAGAAGAGCGTGCTTCATAACACTCAGCAGTAATTATTGCCTATTTGCATTTCTAATTAAAAGGCATTCCACTTTGTAATACTGTAAATAAAAAAAATACTGGGAAGATGTTATAGCAATGAGAATTTGGCGGTGTCAACACTACCAATTAAACAATTATTCCCGCTAAAGTCTGGTAGCTATAAAACATCCTTCCAGCATTCTTTTGCTTAGAGTGTCATAAAATTATAGTCTCCCTTAACTTCAATCGATTATAGTGTAAAAAATAATTACTTGAATAATTCTGGATCCATTTATAATCATCGATACATAAATTTCTGTAACTTTCAAGCCTTTATGTAACTATCCCAAAATTATGTAAGCAATATGGCACTGATGTGTGGAATCTTCTACTACATAAAAAAACGTAATAAAATTCATATATTTCTGTAAAATTATTCACAATATTCATATATTTTATTACGTGAATTAACAAAAAAATGGGAAATTAAAATTACTAAAATTATCACTGGAGTTTTCTATTAAAATAAAATTGTACACAAAATTGAAAGGCACGAACACAAACTTATTTATTTTACCTAAAATAAAAAATTTGTGGCGTTTGGATAAAAACATGGACGACTAATCCCAATCTGACAAATAACCTTGGAAATATTGTAAAAATAAAGTAAAATTCAACTATTTATATGACAATAATGACTCCATAAGTATAGCTAAAAAATTAAATAAAACGTTAATTATTAAGAAATTAAAAAAAAAAAACTTACGATGCCCAGTCGTTTGCACACGAGGTGTAATAAATTATCAACTAATTTATGCATGTTATAACGTAAATATTACATACTAATTAGGAAAGTGACACAAAAGGCATATTATAAATTTTTGTAATTTTAATGAATGATTAATCCATATTTTTAATTTTTCTCTGCAAAAATAAATCTTCATGTAAAATTGCCTGGAAAAGTTACCTAATTTCTCTCTTTCTATATAATTTTAAAAACTTTTTTACAGTGTACTTCTTATCCATGGAGTAAACTAGTAAATGCTTTCAATTTCAATTAAACTTAAAGAATAATGCTAATTTTTTAACTAACTTACGAAGAAACAAATGCCAATAGTCTTACAGCATACAGACATACAACCATTGCATATTACTCTGGGGGCAGAAAAAAGTCTAATCTTAACTGCCTTGTTACGGTTTTCATTTATTCTTGTAGTCATAGTTTGCTAAAATCAAATGCCAAAGTGGCTGAATATACAGAAGTATAATCGTACCTGGTAATTAATTATTTAAATTTGTTCTATATTGGCGACATTTACGAAGCTATTTTCAAATTAATAAGAGGAAATGCAGAAAAGTAGAATACGTTTCTTAGCTTAGCTCAGAATGTAAGGCTGATAATTTCAACATTTACTGACCATACTAGCATAATCCCCCCATACTTAAAGTTAATTTAGTTAATTACTTCAATTTTACAGATATATACACAAATGCATCAACATTTGAGCAAGGTTGTGTTGCATTGAAATAGATTCAAAATCAAACTGAATCTTTCCTTTTCTATTCTAAGCTGTAAAAGCCATTGCAATACTACAATCTCTTGGTTTTTTTGCAGTAAATTATACTGTAACAGGATATTAATATTAATGGAGTCACTCTCAGTACTAAAAGCCTTAGAAAGTCTCACGACCTGGAACCACAGAAAATTGCATATAATAAATAAAATTAAATATATAGTAATGAAACTCACTTTAAGTAAAAAAGAGGTTCCCCTTATGAAGGATAAAGTTCAAATTAACAGTCAGTTCTTACTATTTCTAATAGAATTATCAGATAGGTACCTATTTAACTACAAGTAAAAAAATCATGATAGAATAGCAAAATATATGGAAAAACTACCGAAAAAGTAGTAATATATATTTGTCTTAGATCTACCAAGAAATTCCTAACAAATATTGACTCAGTCAATTGAAAGTCTCCAAAAGATTTATTACTACTATTGTAAGACCTAAATTTTACTTTACTTGTCTTAAAAAAATTAATGTCATAGAATTCCACTTATGCGAGCGATGTGCCACTGCTGGCGAATTTTGAATGTCGCAAATATAGCAGTAGATAAAAAAAAAACTATTGTAAATCAAGACCGTTAAACCTTCTATACGTACTCTCACTTTTAGACAATTTTTAAACTCAAAGAATCGTCATGTCTTATTTACACGAAAACAACATTAAAATTTGAATTCTGGATATAACTATTGTCTTGCTTATTAAAAATCCTCATGTAATCTCTAAATTATTTATGTTACTAATGGCTTATCTGTCTGCTTTAAAATACTCTAATTGTAAGTGTAAACCTGCTGAGAAGGTCGTTTTTCTTTTTTTTTATCATTTTGTAAGTAGCAATCTAAGTATGTAATCTCTGTGAATAATTTTTAATAAGTTTTGTATAAAGTGTTTCAATTAGCGACTGATAGCTAGAATAGATTTAAAAAAAAAAAACCTTTCGACATCTACAAAGCTGATTCAAAAATTTGTAAAAATCTTTCATATAATTAATCTAAGATTATATAGAAGGCAGCACATCAAATGTGAAGTTTCAACGCAGTCGTAGAAAATTTCTTATGTAACTCCTGTTGAAAATACATACGAGGGTGGACCAAATATAAACGAGACTTTCTGTACTGAGCGCTTAGTATCGTTCGGAGCGGGCCTCCGCGCAGCGTGTAGCAATGTTGGTTGGGTTTGTTAGGAGTGGGGGAACGATCGGTTTGCCTCGCCAGGTGCATTTAGTAGTACAGCTCACGATCTCGGAGCGAGACGTGCACCTTTCGACGCGTCATTATTAAACTTCTTACTCGTAAAGGTGTAAAACCGACCGAATTTCTGCGAAGATTGACGGCACAGTTCAGGGATGAAAACACCTGTCAAGGCCTCGTGTGTTCGTCTGATATAAGAAGTTTATGGGAGGCCGAGAAGTGGTCGAAAATGAGAGCCATGTTCGTCGTTCACGGACGTGGCGTTTTGCACGAACGTCGCACCATCAATGTGGCGTACTATTTTTGGATGAGATTAAACTTGCTTATCGCCGCAAAAGACGTGACCAACCGATAAGAGACGTGATTCTTCTCCATGAAAACGCTCAACCCCCACTGCAACTCTCACTCGCGAAAGATTGAAGAAAATGAGTTGTTGGACAACACTTGGTCACCCTCCCTACAGCCCTGACCTATCGCCCTGCGGTTTTCATCTCTTTGGGCCACTCAAAGAAGCTCTGGAATGCTAACGATTTCATGACTACAATGCGGTGGAGGGCTTCGTGCGCAATTGGTTACCGACACAGCCCCCTTCCTTTTACGACGACGGTATCAAAAAACTTCCGATATACTGGGAAAAGTGCATTTCCAAAGCAGGAGATTATGTTGAAGAATGATATGTACTCGGTTTATTTGTTATAGCAAAATCGAAAAAAAATTAAAAAAATAAATCTCGTTTATATTTGATGCATCATAGTACATAGAGATGTTCTAAAAATTAGTGTATATATGTTATTATGTAAATAAAAATAAATTAGAGATTTCGTAGTTGCCTTGCGGTCAAAGCTGTGTGCACACTCGCTAAAAACCAGAAGAGTATAGAACAGTGATTCCCAAAGTGGTTCAGGTGGACCCCCAGGGGTCTACGGGAGACTCGACGGGGGTCTACGTTGGCGTGAAAAAAAAATGGGGGTTCACAAGTTGTAAGTGGGGGTCCACGAAAATTTATCTGGTTTCGATAGTAAAGAACAAAAATGTTGGCTTGGCTTTACCTATCAATGTAGGCAGATAATACACTACTCAAAAAATTAATGGAGCAAAAAAAAAAAAATTTCCAAATTTTTCGGTGATTTTTGACAGGCGGTGAAAAATGGTCGTATTGAGACTTTAAAAAAACCGGTCAAGTGCAAGTTGAACTTGCACAATTAGTGTTCCGTACGTTGATTGTTTTTAAAATAAAAATTTTTTGTTAGGGTGGTATAAAATGATCAGTGACTTCACAAAACACACCCAAAATGAATTTTCAACAAAGTTTGTTTCCAATCTTTACTGAAAACTGATGACCTTGTAAATTATTAAAGGTAATGCACTCGTGATAATTTTCGTTTAATCTATACCCCGTGGAGAATATTCCAAAATTTTTTCAAAATTTTTTGATCAGTACTTTTCGAGATAAGGTAGGGGAGAGCGATTTTTTAAAAAGTAATACGAAGAAAAGTGTGCGCAAGTATTACATTATATATATATTTTTCACTCGTGTTTTCACAAGCTTTCATTTGACACCACACTCGATGACCTAGTAAAAAAAATTTTTTTTCACTTCCGATTTCACCCCTCAAAACGAACCCATTAAGTTAAATTTATGTTACGGTGGTATAAAATGATCAGTGACTTCACAAAAAAAACCCCAAATGAGTTTTCAACAAAGTTTGTTTCAAATCTTTACTGAAATCTGATGACCTTGAAATTCTTGTTGTTTTTTTATATACCATATAAATTATTAAAGGTAATGCACTCGTGATAATTTTCGTTCAATCTACAACCCCGTGGAAAAATATTCCAGAATTTTTTCGAAATTTTTTTGATAACTACTTTTCGAGATACGGCCCGGGACAGCGATTTTTTCGCGAATTTTTAAAAAAAATACAGAGAAAAGTGCACGCAAGTATAATATTTATATATATATATATATATATATTTATATATATATATATATATAGTATATATATATATATATATATATATTTTACTCGTGTTTTCACAAGCTTTCATTTGACACCACACTCGATGACCTAGTAAAAAAAAAAATTTTTTTCACTTCTGACTTCACCCTCCAAAACTAACCCCTTAAGTCAAAATTTAATTCTCAAAACTACATGGCTCTGATGAAGCCATCAATTCCTATATTATTACCAAATTTCACCTTTCTATGTCAAATAGTTTCGGAGAAAATCGGGTGTGACAGACAGACAGACAGACACCGAAGTGATCTTATAAGTGTTCCGTACGGAACACTAAAAAAAGCATTTTGAAGCATTAAGATTCTAATTTTCAGATTTTTTGGCTAAAATTTTTTAAGAGCTACGGTTCTCATGCAATCCTAACAGATAGCGCGAAAAAATAATATTGCAAATATTTTGCTTATTTTGGTCCACGGGCTTGAAAAAAATTTCTTCAGTTAGGCCGGCATATGGATCAGATAGCCTATTGATTTAGCATTAATTTCCTTGTTTTAAAATCTCCCTTAATTTTTTTGAGAAGTGTATTTTAAGAAGATCAGCGACTGTTACTTGTAAAAACTTGCATATTCGATATTCAATACAACGCGCGTCGAGACTTGCAAAGAGCCGCAGTGAGCGCCGCACGCAACGCAACGCGTTTAGACGTGCAAAGGGACGAAATACGACTTGTGCTGTGCTTGCAATCTTGTTTGATTCTTCACCAATATAAATACGAATGCCAAGGACAAACGTTACTCATTTGTTTCCCGAATTTTGAAAAGAAAAGTGTGAGTGAATCGATGTCAGCGTTTGTCAGTGCCGGAAAAAGTAAGTACCCTGCCTATTTGTTATTCATACTTTTATTTTATATTGTAATAATATTATATTTGTTATGTTTGCGTGTAGTAGGTACGTAATAAAAATTAAATACTGAACAGGGCCATTATTCGATACTTCTATAAAGAAGAGAAAACCAAGAAAGATTGAACTTTTAGTACTTTTTATTATAAATTTATTTATTTACCCGACTGTGGTGATTCACTAAAGGAGAGATATATGATTGACCTGCATGTTTGTACATATTTCAGTGCCCTCGTAGTTGCTAATACTAAATGACTAAACGTACATCAAAGTAATAAATAAATCATTAAAATCGCTGAGTTTTGATGTCAAAATATTCTTTAAAAGTATTTTCTCTCGAATTTACAGAAATGTATCAAAATATAATTAATCAAAAAATATTTTATATTACATTAAAATAGGTTCAGCCGTTTTGTGAAAACCTCTATATGGGTCTTAGCAGTTTTTTTTTATACATTGCAATAATTAATTAATCCTATTTTATTCTGTTAAAATAGCCATATCCTGTTAAAGTCGCCTTATGATTACTAAAACAAACATTTTTTTTCTTTACAGGTAGGTAACTGATACGAAACATGGCTGAATCTAAGAAGAAATGTCGACAGTACAGTGTTGATTATTTGAAATTTGGTTTTCTTTCATCAAAGGCAGACAAACGATTGCCCATATGCCTTTTATGCAAAAAAGTTTTGAGCAATGACTCTATGAAACCATCGAAGCTCGAAGATCATCTAAGAAGGTGTCATCCTGATAAAATAGGTAAAGATTTAAAATATTTTCAAACATTGAAAAGAAAATATGAAAAGAGACCCCACCGTGCACAGTATGTTCGCTTCAACGTCTCAAAGTAACGATGAATGACTTGCGGGCATCTTACAATATATTATTGCTTATAGCAAATTCTGGAAAAAAAATACAAGCCGCACATCATCGGAGAACAGTTAATTTTACCCCGCTGTTGAAGAGGTTTTAAAAACTGTTCTGCACAAACCTCCATTTGACGTACTCAAAAGAATTCCTTTGACTAACAACACTGTACAAAGACGTATTGATGAAATGATATTGAAAGCTTCTTGTGTAATTATCTGCAAATAACTCATTTTTTTATTCAACTGGACGAGTCAACTTTACCTGGTTATGAAGCATTATTATTGGCATATGTTCGATTTGTTATGGACGAAGAAATCCATGAAGAGCTGCTATTCGCGAAAACTTTGGAGATGGACACTAAAGGCGAATCAATATTTAATGTCCTGAGTGATTTTTTTAAGGAAAAATCGATTCCATTTACAAACATTATTTCGGTGGCAGCAGATGGAGCTCCTGCCATCTTCGGGCGATATCGTGGGTTTATAAGCCATCTTAAAAGAATTATATCAGGAGTAACTGCAATTCACTGTGTCATCCACCGACAACACCTGCTAGCGAAAAATTTGAGTAATAGATTGCACCAATCGCTTCAATTTGTGATTAAAGCAGTTAACAAAATAAGAAGCAATGCGTTGAATACCCGTTTATTTGCACAATTGTGCAACGAAAATGATGAAGACTTCCAACGATTGCTCTTACATACTGAAGTACGCTGGTTGTCGAAAGATGCATGTTTAACACGATTTTATTTTATTCACTTTTTGAATCAGTTTTAGAGTTTCTGGAAAGTAAAGATCCAGATTCAAAAAAAAAACCTGATCAAATTGAAAGCAGACATTGCGTATTTGACAGATTTGTTCAAAAAATTTAATGACATTAACTTGCAGTTACAAGGGGACAGCCTAAATTTAATAAAAATAAAGGGTGTAATTTCGACTTTTCTTGGAAAATTGAAATTTATGAAGCAAAATATTAGTCGGCGCGAATTCTCCCAGTTTCCAAACTTGTCACAGGCAGAATGTCTTGATGAGGATATTCAGGCATACGTTCAACATTTAAATGTCCTGCATGATGACTTCAAAAATAGATTTGAAGATATTCTGACGATGGAAATACCATCATGGATCATAAATCCATTTGATGAAACGGAAGTGGCGAATGTGGTATTACAAGAGGAGCTACTTGAGCTTAGCACCAATGAT
Source organism: Pachyrhynchus sulphureomaculatus (assembly GCA_019049505.1). NCBI lineage: Eukaryota > Metazoa > Arthropoda > Insecta > Coleoptera > Curculionidae > Pachyrhynchus > Pachyrhynchus sulphureomaculatus. The sequence goes on from CM032454.1 coordinate 67,234,122, forward strand.
TAGCTGAAAGTGAAATTTAAAAAAGGCTATCAAACATTTTGGCTGCAGGCAGAAATACCCGAAAAATATCCTGGGCTGTGGGAAAATTACGAGAAAACTTTTGATAGAGTTTCCCTGTCATACCTTGTCGAAAAAAGTTTTAGTGTCATTACAAACCTATTAACAAAAAAAGGAGCAGATTGAACATCACAGAACGGGGAGATTTGCGATTATTCCTTACAAAACTGAAGCCAAATATTGATAACTTGCTGTCAATCCATCAAGTACATCCCTCCTATTAAAATTATGACTATTTTTTTTTAATTGTTGAATTGCATTGTTGAAGTTACGGTACGTTATCAATGTTTAATTTTAATTTTATTAAGTCTGTAATCATATTATTTTAATAAATAGAACACAAGAAAATATATTATTTTTCTTTTTATTTTTACCACTCCGAATTTAGGGTTGGAACTCAGCCACGACGCAAATTTCCATCGTTTTGATCTAATCTTTACAGTTTTGGGAATATGGTATTAATGTAGCAGCGGGGGGTCCACCGAAACCAGTAAAATTTTGAAAGTGGTCTACGAGACAAAAAAGTTTGGGAACCTCTGGTATAGAACAACAGCTAAATCCCCATTTAGTCGATTGACCGTTTCGTCGACTGGGCATTCTTACCTTTCGTCAACTGAAACCGTTTGACCGTTGACCATTTGAAACCGTTCCCTTTTTGTCGACTCGCCGAATTAAAGCTACCAAGTAAAGCCTTCAACCCTCTCAGGTAGTTTTAGCCAGGTATTTACCTTCATACAATATAAGGATCCGGCTGGTTAGATTATCGTAGGCGTTCAGGTTAGTTCAGGTTTCAGGTTTGACAGTCCTAAGTCTGTAGAAAGTGTGAAGGAAAGAAAGAATTTTGCTGTGTATCGATTTTTTTAAGAAATAATTAATATTTACCCTTAATATAGATTTCCATCTATAATATATATAAAATGCAACGTCTCTCTGTCTGTCTGTCTGTCTGTCCGTTAGTGCGCTTATCACTGGAGAACCACTTGTCCGATTTACGTATGGCCAGGTTATAGGCTATATTTTATTATGATAGGTAGCATAAGAAATGAGCAGTGACGATAATAGTGAATGAAGTCGGAAAAAAGTTTGCCGCTAGCGCGTTCCATTGCAGTTCACAGCCTAAACCATTAAATATGGAACAATATTATGTAGCAGAGAATATCTATAATCTATAATATATATAAAATGAAATGTCTCTCTGTCTGTCTGTCTGTCCATTAGTGCGTTTATCACGCGAGAATCACTTACCCGATTTACGTATTTTTTTAAATTCATACATACATTCTTTGGCCAAGTTATATAATAATAATCTATATATATATATATATATATATATATATATATATATATATATATATATATATATAATATATATTAAATGCAACGTCTCTCTGTCTGTCTGTCTGTCCGTTAGTGCGCTTATCCCTCAAGAAGCACTTATCCGATTTACGTGATTTTTTAACTTCATACATATGTTCTCTGACCAGGTTATAGATATATATTTTATTACATCTATAATATATATAAAATGCAACTTATCTCTGTCTGTCTATCTGTCCGTTAGTGCGCTTATCACTGGAGAACCACTTATCCGATTTACGTACATATGTTCTCTGGCCAGGTTATAGGCTATATTTTATTACGATAGGTAGGATAAGGAATGAGCAGTGACGATAATAGTCAATGAAGTCGGAAAAAAGTTTGTCGCTAGCGCGTTCTCTTGTAATACACAGCCTAAACCATTAAATATGGAACAATATTATGTTGCAGAGAATATCTATAATATATATAAAATGCAACGTCTCTCTGTCTGTTTGTCCATTTGTGCGCTTATCACTGGAGAACCACTTATCCGATTTACGTGCTTTTTTTTAAACATGATAAACCATTAAATATGGAACAATATGATGTAGCAAAGAATATCTATAATATATATCTAAAATGCAAACGTTTCTCTGTCTGTCTGTCCGTTAGTGCGCTTATCACTGGAGAAACACTTATACGATTTACGTGTTTTTTTTTTAAATAAACATATGTTCTCTGGCCAGGTTATAGGATATATTTTATTATGTTAGGTGACATAAGTAATAAGCAGTGACGATAATAGTGAATCAAGTCGGAAACTTTGCCGCTAGCGCGTTTTCTTGCAATAAACTGCCTAAAGCATTAAATATGGAAAACAATATCATGTAGCAAAGAATATAATATATATAAAATGGAACGTTTCTCTATCTGTCTGTCTGTCCGTTAGTGCGCTTATCACTCGAGAACCGATTTACGTGTTTTTATAAATTTTTATACATATGTTCTATATAAGTCGATATAAGTCTAGATAATGGGAGATAAAGTGAGATAATGGGAGATAAGTATAAATAATGGGAGATAAGGAGAAATAATGTTAGATAAGCAAAGATAAGTCTAGATAATGGGAGTTATGGTGAGATAATGGGAGATAAGGAGAAAATAATGGGAGATAAGGAGAAATATTGCAAGATAAGTCGAAATAAGCCTAGATAATGGGAGATAAGGAGAAAAAATGGGAGATGAGCAGAGATAAGCTTAGATAATGGAAATTATGTAGAGATAATGGGAGATAAGGGGAAATAATGGGAGATAAGGGGAAATAATGGCAGATATTTTATTACGTTAGGTAACATAAGGAATAAGCAGTGACGATAGTAGTGAATCAAGTCCACGCGAGCGGAGCCGCGGGCACTGCTAGTAACAGATAAATAGGTTTAGTGAATCGACGAAAGGGGAATTGTTAATGACAGCGATGTATAGGTTAAAAATCCAGTCGATAAAACGGGAATTTCTCTTGAAGTCGACAAAACGGGAATCGACGAGACGGTACTAAATCGAACAACACAATGTTATGGGTTTGTTATAGTTATCCGGAATTTCTAGTTGCTGGTACAATTTAATCTTGAGGTACAGATACCTTTGAAATTAACATTTTTGACTCAAAAAATAGTAGTTTTAAAATATCAAATAAATCACTTTTAGTTTTCAAAACTAACCTAAATAAATTGTACACAAAATAATATTTCTTTCTAAAAAGAATTAATTAGGAATAATAATATTTATATTTTTTTCTGCAATTCCTAGAACTGAGAACAACTACTAAAGAATTTTGAAAAGTTCTGTTATTCTGTGCCCGAATTAATTTGGCTAAAAACTTAAATTGGTAAATGAGCTGAAAGACCAGATTAGACTTTACAAGGTCAAAGAAAATATTTAATCTGTCTAACGTACCAAATATATCCCTGCGGCACATTCTTGCTTAATTTTAGCCTAAAATTCTTTTCCAGGTATTAGCGCTTCAAGACAAGACATTCTTAATCGACTATATAGCTCAAGTGGCTGGTAGTTGTAGCATTTGCAGAACTTTGCTACTGTTAGTATTTTAAAAATGGAAAAAAGCGCGTTACTTGAAACGCAGAAGTTAATTGGTAAATAATTGTACTTAGCAATATGTTCACTTTTATAGCCTGTCCCAAGATCCTGATTTTTGCCGTTTTAAGTGTGCAATATAAAAATTCTGACCTTTTGTTTATGATAGGTTGCAGAGATGGACTTAAGAATTTTATTCATTAATGCAAATAAATAAAAATTATAAGTGTTTCGGTGTACAAATATACAGTTTGAATGAATGGGGTTTACAAGAGGGGACATCTATAATATATATAAAATGCAACGTCTCTCTGTCTGTCTGTCTGTCCGTTAGTGCGCTTATCACTGGAGCACCACTTATCCGATTTACGTACTTTTTTTTAAAACATACATATGTTCTCTGGCCAGGTTGTCTGTCTATAATATATATAAAATGCAACGTCTCTCTATCTGTCTGTCTGTCCGTTAGTGTGTTACGTACTTTTTTTTTAAACATACATATGTTTCTCTGGCCAGGTTATAGGATATAGAAAGAAGAATAAGCAGTGACGATAATAGTGAATCAAGTCGGAAAAAAGGTTACCGTTAGCGCGCTCTCTTGCAATACACTGCCTAAACCATTAAATATGGAACAATATCATGTTGCAAAGAATAAAATATATATAAAATGCAACGTCTCTCTGTCTGTCTGTCTGTCCATTAGTGCGCTTATCACTTGAGAACTACTTATCCGATTTACGTGTTTTTTATAAATTTATACATATGATATGTATGATATAATTCGATATAAGCCTAGATAATGGGAGATAAGGTGAGATAAGTATAAATAATGGGAGATAAGGAGAAATAATGGGAGATAAGGAGAAATATTGCGAGATAAGTCGAGATAAGCCTAGATAATGGGAGATAAGGTGAGATAATGGGAGATAAGTATAAACAAGGAGAGATAAGGAGAAATAATGGGAGATAAGCAGGGATAAGTCTAGGTAATGGGAATTATGGTGAGATAATGGGAGATAAGGAGAAATAATTGGAGATAAGGAGAAATATTGCGAGATAAGTCGAGATAAGCCTAGATAATGGGAGATAAGGTGAGATAATGGGAGATAAGGAGAAATAATGGGAGATAAGGAGAAATAATGGGAGATGAGCAGACATAAGCCGAGATAATGGAAATTATGTAGAGATAATGGGAGATAAGAAGAAATAATGAGAGATAATGGGAAATAACTGCAGATATATTATTACGTTAGGTAACATAAGGAATAAGCACTGACGATAGTAGTGAATCAAGTCCACGCGAGCGGAGCCGCGGGCACGGCTAGTATTGTATAAATAAAAATATATTTTAACTTAAACCTAATTCGGTTTTTTTCGAATCACTGTCATCAGCTGAGGTAATTATCAGTGGTTTTGTATTATTTACATAAATATATGAGTCTTCAACTTTAACAACGTGGTGAATGGTATTCTTCCAGCTTTCACAAGGTATATCATTTATAACTTTTTTTACTAATTCAACCACTGACATGCTTAAAGTAGGAGAAATATTTTGTGCCCTTATTTTTGATTTAACTTGATGTTCAACTGGATTGAACACACGATAATACGGAGGAAGCCACAAAACAGTGTGTCCCATTTTCTCAGCCATCCTATCACAAACATATTTCTTTTTCAATTTATAGGCTTTCAAAACTTCCAAAAGATCACTTTTTTATAACTAAAGTCAAAATAAATGTCATTTTCTAACATATATTCCTGTATTTCCGATTTGGTTTTGGCTGCATTAGGAACCTTATTTAGTAGGCGACTATGGTAACTTGCATTGTCCATAACTATAACACACTGTTCGGGAATATTTGGCAAAAGGGAATTTTGAAACCAATTTTCAAAAAGTTCTGCGGTCGTGTCTTCATGATAGTCCAAACTAGAATCTTTTATGTGTTTTGCAGATAATAGTAGACAATTTGGGTATCGAACCATGTTTCGTCAAGGTAAATTATTGGAAAATTCTCCTATCGATACTTTTTAATTTCTTGTAAATAAGTATGTCGCAAGATTCGTAATCTTTCTGACTCCATCACTACTTGCCTTTTGTTGATTTTTTCGGAACTTGAATCCCATTCTTAAGAGAATTCTATGAAGGGCTGATCGGCCACAATGTATATTGGTCCTGTCCTGCACCAGTCTTAATTTTATTTTGTCTAGTGTCGGCACCAACTGCTCTTCATAGATATATATTTTTCTCCTGATGACGTCTTTTTCACAATCGTCTACATGATGCATTTGAAAATCTTTCCGTTTTTTTCCTGTTCCTGAGTGATGGTTTTTCTACAATTCCCTTAATCGTAGAAATTGGGGTTTTTTTGTTAGTTCACTGGTTTCTTGCAAAGCACTTTGTTTATTGAAATTTCTTTTTACCAAATTATCGTAAACATTTTTCACTATTTGTTTAGCGTCAAGTGATAAATGTTTTCTCTTGCGATAGCCACTATTGCAATTTTCCCACGGAGACCACATAATTAAAATAAAACCCTTACGTTGAAAGTTGTAAGTAAAACTAAAAATATAAATATTAAAAAGTATCTTTCGAATCTAATGGGGACCTGTGGTCATTAGGCCTATATTATCAAAATACTTAAAGGGTTCCAAACCGGGTTGCCAGGTAGTAAATATATAGGTAAAAATAGATCCAATATGATTGCAGGTAAGTGAGAGCGGTATACAAAGCAGGTAAAATAAAAAATACGTTTATCGTAATACCTAACAACTATGCACGAAACGTTTATAGGGTTGTGTATTGCCCCACTGTAAAAGCAAAAAGGCAGGATCTTATATCTTGGGATTTACTTTACCGGCCTTTAGTACATAATAAGGATATGTTTTATTTCCTCCTCTAAGAGAAACTATTTATGAAAAAATCGTCTTTGAGGATTTATTCTTGATGACGTGATAACTCACGAATAAAATAAAAAAATCTAATGTAAATTTGGTACAAAAACAGCAACTGAAATATTTTTTAATGCATGTAGCACACCTGTTGCAGGGAAACCCCTAAAGCGCTACAGGAGCGCCACGTGCAAGAGAAAACCAATTCACTTTGGCCTTGAAACGCTGCAATTTGTACTTGATGGAAATAAAATCGTAGAAAATTCATTCCACTGTAATGGGGCATTTCATACTAAAGAATTTCTGACAAAGGATAATACAAGAAGTAACAAGCTGAACTTTATACGTGTATGATATATTGCGCTACGCGTATTCTATATCTGGAATGGATCATTCGAGCCACATCCATCGAACGCTTTTTATTAAAGTACTTTCACCAGCCTCTCTTCTATGTTTCGAAGAACCCAGGTTTCTGCTGAGTTCTGTCTCTTCAAGTAGGCGAAAAGCTGTCTTTTAAATATAATGTAACAAATGCCAGCCAGAGCTTGGGAGTAGAGCGCCAAACATTGGAGCAGAATTCAATAGTTGATTGTCGAATTTGAACATTGTACAGGTTTAAAAGTTAATCTGAAGTATAAAGCTCTCTAGAACGAAATAATATTCCTAACTTTTCAGATGTTGCCTTAGCTATGCATATATTTGCTTCCAAGTTATCTGCAGCAAGTTGAATGACCATCGTAATAGAATGGAGTGCCCTGACATAAATTTGTTACATTCTTCAATATTTTAAAAAAAACTTGCTGCCTAGGTATTTGCAGCATTAAATTTTACTTGGGTGCTGTTACCCTAAGATAAAGTTTCTCCCAGTTTTTTGGTAAGTGGAAGACCTCTCTGCTATCTAGACATTTGCATGGGTTCCAGCATTCGAAATAAATTAAAAAAAACAACCATGTTGTCATCGGCAAAGTGATAGATTAATTTCTCCGTAGTTTCTAAAGGAACGTTGCTAAACCCGATATAGTTATGTCGGGGCACTCTGTTCCTCTAACATTGTCACTCAATTTGTTGGGAGTTCATTTTGGAGCAAATATGTCCTGACATGAACTTGTTGCGGGAATAGCAAGGAGAGCTTCGCAAAAGTTGGGAATATTATTTCGAACCAAAAAGCTTTACACTCCACAACAACTATTAATTCTTTACAAAGCTCAAATCGACCAACTATGGAATACTGCTCCCATGTTTTGGGCTCCGCTCCCAAACATACACTGCATTTGTTGAATTCTATTCAGAGAAGACCTGTTCGTCTGATTGGAGATCCGGAACTGACCGGCGGCCTTTATTCGCTGGAACATCGAAGAACGGTTGGCGACTAGAGCTTGTTCTACAAGTATTTTTATGGAAAGTGTTAGAAGGATGTAGCCCTCTTAATTCCTTGAATTGATTCAGGCGATACTTGGTGGAAATGCATAACTAGAAGTTTTCTAAGAAGTAAAACACTACTTAAATTTCCACTAAATTTTTTATTTTTAACATCATGACATGTTTCGTTGTACGACAGCTTCTTCAGATGGTTATCAACAAACCATCTGAAGAAGCTATCGTACAGCGAAACATGTCATGGTGTTAAAAATAAAAAATTTAGTGGAAATTTAAGTAGTGTTTTAGTTCTTGCAAAACCTCTTAATTTCTTCCAGAGCGGTGCATGTTAGAAATACACGTCGCGCTAATACTTCATATCCGGATGAGGTTCAGCTTACTACTCTTCGTACAACGCAAGCAGCGTTTTATATGAAGAACGTCACGTCACCCCTTTGGAGTAATTTGCCCAGGACTGTGTTTCCCACCGAGTACAATTTACAGCGATTCAAGAACAACGTGAATCGCTTTTTCCGCACACATGTCGCTCCTGTAGCGCTTTAGGGACTTCCCTGCAGCACGTGTGTTAGACCTATATATATATATATATATATATATATATATATATATATATATATATATATATATATATGTACGAGGCTGGTTTGAAAAGTCTGTGCAAAGTCCGAGAGATGGCACTACCGGCGCGTTTTGAGGTCATGTTTAGTTAGTAGCATCTCTTGAATGAACGCACACCAAGTTTCAGCCATATTGGTCTATTTCTTTGTGTTTGGCATTCGTGTGAATCAAGGAAGTCGAGTGATTTTCAAGAAATGGACGAAAAAGAATTTCGTGTGGTGATTAAACATTACTTTATGAAAGGCAAAACGCCCCAGGAGATTAAAGAGAAGCTTGATAAACATTATGGTGACTCTGCACCTTCGAGGAGGTTACGACTCCAGAAATCATTGATCAAATCCATGATATGGTGATGGATGACAGAAGAGTTAAGGTGCGTGAGATTGCTAGTGCTGTGGGCATCTCGACTGAACGGGGTACATAATATTTTGCATAAACATTTGGACATGAGAAAGCTATCCGCAAGATGGGTGCCGCGATTGCTCACGCTTGACCAAAAACGGAATCGTGTGAAGTGTTGCAAGGATGGTTTGCAGCTGTTCCAGAAGAATCCGGAGGACTTTAAGCGTCGTTTCGTCACTGTGGATGAAACATGGATACATTACTATACTCCTCAGACCAAACAATAACCTAAACAATGGGTTACCAAGGGGGAATCTGCACCAAAAAAGGCGAAGACCGTTCCTTCGGCCGGAAAGGTTATAGCGACTGTCTTTTGGGATTCGCAAGGGATAATCCTCATCGACTATCTGGAAAAGGGTTTTTGTTTGTGTTAAAACTATTACAGGTGAATATTATTCATCGTTATTGTACCGTTTGAAAACCGAGCTGCAAGAAAAAAAACGCCCGCGATTGGCCCACAAGAAAGTCCTTTTTCATCACGACAACGCACCAGCACACACCTCAGCAGTTGTGGTCGCAAAATTAATAAAAATAGGATTCCAACTCGTTTCACATCCCCCCTATTCTCCAGACTTGGCTTTCTCGGACTACTATTTGTTCCCCAATTTGAAGAAATGGCTGGCGGGACAAAGATTTTATTCAAACGAGGAGGTGATTGCAGACACTAATGGATATTTTGCAGACTTGGACAAATCCTATTATTCGGAAGGGATCAACAAACTAGAACATCGTTGGACGAAGTGTATAAGCCTAAAAGGAGACTATGTCGAAAAATAAAAAAGGTTTACCCCAAACACATAAGTAGTTTTTATTTTTGTACGGACTTTCCAAACCAGCCTCGTATATATATATATATATATATATATATATATATATATATATATATATATATATAATATATATATATATTAACTCCAACGCTGATAGGTGCTGGGTAGATCGAGTAGCCCAATGACTACCAGTGTCGGTCCCAAGCCCGGAGAAAGGAGGAGGGTTCGAGAGTGAGGCTAGCAACCTGCTCATTGAAATATAGACCAAGCCTCGGATACCGAACAAACTACAAATATGACGACAAAGGCAAGGACAAGGAACAAGAGTAAACGGAAAACTGATCATCTAAGAATATCATGCTGGAATGTGTGGTCTTTGAAACACCAAAGAGCAAGAAATAATGACAGAAAATGAATAACAGCAAAATCGACATTAGCGCTGTGTCGGAGACCAAAAGAAAAGGAAAAGGAACGACGTAATGTCAGAACTACATTTTTGTTTATAGTGGAGTTGATAAAGAAAGAAGGGCTACCTTTGGCGTCGAACTTATACTACACGAAAAATACAGGTACAACATACAAAATATAGATTATATCAGCGACAGGATGCTGAAAAAAACCCTTAAATTTCCAAAGGAAACTATCTATCTAATATCAGTATATGCACCCGATGCCAGCCGACCAATCCAAGAAGCCCAAAACTGGTTCGAACAACTTCAAAAACAAATAGACAAAATACCACCACTTGAAAAGTTGATCATACTGCGAGACCTAAATGCTCGCATAGGTAGTAACGTGATTGACGGCGTGAAACAGAAATACAATGAAGAGATGATTAACGAAAGAGAAGAAATTCTAATAGAGTTATGTGCCCATAATGAACTGCACATTAACAATACCTTTTTCCCACATAAAAAGCAATATAAGATAACGTTTAAAGGTAGCACAGATAACTCGTCAATCATCGACTACATCATCACAAATAGAACCTTTCTGCCACATCAAATATTAGACATTAGAAGCCTCACATCAGCTGATATAGGCTCCGACCACAATCTAGTCTTGGAAAAAATAAGAATACAAGCAAAACCAGTAAGAAAACCAGCCGCACAGAAAAGACAGAAGTAAAATATCGAGTCTCTAAATTGTGACAGCACTCGTACACTATACCAAACAAGACTACAACAAGAATTCGCTCAAAACAATATAAGCGCGAAAGGTTACATAAACGAAAGCTGGAAAAAAGTCAAAGAAAACATACAAAGAGCTGCAAATGAAGCAATAGGAACCCGCAGCAAACAAACTATAGCAGAACACCATGGTTCACAAACGAAATAAAGACTATAGCAGAAGAAAAGAAGAAAGCATACTTGGAATATAGAAGTTGACAAAACGGCTGAAGCACGAGAAAATTACGTAAGAATACGAAATCGAGTAAACAACAGAACCCGACAAATAAAACAAGAACAGTGGGAAAAATTCAGCAGAGATATTGAACACGTTTTGTGTGGTGCACAAAAGAGAGTCTGGAATACCCTATGCAAAGTGAAAAGTGGAGTAAACGAACTTGTGCAAATTGACACAATATCAGTAGAGGAATGGACATCATACTTTCAGCAATTATACACCGAAGGTATACAGAACGCCAGCACAGACATAGAGGAAATCAATGACGAAGCAGTAAGACTGATGACACGTAAGGAAATCCAAAATGCCGTTAATAAATTGAAAAATAGGAACGCCCCGGGAGAACACTACATAGCAAACGAACTAATTAAATACGGTGGCGAAATACTACAAGAGGAACTGCTGACACTGTTCAACAAAATCATGATACAGCAATCAGTACCAGAAGAATGGAAGAAAAGCAAAACCATCCCGCTTTTAAAAAAAGGTAGTAAGAGCATATCCTTCAACCACCGAGGGATAACTATACTTAGTTCAGTAATGAAGCTGTTCGCTAGAATCATAGCAGACATTATATTAACCAACGACGTAAGGCAACTGACTAACAAAGCAGCAAGAATCTCAGGCACATGACAACGGAATGTAAGGTCAGAATATACAAAACTTGCATACGACCTCTAATGACATATGCAGGTGAAACAAGAGCCGATACAGTAAAAACTAAAAGAATGATAAGGACTACAGAGATGAAAACATTAAGAACCATCGCAGAGTAAACACTACTGGACAAGAAAAGAATCACTTACATCAGAGAGAAGACCAAAACTAGAGATGTCGTTAGATAGCTCCGCCAGAGACGCAGAGAATGGAACGAGCACATTACACACAAGGCAGATGATAAAATGGTGAAAGTGGCTAGAGATCATAAACCACCGGGAACAAGACCTCCAGGACGACCACCCAAATGCTGGAGGGTATATATATATATATATATATATATATATATATATATATATATATATATATATATATATATATTTGTATATATATATATATATATATATATATATATATATATATATATATTATATATATATATATATCAGTTTTATTAATATTTTGAAACTGGACGGAATGCTAATAATTTTAATTATCGATTAACGATCTATTTTGTTATTAAAATAATTTGTTTCGGTTACAAGGTAGGACAGGGGTGAGTTTTGTTGTTTGCTTTGTTTATTTGTCGTGGTGTATACATTTATACTAGTACGCACAAATATTTTAAAGTAAAATTTCGAATTAAGAGATATTTAGAATTTGAAATTTATTTGCTCCAAATATATGTTAAACATTGGCTTGTCAAATTATTGATAAGCTATTGAATTTTAAAACTTTGAATAAAAATTGAATTCTCTATCCATTAATATAAACAAATTTTCCTTTAATGCTGTATTAGTAGTGTTCCGTACGGAACACTTATAAGATCATTTCGGTGTCCGTTCGTCTGTCTGTCCGCCCATCATACTCGATTTTCTTTGAAACTGTTTGACATAAAGTTAGTTTTAGGGGGTGAAATCGGGAATGAAAAAAAAAAATTGCCAGGTCATTGAATGGGGTGTCAAATGAAAGCTAGTTCAAATATATATATATATATATATATATATATATATATATATATATATATATATATATACATATATAATGTAATACTTGCGCACACTTTTCTTTGTATTATTTTTAAAAAACCGCGAAAATTCGTTACCACCCTTATCTCGAAAGGTACTGACCAAGAAATTTTGAAAAAAATCTAGAATATTCTCCACAGGGTGTAGATTGAGCGAAAATTATCAGGAGTGAATTACCTTTAATAAGTTATCTGGTATATAAAAAAAACAAAAAATTTTAGGTCATCAGTATTCAGTAAAGATCGGAAAGAAGCTTTGTTGAAAACTCATTTGGAATGTGTAAATGATCATTTTATATCTCCATAACAATTTTTTTTATTTTAAAAGTAATCAACGTACGGACCACTAATTGCGTAATTCGCAATTTACACCTTTTATATTATAATGTCTTCTTTCTCTTTGTATTTCACCGGAATCAAACATTTAAAAAATAAATGCACAAGTTAAAATTAGAAATCAAAAAACTTTCAAAAATTTTCATCGAAAATATCAGTGAATGTTATTTCAAATATTACTTTTTTTGTGGGAAAACATAAATGTTCACTTTATAATCTAAGTTATGCAAAGTTTTGAAAAGCTTTAAATAATAAGATTTAATAGCGGCTAAGCCAGTGCTTTTTTAGAAGTGTGAGGAAAATGTCATATTTTTAGTGAATTTTAAGGACATAAAACTGATTTTTTTAGGGTAATTATAGAAAAAAAATGTACGCGCCAAACTTTTTCCGGTCTCGTGAGACATAAATATTTATAAAATTATGAATTTATTTAAATTTATTATTATTTTTGCTATTTTAAAATGAAATATTGCCATGTAGATTATAATTTAACCCGATATTGTTTATCAGGAAAGAAATACCTCAAGTTATTTACCACATCCTTCCGCTTCTAGGTGGATGCTTAAGAATTTTCCCCTTTATAGCATTAAAACCAGAGAGAGATTTTTAGGATAACCTCAAGTGGGAAAGCAGGATAAGCTGCGGTGACTTATTCACGGTTTTGCTCGATTTTTAAATATTTTTATTTGCTGTTTTAAGAGTTAATAGCTGCGCTGGGGCTCACAGAATTTTGGATGTTGCTGTTTAGATAAAATATATATAAAAAGGTGACTTTTGGCAAAACCAAAAATAAATTATATAAAATACAAACATTTTATCTAGAATGGACTTTTCAGCGATGATATCACATCTAATAACCAATAATCCAAGAGCAGTTTAATCATTGAATTGGTACCCTATCTCTGTACGGTTTAACGTGGACAGAATCTCGGGTTTTGTCTCTAGTTCGTCAGAATATCTATTTATTGCTAATAGGTTAGGCAATATACTACTCCATTCTGCCACGCACCACTTATCGGAAAGCTTTGAAAACGGGTAGTGCTGTTAAGCTATATGGTGAATTCGAAGCCTTTCAGAAATAGATGATGGAGACAGTGTCCTTCCAGCTCTGCTATCAGGTGGAAGGTATATATGTAGTCATACTTGAATGGATCGAGGGCCAATTCTGATGGAAATTACTGACAGTATGATGTTGGTGGGGAACCACTTGGACCCGAAAATTGATGATGTAGACAGTGCCGTTCCCGTTCTCGAGTGGGATGGTTCAAGAGCAATACTACAAGCACATTCAATATAAGACGGTACTAAAAGGTTACGAGAGTACAATTTGTCAATCATATGACTGAAGTCACACTCCAAATTGTCAAACTAATAGTACCCAGATCTTACAAGAATCTATCTGGTTTCTCTGCTTGGCTATAAGAATTCCCATCCATATGACACTACACCATTCCATATTATTCATTTTTTTTTTATGGGTCTGGCACACGTGCTACAGGAAAGTCCCTAAAGCGCTACAGAAGCGACACGTGTGCGGACAAAGCGATTCACGTTGTTCTTGAATCGCTGCAAATTGTACTCGGTGGGAAACACAGTCCTGGGCAAATTATTCCAAAGGAATGATGTTCTCCATATAAAAGACTGCGTTGTACTAGGAGTAACAAGCTGAACCTCATACGGATGTGAAATATTAGCGCGACGTATACTTCTAACATGTACCGCTCTGGGAGGAATTAAGCGGGCCACATCCTTCGAACACTTTCCATGAAAATACTTGTAGAATAGGCTCAAGTCGCCAACCGTTCTTCGATGATCCAGCGAATCAAGGCTGCCGATCAGTTCCGGGTCTCCAATCAGACGAACAGCTCTTCTCTGAATAGAATCCAATAAATGCAGTGTATGTTTGGGAGCGAAGCTTCAAACATGGGAGCAGTATTCCATAGTTGGTCGAATTTGAGCTCTGTAAAGAATTAACAGCTGTTGTGGAGTGTAAAACTTTCTGGTTCGAAATAATATTCTATAATTGTAATGTAAATACACATGTATGCAATAATAATGTGCTTATACTCCCAAGGAAAAAGTTTGCAAAACTTGTCGAAGGCTAATACCATGTTAATTAAAAATATAATGAAAAATAAATCAAATCAACAATTTCTAAATCCAACCAAAAGTTTTATGCCTAAATTCCAGAGCTTCCTGATTATTAAATTTGTAAAAATCGTGCTTATAAAAAATTCAGTCTCTTACTTACTGCTTCCGGGGTAGTTATTTTTTCCAATTTTCTTATATCATGACTTATGCACAAAAATAATTAACTTTTATTAGAGCATCCAAATATCTGTAAACATAAAAAAATGATGATCGTGGAAACTAGTATAGTTAAAATAACATTAATGTTGCAAAAACATGGTCGAATTATTCTAATATCTGAACATACTTAAGGATGCGTAGCATAGAAACCAGTGTTCCAAATTATGAGCAATCCTAACTCTCTTCGCCATCTCTCTGCAAAAAAAAACAACACAATTTTCAGATTCTTCGACTTCAAAAAACTCTAAAAAAGGTGTGTAATACGATATATACCAAAAAACCCCTATAAAGTCCTCTATTACCTCTTTAATCCCTTATAAGTTTGACAACAAATAATTAAAAATAATAACACAGTTATCAGATTTCTCGATTCCAAAACTGCTGTATATATTATATATATTATAAATATATACGAGGCTGGTTTGAAAAGTCCATGCAAAAATAAAAACTACTTATGTGTTTGGGGTAAACCTTTTTTATTTTTCGACATAGTCTCCTTTTAGGCTTATACCCTTCGTCCAACGATGTTCTAGTTTGTTGATCCCTTCCGAATAATAGGATTTGTCCAAGTCTGCAAAATATCCATTAGTGTCTGCAATCACCTCCTCGTTTGAATAAAATCTTTGTCCCGCCAGCCATTTCTTCAAATTGGGGAACAAATAGCAGTCCGAGGGAGCCAAGTCTGGAGAATAGGGGGGATGTGAAACGAGTTGGAATCCTATTTCCATTAATTTTGCGACCACAACTGCTGAGGTGTGTGCTGGTGCGTTGTCGTGATGGAAAAGGACTTGCTTGTGGGCCAATCGCGGGCGTTTTTCTTGCAGCTCGGTTTTCAAAACGGTCCAATAACGATGAATAATATTCACCTGTAATAGTTTTACCCTTTTTCAGATAGTCGGTGAGGATTATCCCTTGCGAATCCCAAAAGACAGTCGCCATAACCTTTCCGGCCGAAGGAACGGTCTTCGCCTTTTTTAGTGCAGATTCCCCCTTGATAACCCATTCTTTAGATTGGTGTTTGGTCTCAGAAGTATAGTAATGTATCCATGTTTCATCCACAGTGACGAAACGACACTTAAAGTCCTCCGGATTCTTCTGGAACAGCTGCAAACCATCCTTGCAACTTCATACGATTCCGTTTTTGGTCAAGCATGAGAAATCGCGGCCCCCCATCTTGCGGACATCTTTCTCATGTCCAAATGTTTATGCAAAATATTATGTACCCGTTCAGTCGAGATGCCCACAGCACTAGCAATCTCACGCACCTTAACTCTTCTGTCATCCATCACCATATCATGGATTTGATCAATGATTTCTTGTCACTTTCACAATTTCAGCGTCACTTGTGCCCATATGGCTAGTCCGAAAATTTTGAAACCACTTCGTCCCTTAGCTTACAACACCGCTCAAGTCGAAAATTGGCGCTTTTCACATTTTAATGCCTTTGGATGGAGCTGCTCATTGCGCGTTTAACCATTGGTCACATGATATAGATTTCAGGCAATCAGAAGCCGTAATTCGAAAAGTAGTGACACCGCGCAAATCGGTTGGCCTCTCAACACCGCACAAGTCGTTAGTCTGTCATACTTTTCTACGTCGTCTGTCATACTTTTCTCGTAAAAGTACTTCGCGCTCCGTGATTATTATATGGTTATGTGAGTTTGATCGCTGAAAGGTCTATGCAAGAAGTTTTAATAGAAGATTAAGAGGTAAGCTATATAATAAAGTAATGTTTATTGATTTACGAGTATTAATATAGAAAATGATAATAGAATATCTTCATTTACTTAAGCGGTGTTTACTAACTACCTTTTTTTAACTTAGGCGGTGTTTCAAAATGTATTTTATTTCTTTTAGGAAGCTCAATAATTGAAATACACTATGGATGGAGAAGAAATTGATTCCTGGAGTGATACGAGTTCATGGGATGAATTATTATGTGCCCAATTACAAGAAGCCGGACTGATGTCAAAACATAAACGGCGTAAACAAAGTTGCAAAGAAGATAAAAAAAGAATTAAACTAGGTTAGTAGCATAGGTTTGTTTTGAGGTCCGCATTTATTTTTTTGTTATTTATATTTTTAATGCAATAATTCCTATTATTTTTTTTAGATTTGAATCAGAAAGATAACACTAGTTCTTCTGATACAAAAGCATGCAATTCTCCTAATAAATACGAAATTATTGCAACACCAATAAACGAACAAAACTTCGGGGAGTCCATGAAAAGTATTATAAGTAGCCAGGACAATGTAAAAACAATATTTGATCAAAACATAGACTTGGATATTGACAACATTGACATTAACAATCTACAAGTTATAGAAAAAGTTGGTAATGACTTCTTTGATCTGCAACAGGAACCACCCGAATTCGTTACGGTGGCCTCTGCTACTCCATCGTGTTTTTCAAAAGTGGTCATACTCAATAATGTTCCATATCACGGTGATTTGTTAAGTCATAAAAAACGACAGAACAAGGCGACAAAAGATCCAAAGAAATATAAACGCAATCTTAATAAAGAATTACGGTTGAAAGGTGAAAATTATTTAGGATACAGAAAGATAGAAAAGCAAAGACTAATGAAATATTTAAAGTAAAACAAGACGTATTTAAGCCTGCAAAATCCATGAAACCACCGTGCACTTCTGCGTTTTGCAAGAAATTAAAAACTCAGATTATGTGACAACATAAACGAACAACAGCGGCAATATTCGTTTGAAAGTTTCTGGAAGAACATGAACTGGGAGCAGCGAAGATCATTTATAACTTCTCACGTTAATAAAGTACCAAAGAAAACTACAAAAAATCCAGAATAATCCAAAAGAACTGATAGTCGAACTTACGTTTTGACGATTGATAATGTACGTCACCAAGTCTGTAAAAAAAATGTTCTTGGTCACTCTTGGCAGTAAAGATTGGTTTATCAGATATTAGCTGATAAAAATAGACTGTGCCATGCCTCCCGATTTGTCTACTTCAACCAGTAATCGCAGAAATCCAGAGAAAATTGAAGACCACAAATATGTTGAAAAGTTTTTAGCAGGTCTTCCAAAGATGCCGTCGCATTACTGTCGTGCTAAAACATCACGAGAATATTTAGAACCAGTTTTCTCGAACTCTCTATCACACATATAAAGAGAATTGTGAGTTAGAGGGTAGAGAATGCCTTGGCCGTAAATTATTTGACAAATTATTTTTGAAACTCAATCTGAGCCTATTCCACCCGAAGAAAGATCAATGTGACGTTTGTTGCAGTCATAAAACTGGAAACATTACGGATGAAGAATACGCTCAACATGTTTTTGAAGAAAGATCGAGCCAGGAAAGAGAAAGATACTGATAAAGGTATTGCACAGTCCGGAGCTTGTCACGTATTCACACAGGTTGTTGAATCGGTAAAATTGGCCCCGTATCTTCAAGCTAGTGCAATTTATTATAAAACTTAATTATGCGTCCATAATTTTACATTATACAATTTAGCAACTAAGGAAGTAATGTGTTATTGGTTCGATGAGTCAAATAGCACGCTTGAAGCCTCTGTTTTTGCTTCATGCTTAGTAGACCATCTAGAGAAGGTTTTGAGTCAGAGATTATTGCTTGTGATTTTATATTCAGATGGCTGTTGTGCTCAAAATCGCAATGTTACCTTAAGCGATGCTTTATTACGTTTAACGATTGAAAAAAATATTGTAATTACTCAAAAGTACCTGGAAAAAGGCCATACCCACATGGAATGTAATTCCGTACACAGTGCAATAGAGTGTAAATTAAAAGCTAAAGAAATTTCCCTTCCACAACAATACATGGCTATAACTAAAACTGCTAGGAGTGATCTTATGCCTTACGAAGCTCGTTATTTGGACTATACCTTTTTTACCGACTTTTCGAAAGAATTAATTTATAAATCTACACGGCCTGGTAAAAAAGCAGGTGACCCAGTCGTCACAGATGTACGTATGCTAGAATACAGACCAAATGGCACAATTTGGTATAAAATTGGTTTTGATGACGAGCTTCAGCCGTTACCACATCGTCCCAGGCCAATTAACAGCATTAAACAAATAAATCACCTTCAGAAATTGTATGCAGCTAGAATACCAATTACAAAGCGGAAGTATGAAGATTTGCAAGACCTAAAAAGTGTATTACCATCTAGTTGCCACTCTTTTTATGATGACCTTCCGCACAGCAATCGCTAAAGACTGCAACTAACTATTAGACTAGAGATTTCGAGTATTATTTTTTATTTTTATAATTTTATTACTATTATATCTTGTTTCGTTGGAGTTTATTAAAGACTATGTTTTAAATATTTACCTATTAAAATAAAAAAAAATAATTGCACTTACGCTTTAAAGGTTCGTGTGTCACCAAATAACTTTAAGCAATTGATCTCAACAATGTGATTCTTAAGATTTAGGTTATAGATACCTTATATTATAACGATTGTTAATTATTCTGGAAATATTTCTTAATAAAAACTTTTTTTGTAAATCATCTATTAATACCTTATTCCCTAACATTTTCGCAAACAACACCGCCTTAATCTAATAAAATATCAGTCATCACAGCTCAAGTCATAAAATAAAGTTAAAATAAAGTAAATCGTCAAAATAAGTATAAATAATTATTTCTTAACCGTTAACTAGGGTATTTATTAAGTAATAACAGAAAAATTCCACCGATTTTTTAAAATAGGCAGTTTTTTTTTCGTCTCCTGTAAAGTTGGTAAAAATGACTTATGCGGTGTTGTTAGCTAAGGGACGACTTATAAACTATTCTAATCAAAGATACAGAGTCACCATAATGTTTACCAAGCTTCTCTTTATTCTCCGAGGCGTTTTGCCTTTCATAAAGTGATGTTTAATCACCACACGAAATTCTTTTTCGTCCATTTCTTGAAAATCACTCGACTTCCTTGATTCACACGAATGCCAAACACAAAGAAATAGACCAATATGGCTGAAACTTGGTGTGCGTTCATTCAAGAGATGCTACTAACTAAACATGACCTCGATACGCGCCGGTGGTGCCATCTCTCGGACTTTGCACGGACTTTCCAAACCAGCCTCGTATGTATATATTACGATATATATGAAGTGTGTTTGGTAACACTTTCCTTTATTACCTTGTATATTTCATTATTAATACGAAATTATCTATCTAAGTATGAGAAAAACTATGCAAAGTCAAAAAAATTTTACATAACTTTTATCTACAATAATACAGTTATTCCAGGGTTTCTCGATTTGTTTTATTTCATCCAAAAATTTTGATGGAGCCTCAGAAACAACACTACAGCGGCCTTCAACCTATCACCCGAGAAGTATTTTCGGTACCTGATATCTGTCTTTAGATATTTAAATAATATATAAAGACTAGCCGGGCCTGTAGCTCCGCTCGCGTGGACTTGATTCACTACTATCGTCACTGCTTATTCCTTATGTTACCAAACGTAATCAAATCTCTCCAATTATTTCTCCTTATCTCCCAATATTTCTCCTTATTTACCCATTATCTCTACATAATTTCCATTATCTAGGCTTATCTCTGCTCATCTCCCATTATTTCTCCTTATCTCCCATTATTTCTCCTTATCTCCCATTATCTCACCTTATTTCCCATTATCTAGCCTTATCTCGACTTATCTCCCATTATCTCTGCTTATCTCCCATTATCTCTCCTTATCTCCCATTATTTATACTTATCTCCCATTATCTCACCTTATCTCCATTATCGAGGCTTATCTTGACTTATCTCCCATTATTTCTCCTTATCTGCCATTATCTCACCTTATCTCCCATTATCTAGGCTTATATCGAATTATATAGAACATATGTATAAATTTATAAAAACACGTAAATCGGATAAGTGGTTCTCGAGTGATAAGCGTACTAACGGACAGACAGACAGAGAGACGTTGCATTTTATATATATTGTATTCTTTGCTACATGATATTGTTCCATATTTAATGCTTTAGGGAGTCTATTGCAAGAGAACGCGCTAACGGCAAACTTTTCTCCGACTTGATTCACTATTATGGTCACTGCTTATTCCTTATGTCACCAAATTAAATATATCCTATAACCTGGCCAGAGAACATACGTATGTTTAAAAAAAAAAAGCACATAAATCGGATAAGTGGTTCTCCACTGATAAGCACACTAATGGACGGACAGATAGACAGACAGACAGAGAGACGGACAGAGAGACATTGCATTTTATATATATTATAGATATTCTCTGCTACATAATATTGTTCCATATTTAATAGTTTGGATTGTGTATTGCAAGAGAACGCGCTAGCGGCAAACTTTGTCCGACTTCATTTACTATTATTGTCACTGCTCATTCCTTATGCTACCTATCGTAATAAAATATAGCCTATAACCTTGCCGGAGAACATATGTATGTTTTTAAAAAAAAAGTACGAAAATCTGATAAGTGCTTCTCCAGTGATAAGCGCACTAACGGACAGACAGACAGACAGAGATACGTTGCATTTTATATATATTATAGATGTAATGAAATATATACCTATAACCTGGTCAGAGAACATATGTATGAATTTAGAAAATCACGTAAATCGGATAAGTAGTTCTCGAGGGATAAGCGCATTAACGGACAGACAGACAGACAGGCAAACATTGCATTTTATATATATTATAGATATAGATTATTATTATTATTATTATTATTATTATATAACTTGGCCAAAGAATATATGTATGAATTTAAAAAGAGACAGGTAAATCGGATAAGTGGTTCCCGCGTGATAAACGCACTAATGGACAGACAGACAGACAGAGAGACATTGCATTTTATATATATTATAGATTATATATTACAGATATTCTTTGGTACATAATATTGTTCCATATTTAATGGTTTAGGCTGTGCGTTGCAAAGGCACGCGCTAGCGGCAAACTTATTTCCGACATTATTCACTATTTTACGTCACTGCTCATTCCTTATGCTACCTATCGTAATAAAATATAGCCTATAACCTGGCCAGAGAACATATGTATGTTTAAAAAAAAAAATACGGAAATCGGATAAGTGGTTCTTCAGTGATAGGCGCACTAACGGACATACAGACAGACAGACAGACAGAGAGACGTTGCATTTTATATATATTGTAGAAGTCGTATGGCTCTAAAGCAGAGTTCTAAGATGAATGTCCTAACTCGAGAAATCCACAGCTAATTGAAATAAATTGATTGAACTTGTGGATCCTATCAGTTCGAACGGTCTTCTATTATGACCTGTTTTAGGCCCTTGATCGTCCCTCCATGAACCGACTCAATAATTGTGAAGCTTTTCTACATATATTTAAAAAGCAAATTTGTTTGCAGTCTCAGAAAATGATAGCTATCTACCTTCTAGAAGACGATTAGTTTTCGCCTTCTTTGGAAACAGAATGCGTCTATGAACTCATTATATCGACTGTTACTGTTTCCAAGAGAGCTTTTTGTTGCCTGGAATAATTAACGAAAACAACTGTCATATTTCTCCAACGTGGCAGTATTCGGATAATCCAACTTCCTTAGTGAGCTTGAGATCTTCATGCTTCATGCTGAGAGCAGTAAATCCTTATCAGGCCTGTTTTCTGTTCTTACCTTAATAGACCTTTTTGATCTGGGCTATCCGGAATTCAGTCTTGGCCCCATCAAAACGATTTAGACCAAAATTTTTCTTTAAAAAAAAATAACCGGTCAAGTGCAAGTTGAACTTGCGCAATTAGTGTTCCGTACGTTGATTGCTTTTAAAATAAAAAATTTTGTTACAGATGTATAAAATGATCAGTGACTTCACAAAACACACCCCAAATGAGTTTTCAACAAAGTTTGTTTCTAATCTTTACTGAAATCTGATGACTTTGAAATTTTTGTTTTTTTAAAAATACCAGAAAAATTATTAAAGGTAATTCACTCGTGATAATTTTCGTTTAATCTACACCCCGTAGAGAATATTCCGGAATTTTTTCAAAATTTTTTGATAAGTAATTTTCGAGATAAGGCGAAGGACAGCGATTTTTTGCGATTTTTTAAAAATAATACAGAGAAAAGTGCGCGGAAGTATTACATTATATATACATTTTTTACTCGTGTTTTCACAAGCTTTCATTTGACACCACACTCGACGACCCAGTAAAAAAATTTTTTTTTTCACTTCCGATTTCACCCCCCAAACTAACCCCTTAAGTCAAAATTGAACTCTCAAAACTATGTAGCTCTGATGAGGCCATCAATTCCTATATTATTACCAAATTTCAACTTTCTATGTCAAAACGTTTCGGAGAAAATCGGGTGTGACAGACAGACAGACAGACACCGAAGTGGTCCGTACAGAACACTAATAGTCAGTTATTGCCGTATGCATGGGATATTTTTACATGAATAACTTGTGATGTATTGCCCTTATTAGTAACAGACTACGCAACGAAGTACTTTCATCCATGCTTCGAAAAAAAAAAAAAAAAATTTAAAACTACAAAATGCGACAATTTCATCAAAATACTTCAAACTGTAGTAATACGATGTCGTTTTTATGGTTAATTAGGTATCCTAAAAAATACCCTCGCAAATATACTTAAAATGTGTTAATTCTGAACGAAAAAACTATAAATTCCATTCCTATTGTACAGGGTGAGTCAACGATAGAGTAAAGTTCATTATCTCATTTGTTTCGGGAATGACGAAAAAAGTTTAAATAAAAATAGTTTTAGGGAATATTAAGGCGCACAGTTTAAAATTATTTTTGAGTATATGGGTACTTTAAAAATGTGTGGCCGATATAACTTGTTTTTAGTGTTCCGTACCGAACCCTTATAAGATGACTTCGGTGTCTGTCCGTCTGTCTGTCTGTCACACCCGATTTTCTTCGAAATTATTTGTCATAGAAAGTTGAAATTTGGTAATAATATAGGAATTGATGGCCTCATCAGAGCCATGTAGTTTTGAAAGTTAAATTTTGACTTAAGGGATTAGTTTTGGGGGGTGAAATCGAAAGTGAAAAAAAAATTTTTTTTACTGGGTTATCGAGTGTGGTATCAAATGAAAGCTTGTGAAAACACGAGTAATATATATATATATATATATATATATATTATATATATATATATATATATCTATATATATATATATATATATATATATATATATATATATATATATATATATATATATATATAATGTAAAACTTGCGCGCAGTTTTCTATGTATCATTTTTAAAAAATCGCGAAAAATCGCTGTCCATCCGCCTGATTTCGAGAAGTACTTATCAAAAAATTTTGAAAAAATTCTGGAATATTCTCCACATTTTTTCGTCATTCCCGAAACAAATGAGATAATGAATTTTCAATTCAACTTGATTCTTAATTTTTTCAACTTTAAATAAAAGCTAAAAGTTCACAAAAATTAATTTTATTACCATTTTATATTTCCAAATTTTAATATATATCTTGACTTTACCATTCCGTAATATTGTCTTATTTAATTAAAAATAACTATTAAACACTCAATCACGAAAAAATTATTTAAGAATAAACACTTCCATAATTTATGCTCCACTACCTAGTCTAGATAGCAGTTATTTAAACACTATACATGCTTTAATACCTATTTCCTTTTTACTACATCTTATCTTTATCCGCTTGACTACGAGTCATAAAATGTCAAACCTTCCTAGCCAGAATGGAGCTATATAGCTCTCAAATACAAAATAAAAGATCTAAAGCGGAAAAAACATCGGGTGAGCCACTATGAGATATCCAGTTTTCTCCTTGCTCTTATCCCAAAAATCTCTTTCTGGCATTAGTGCTTTTCAGGGAAATTTCTTAAACGCCTGCCAACGAACGTTTAGAGATAATAAATAAAAAGAAAATATTTACTCGAGATAAACTTAATCAGCTTAGTATTCGTTTTAAAAGGTGGGTAAAGAGATATACAGGATGTCTTCTAATCTAGAGTATTTTTAATCATCTTACTACTACAAATAAAATTCAATTAAATCAAATTTGAATAATAATGGAATGTAGCTCTTTAGCACTCTCTCTCTCAATCTTTTCACCCCAATAGGAGTATCGGTGACACTATGGAGTTGCTGCCTCAAAGGTTAATCTCCAGACATCTCGATCCTGCGCGACTTGACTTGGCTCGTGCATACCTATCCCAAGGAGAGATCTTACTTGGTCGGACCATCTTGTCGGAGACCGTCCCCTTGATCTTCTACCTCCTACCTTCCCCGTTAATACAAGCCATGGCATCCACTTTCCTCATAATGTGACCAAAATAGTTCAGGTACTGTTTATTAATTCTATTTGAAAGTCCGTCATTTATACCAAACTCTTCAAGAATAGATACATTAGTACGGTGTTCGGTATATGATACTCTGAGGATTCCTCAATATGCCCACATTTCAAACGCATCGATTCGTCTTTTGTCAGCTTGTTTAATGGTCCATGTTTCGAAAGCGTAAGTTTCTATGGGGAATATAAGGCTGGACATCAATCCCAACTTTGTATTTTTTGTGACAGTTGGATCTTTCCAGACCTTAGTGAGTTTGATGGTCGAGTTTTTAGCCATTGCCAAACGTCTTCTTAGTTTCGCTTCACAATCACCATTGTTAGTTTTGAGAGATTCCAAATAGTTGAAATGGTCTATAACAGTGAAACCAGCAATTTCATTTATGTATGACAGATCTTTACTACGACTAACAATCATTGGTCTTCGCTCTACGAGGCTGGTTTGAAAAGTCCGTGCAAAAATAAAAACTACTTATGTGTTTGGGGTAAACCTTTTTATTTTTCGACATAGTCTCCTTTTAGGCTTATACACTTCGTCCAACGATGTTCTAGTTTGTTGATCCCTTCCGAATAATAGGATTTGTCCAAGTCTGCAAAATATCCATTAGTGTCTGCAATCACCTCCTCGTTTGAATAAAATCTTTGGCCGCCAGCCATTTCTTCAAATTGAGGAACAAATAGTAGTCCGAAGGAGCCAAGTCTAGAGAATAGGGGGGATGTGAAACGAGTTGGAATCCTATTTCCATTAATTTTGCGACCACAACTGCTGAGGTGTGTGCTGGTGCGTTGTCGTGATGGAAAAGGACTTTCTTGTGGGCCAATCGCGGGCGTTTTTCTTGCAGCTCGGTTTTCAAACGGTCCAATAACGATGAATAATATCCGCCTGTAATAGTTTTACCCTTTTCCAGATAGTCGATGACGATTATCCCTTGCGAATCCCAAAAGACAGTCGCCATAATCTTTCCGGCCGAAGGAACTGTCTTCGCCTTTTTTGGTGTAGATTCCCCCTTGGTAACCCATTGTTTAGATTGTTGTTTGGTCTCGGGAGTATAGTAATGTATCCATGTTTCATCTACAGTGACGAAACGACGCTTAAAGTCCTCCGGATTCTTCTGGAACAGCTGCAAACCATCCTTGCAACACTTCACACGATTCCGTTTTTGGTCAAGCGTGAGCAATCGCGGCACCCATCTGGCGGATAGCTTTCTCATGTCCAAATGTTTATGCAAAATATTATGTACCCGTTCAGTCGAGATGGCCACAGCACTAGCAATCTCACGCACCTTAACTCTTCTGTCATCCATCACCATATCATGGATTTGATCAATGATTTCTGGAGTCGTAACCTCCACAGGCCGTCCAGAACGTTCAGCGTCACTTGTGCCCATATGGCCAGTCCGAAAATTTTTGAAACCACTTATAAACGGTTCTAATCGAAGGTGCAGAGTCACCATAATGTTTATCAAGCTTCTCTTTAGTCTCCTGAGGCGTTTTGCCTTTCATAAAGTAATGTTTAATCACCACACGAAATTCTTTTTCGTCCATTTCTTGAAAATCACTCGACTTCCTTGATTTACACGAATGCCAAACACAAAGAAATAGACCAATATGGCTGAAACTTGGTGTGCGTTCATTCAAGAGATGCTACTAACTAAACATGACCTCGATACGCGCCAGTGGTGCCATCTCTCGGACTTTGCACGGACTTTTCAAACCAGCCTCGTATTAATTTTCAATCCATAGTTTTTGACAGTCATTTCCAAGCGCTCCATAATTGAGTCTAGGTCTTGTACTGAAATTGCAAGTATAACAGTATCATCGTCATATCTAAGGTTACTTAGCTTTTTTCCATCGACCCCCACTTTAGCCATCCAAAACAGAACTCATTATATGTTCATTATATATGTTAAAAACTAAAGGTGACAGAATACAGCCCTGTCTGACGCCGGTTTCTACGATAAAGGGATCGGAAAAAAATTATTCAGTCTAATTCTGCCATTTGTGTTCTCATACAAGGATCGGATAAGATTTACAAGATGTATAGTTGTTCCCATGCGGATTAAAATCGACCAGAGTTTATTCCATTGTCTATAAAACAAATATAGATTCTTATTTGGAATTCCCTGCCTTTTTCTATTATCTGGCGTATGTTGAGAATTTGTTCTCTAGTCCTACTTCCTGGAATGAAGCCTGTTGGTTCTATAGATATTTGCGGCAGCAGAAAAGTTTTGAGTCTTTCATTTAGGATTCAGAGAAACACCTTAGCAGCGTGTGATACTAGAGCGATTGTTCTATAGTTGCTGCAATCCAAAGAGGTTGCTTTCTTATGCAAGGGTATAAATGCAACTTCGCACCAGTCTTTCGCTCATATTCCAGTCTTCCAGACTTTATTACACAGTTGATATAGCATAGTCACGGTGGTTTCTCTCATCATCTTTATTATTTCCGCAGTGATCTTGTCAGTACCTGCTGCTTTTCTATTCTTTAACCTTTGAATAGCCTTCCTGACTTCAGACTTACGAATACATGACTATTGTTCTTTTGCAGCTTCTTTATCGACACTGAAGTCACCCACTAATTGAGCCACAAAAAGTTCTTTACAGTAATCCTTCCAAACGTCAATGATTCCAGGCATGTCGGTGACTGTTCTACCTTCCTTATCTCTGATTATTTGTGTTTTAGGTTTGAATTCTTGCTATAGATATTTTACCTTTTCATAAAGTTCTTGTAGTCGATTGTTCGTAGCATATTGTTCTAGCTCCTTACATATATTATTCAAGTATGCGTTTTTGTCCTTTTTACAAGCCACCTTGATTTCTTTATTGATTGATCTGATTCTGTCTTGACGATCCGATGTTTATTAAAACCATATTTCTTCTTGTTTCTATAAGCTTTAGGACAGGGATGTCAAAGATACGGCCCGCGGGCCGCATCCAGCCCCCGGGACGTATCAATAAGGCCCGCGATCGCAATGTGTCACAGAAAGAAGAATCATGTTTTTTAGAGCTTTTAGACTTCACTCGATTCCTCTACGGAAGTTTTAAATGCGCACACTACATTTATAAGTAATTTCAAGGGCAGCGCGTGCCTTGACAAGCGAGAGAGATAGACAGTAACGCCATCTCTTAGCAACAAGCGGAAATATCCTATTATTTTTGTTGAGAACAATAGAATCTTCCACACGCTTCGAGTCTAGACTAGAACCTTCCTTATCGATATTATAAAAGGAGTGCGTCGGCGCGACGTGAGTCAGTTGAGTGCGAGTCGAGTAATCGAAGCGATACGGTCGGAGAAGGATTTTAGTTGTACTGCGAAGTAGTGATTGTGAAGGTATTGTGCATTTGTTTGTGTCGTGCGCGTGCGATATCCATAATTGTTGTGTCGAGTTCCATAATTGTTACGATTTTGGCATAATGTCACAAAAACGTAAAGTTGATAGTGAGTGCAGAGTTTTTGGGAAATTGCATATTTTTTCATAGAATGGAAAGGTCAACCACTGTGTTTGATTTGCAATCAAACAGTTGCTGTTTGTAAGGAGTTTAACTTGAAGAGACACTATGATACGAATCATAAATCAAAATTCGGTTGTTACGCTGAAAAAATAAGAATGGACACATTGTCATCTTTAAAATCTAAACTTCAAGGTCAACAATCGATGTTTACTAAAGCTAATACTAAGAGCGAAGATGCCCTGAAATCAAGTTTTATTATTGCATTAGAAATCGCGAAGAGATCAAAACCTTTCACTGATGGTGATTTTATTAAAGACTGTATGTTGAAAATTGCAGATGTTTCATTTCCATTTCAAAAGTCAATAATTCAAAATATTTCGCTGTCAAGAAACACTGTTGCTTCAAGAATAAATGATTTATCTCAAAATTTGGTTCTTCAACTGAAGGAGAAAATTAAGGAATTTACAAACTTTTCACTGGCTGTTGACGAGAGCACTGATACTGTTGATACAGCTCAACTTGCTGTTTTTATACGAGGTATTAACAGTAACTTTGAAATAACTGAAGAACTATTAAAGTGCGTTCCATTGACAGGTACTACAACAGCAAATGATATTTATTCTGCAATTGAGCATTTGATAGCAGAATATGAACTCGACTGGAATATACTTAGCAGCACAACTACGGATGGCGCTCCTGCCATGGCTGGCAAACATTCAGGCGTTGTAACTAAATTAAAACAGAAAACATCAGGAAATTTTGTGGGATTTCACTGTATAATTCATCAGGAATTATTGGTATCCAAACATTTAAAAATGGACCATGTCATGCAACCTATAATTAAAATAGTAAATTTTATAAGGAGCAGAGGACTAAATCAGCGACAGTTCAGGCAGTTTTTACAAAAATTTGGACGAAAAGTTTTCTGATGTTCCTTACTTCACCGAAGTTCGTTGGCTCAGTCGAGGAGTAGTTTTAGAAAAAATTTTTGCATAACGTGACCCTATTCAAGCTTTCATGTTAGAAAAGGGCAACCCAATTGATTATGACAATGACTGGTGGGTTGATTGTGCCTTTTTGGTAGATATGAATAAACACTTGACTGATCTGAATGTAAAGTTACAGGGTAAAAATCTGATTGTCACTCAAATGTATTCATGTATTCAAGCCTTTGAAACAAAGTTGAAGCTGTGGGAAAATCAGGTAAAAAATCAAACTTTGGATCATTTCCCTCATTTAAAATCATTTGGCACAGTGAACCAAAAAAAATTGGATCAATATTCTCAACTTCTGCAAAATTTGATCACGGAATTCAACAATCGTTTTGAAGACTTTCACAAAATGAATGAAATGGAATTACTAATTTTCAACAATCCATTCAATTTTGAAGCTGCTCAGGCACCAGTTAATTTGCAAATGGAGTTGATAGATCTTCAATCGGACAGTATTTTGAAAGAAAAATTTAAAGAGATTAACGCTTTTACATTTTATACACAATATTTCAAGAGTTTGGATAACTACCCGGAATTAAAAAAGCATGCAGCACGCATTCTCTGCATGTTTGGTAGCACCTATTTATGTGAGCAGATGTTTTCCGTCATGAAAATAAATAAGAACAAACATCGCACAAGACTTTCGAATGAACATCTCCAATCAATTCTTAAAATAACTACAACGAATATGATACCTGACATCAATGAGCTTGTCAAAAACAAGAGAAAGTCAGGTATCTGGATCCTCGAGCTCAAAATAATTACCCTCTTTTATAACTTTGATATAATTTTTAACAACCGTATATTATATACTATATAATTAAATAAATAAAATGTTATAATAATTCAGTACATTTTTTTTATTTGAATCTGGCCCGCCTATACATTCTAAATTTAATATATGGCCCTCTGCAAAATTGAGTTTGACACCTCTGCTTTAGGGTATTGTCGATCATCCAATGTTTTTGAGGGTCTTTTTGTATTTTTGCCGAGCATTGTGTAGCAGCATTTGTTATCCACTTCTTAATTTCTGTCCACGTTTTGTCTACATCTTCTGTGATTTCCGGAATGTTAAAGTTGATTACTGTTTGGAAAAGAGTACTGTCTGACATTGCAATTCTCTTCTTTGTTGTTGGTTTTTAGATATGGCTAGTTTTATTCTCATATGAGCCTTTAATAACTTGTGATTTAAACCACATACCGCGCCTGGGCGAAATCTTACATTCAATATAAATGACCTCCATCTAGAGCTAATCAGGATATAATCAATCTGATTTTTGTAGTGCCCGTTCGATGACATCGAAGTGGAAAGTCGTCTTGGATGATGTTTGAAGGTAGTATTAGTGATAGTGAAGCCATTACCAATAGCAAACTGAAGTAGATGATATCCGCGTTCGTTCGTATTTTCCAATGATATTCCAAATCTGGTCGTTGTCATTTGTACAGCCAATTTTAGCATTAATGCCTCCAATCACCATTATGATGTCTTTTGAAGGGATTCTTGTACAAGTTTCTTCAATCTTATTGTAGACTTCTTCAATTGCTTCTTCATCAGAAAGTGATGTTGGTATGTACACTTGTATGATATGCAGGTTTACTGGTTTTGCCGTAATGGTTATTTTAATCAGGCGATAATTGGCACTCCTTGACACATTTAGCAACGCTATTGTTAACAACTATGGCTACGCCATTTCTGTCTGTAGTTCCACTCGACATATAGATGGTATTTCTTTCCGTATGAAAATGTCCAGTGCTTCTCCAATGAGTCTCAGAAACTCCACATATTTGTATGTTCTCACGTTCAAGTTCGTTTTCTAGAATATGAAGTTTCCCTGTCTGTAGGAGTCCCGTCACGTTCCAGGTGCCTAACGTAACATCGCGACACAATTGTAACTGTGCTCTTCCAGTAACTCATTTCGCATGTGTGTGCCTGGTCGCTCACATCTGCATGCCCGGTAGCCAACTTCACACTGGTCAACCCGGAACCAACACAGCTCCGATCGCTAGTCGGGTCGCATAGCACACCAGTTAGCACTAGCATAGATAATATAGCTGTCACTATAAAAAGGATGGATCAAAAGATCGTTGCAAAATAAGGCCGGATGGATATGCCGGATTGTTAAATTGAACCTCTTCGAGTTTTTCAGAGATGTCACAGGTATATTTCCATACTTGGTACATAGAAGTCAACTTCTGCTTGCAAGGTATCTCTGAGAAACTCAACGAAGCACATTTTAATGATCTGGCAGCAGCCAGTCGGCTTCGTTAAGCAATTTTTTGTATAGCAGTACTTAAAGTTGGTGTTTAAAAATAATTCTTGGGGCTGCATGTTCATATTTTATATCAATAACCTACCATATAATCTACCAGCAACAACATTAAATCAGTTTGATATTAACAGCTTTTATAAAATTTAAATTGGAGTATAATATTGTAACACTCATTTTTTCCTAGATTTTAAGATCATGTTAAAAACACTGTTTTTCTTTCTATAACTTATTTTTTATTACATTTTTATATTTGATTAGGCAGTAATTTCAATTTTTGAGCAGTGTAACTTAAAACATTGATTTAAATTTTTGAACAGTGTAACTCAACCGTGTATAATATGTTGCCGGCTTAAGTTATTTAGTTTGCGTTGATTTTGCGTCCCGGAAGTGAGCCATTTTAAAGACTTCACTTTGAAGAAGGGGAAAAAGATATATAAACGGTCATATGGAATTTTTAAGGGCTTTTTCCGCCAGTACGCCTTAGCGGCTTTTTCCTCAGCCATGCCGTAGTGGTTTTTTTCGCCAGTATGCCGTAGTGGCTTTTTTCTCCAGAAGGCCGTAGTGGCTTTTTATTTTTCTCCGTGATGCAGTAGTGAGTAACGGTTTTTTATCACCAAGTGGGTGTCGTTTCTAGCTCTCAAATTTAAGGCCTTCTTCCGTTAATAAAATATCTTGCTCATCCTCAGGCATTTCGGGTCAAAAGGTGATTAGCTATCCAAAAAAAAATAGGAGAGCAGTGGCTGAGACATTATTTTTGATGAGAATCTCACCAGGAGAGGTCAAGCAGCTTATGGAAAAACCCACGAGGAGAAACCAATCAGTAAGTTAGTAGTACACCACTTTAAATATCTCACTTCCTGTCTACAAGTGTGTTTCCAACGACTACTCAACACGTGTAATCCGTGTTAATTTTACAAACTTTTAGATCGTGTTTTTTTAAAGCCTTTTGTTTTTTTTTACACTTAGGACCAGTAATTCATAGAACTCTAGTTTTAATGTGTACACTCCCATAGCCTAAGGGGTTTTATTTAGTTAATGTAATTTTAAGAGTGTAATAACTGCAAGGATTTTTATTTTGTTAATATACTTTTCTCTGTGTTAATGCAGCCTTTTACTGAACTACCCGCTTTATCTTTCAGGACGCAACGGTTGTACCATATTAAAATTTCTTTCAACAACTACATAACTCTTCAGTATTTTTTCATTTTTTGAGCTGAAGTTACGTTCTTTTTATTTTAAAATGAATGGTGCCCACAACCAGTACAACCAAATTTTAAACAACTATAGAGACTATTTTCAAAAGGCGTACAAAAATTACCTCGGTCTCCGTGTACTCTACCAGTAAAAAAAAACGAGCTAGCTTATATCTAAATTTTGGCTCTATCAGTATTAATATCCACTCAATCCACTCTCAAAAATTAAAATATACATAAGCGGCAAAATAGCGCCGCAACAGAGACGTTATAAAATGACGCCGCAACGAGACGGTATAATATAAATAAGAGTAAATAGTTATTTTATTTTTTTATAACAGCAAGAGGCAGTTTAAATTATAGAATTAATTAGTAATAAAAAGGAAACGCTTTCAGGAATCTTAAATGATAACTCAAGATAGAGCAGTCTTATAAAACGTGCAAGTAAATAATTAAGTAAGGTTTGTAATGTAATAATTTAATTGAATTTAGTTGTCCATTATTTGATCATTGATTACAAATGATCGACCCTTCTAACTCGCCTATTTGAAGAGGTACGTTAAATGCGGCAGTTGTGGCGTTTTTGAAGAGTTTTTTATGAAGTTAAAACGCGCATTTAACATATAACATAAACTTTAGAGTTATTTTCAGTTTTATCTTACCTTATTTCTAGCTTTCTAACTTTACCGAAGTTGGCTATGCAGATTTGACAATAACGAAAATTGACAATATTATATGTTAAAAATGTTAAGAATTTTGATACTAGGAAATTGAAAGTAAATGTTGGTATAAAAATGTCCTTTAAATAAGCGACTTTGACGAGTCTATAATCAGTAACCATATTCCGTAGCACAGAAAATATTGTTATCGCTCCACAAAGGCAAACACATGCAATAAAATGTCGCCACTAAACGAAGCCGGCTAATTACCGGATCGTTAAAATGTGCCTCGACGAGTTTGCGAGATGCCATGCAAGTAGAAGTTGTATTATTTGTAACAATAATATGGAAATATGAGCGGCATATCTGAGAAACTCGATGGTGTAGATTTTAACGTGGCGATGGTCCTGTGGCGACGTTTTATTCCAAGTGTTTGTCTTGCTGTAGCTGAAGCTATACTTTACGTGCCTATAGCTTTTTTTACTGCTACTTCATTGTCAATATTTAATTTGTGGGGATCAGAAACTAATTTACAGAGAACGCCAGTGGAGTAGCCAAGGAAGAACTAGTGTGGGCAATACCTGCGGGCTCTGTAGGTTTGGAAATAACCACTTACTCTCTTCTTTCTCTTGTAAGTAGGACTATCAACCTGTGCCCCTCTACTTCTACGAACTGAAAAAAAAAATTTCTCCTGCTGCTATAAATAGAATCTTTTGTAGTAGTTTTGAAAAGGTTTCAGTATAAGAGTGTTTTTTTTTTTGATTGACTGATTATTTTATCGTGTTACAAAGGGTCTAAAAATTTAAATTTCTTTCTGAGAACTCCTTTTCTTGCCATTTATTTTATTATATTTTTGCTATGCTGTGTGCAAAAGACGAAAGTTCTTCTTCTAGTTATTAATTTTTTATTTTGAATATTTAGAAGGGTGTAAGGTTCAGTGCAAGAGCCTATTTTTATTCTAGGGCTCTCGTACTGGTTACTGCTTTTTTACTATGAAAATCGCCATTTGAATCCATCTATACTCTTTACCACCCTTATGATTGTAATTAAAAGCACCTCCCCCCTTTAACCACTCCGGTTTTGTTCTTTTTTTTTCTCTAATACCCTTTGGATGGATCAATTAATTTTGAACTTTTCTTGAAACAAGGAATATTTAATATTAAATCCATTATATTTTTTAAATTTTATCTCAAAATTATCTTCTTAATTTCTCATTTACCTTAATTAGCGTTATAGAATATAAAAAAGTTACAAGGAGGATCGATACTATTAACTTTTATAGGGCCAGATTTAAGTTGAACAAAGCAGCAAGTAAGCCATTGTAAATTTCCTTCTTTAAAACATTTTGTTATTGGCCGAATTATATTTAAGTTTTTATTTGAGAATAATTAGCAGTAATAAACTATCTACCACATTCCTTTTGTGAAAACCTCCCAATTCTTCTTAATTTATATTAATGATGTTGTCGCGTTATGGACACTTTTGTAATTCTTATATGATTCTGGAGTTTATGCCGGAAGATAATTTAGGCAGGTATTCTTATTTTCTTGCATTGCATTTTTATATCGGTAGTTTTGTTGATTAATAAAAGGTACTCCTAGTGTTTTTCAACTACTGCTTCTTTAGTAATTAACTTTTTGCAGATTGAATTAATATATCCTTCTTCTATTGGCCTTTCGTAAATTTTATGATTTAAGTGGTTTTGATATAACTGCTTTATAGTTTGATTTCAAAGTAGGTTAGATATTAGTAGCCTTTAAAGCCAGAACCTTAATTCCAAGAGCTAAGCACACCATAGAGGAAAAGAGGCTTATATAGCGGAAAACTATAACAAATAGATACTTATACTGCACTCTGTCGGCGACTTACTAAGTCTATTCAAGCAGAGCGGCACAGCACGGCTGGCACTTATTGCAGAAACGCACCTTTCTCGAGCTTAATGCTCGAAGGCATAGATGGTAGCATTGGTATAACAACTAAAGACGAAACGAAAAGAATCGCATTTTTAGAAGTTACCAAAAGTGTTCTTCGTCTTTGCTGAACCATCCCAAGACGCGTTTCGCCGTATTTGGTGAACCTAGCCCAGCTGATGAGCCGTATATATAGCTTATATAGCTATCGCCAAAGGCAACTAGAGTACTAATGCTCATAAATGTTTAGCGGCTACTGAAAAAATAAAAATCAATAATATTTTTAGATAAATACTTCTAATATCTTGGCAGTTCTTTTGTCAGGTGATTTCTTCTTGGCCTAAGCTAGTTGGTCAGCTAGGAGTAGAGTTAATAAGTCCAAGTTAGTCTTGGACTTCCATACGTACAATACAAAGGCAATATTCACAGACAGTTTTCGTCAGATAAGACACTCTATAATAATTAACACGTACTTTTTTCTACCATTTCTATACCTTTCTTGTAGAAGGATTTGTCTTTGCCTTCAAAATAGGTCTCAATTTCGGCGATAACTTTTTCATTGGAGCCAAATCTCTTTCCTGTGAGCATTTTTTTGAAGTCTGCGAATAGATAATAATCGCTGGGGGCCAAATCTGGAGAATGCGGTGATTAAGGAAGCAATTCGAACTTCAATTCATGCAATTTTGCCATCGTAACCATGGACTTGTGACACGGTGCATTGTCTTAATGAAAAACACTTTTTTTCTTGTTCATTTGGGGGCCGTTTCTATGCGATTCTTGCCTTCAAACGCAACAGTAACTTTATATAATATTCGTTATTGATGATTTTTGTCTTCTTAGCATAATCGATGAAAATTATTTCATGCGCAACCCAAAATACAGAGGCCAAAACCTTCCCATCCGACTGTTGTATCTTTGGTCGCTTCGGAAGGCTTTCACGGGCTGCTGTCTACCGATTACATTCCGGTGTGTAGTGGGAGATCCATGTGTCATTCATTGCCCCACGTCGCATAAAAAGTCCTTTTTATTACGCTTAAACAGGTTTAAACAGCGCTCAGAATCATCAACACGTTGTTGTTTTTGTTCCACTGTGAGCGAACGCGGGTACCCATTCCGAACAGAGCTTTCTCGTGCCCAAGTGTTCATGCAAAATATGACCAACATGTTCTTTTGATATCTTTAGGGTGTCAGCTATCTCAAGCAATTTCACTTTACGGTCATCCAAAATAATTTTGTGGATTTTTTTGATGTTTTTCGGTGTAACCACCTCATTTGGGCGTCCAGAGCGTTCAGCAACATTTGTATCTATACGACCTCGTTTAAATTCAGCATGAGTGATTTTCCAGGGACAGAGTCCCCGGAACACTTATCAAGCCATTGCTTTGCGTTTAAAGGTTGGTACTTCCTAAAAATCATATGGATTTTTTGAAAACCCTACTTGTTAGTTATCGCGGATGTTAAACATATGTTTTCTTAATAATTCATTTTATATCTTTTTCCCAGAAACACAAAATTTTTTTATTATTAATATATGTAAAAGAAACGGTCTTTAGAGGTGCACACATCGTGTTATATTAAACTATTTGCCCTTGTATAACATACATTAAAGGAAATGCTTGTATCCAATAGACGTGTTACAAATCATGTGAAATACAACCTCGGCAACTAAAGCACTATTTACCACAGAAACCACATTGAAAGCTTTATCTTCATTGCAATCTCTGGGGTGTGGCGCATTAGCTAAATCAAAGTTTATTGGTTTTCCCAACTGACAAATTAAAGTAGATAGAATTTCATATATTTTTTACGATTAACAGATAATATCAGAGAAACAGTGGCCTAAATCATTTTGAATATTTATATGTTATTTGTAATAGCATATAGATTTAAATTAAATAGAACATAAAAAAGTTGCAGAAGACTTCTTATCTACTACTAACTTAAATTAACCCCTCAATGCTTTAGAATGTACGTGTTTGCAATAGGAGCTACGTAAGCATTTTTCCACGATCAAGTTCAAACTCATAAGTATAAAGTCAGTTACCACATTGAGGTTTCGCCTATTATATTCTATCTAATTAACTATGTGCCAAATTTTTTTTGTTACATGTATTTGTACTTCTCGTATCCATTTCAAAGTAGCTTCATAGATGTTCGAGATTATTTATTTTTAGTTTATTTACCTAACTCCCAGAAATTAAAAAAAAATGTTCATCACAACTACCGTCTACACTATTAAATTTAGTCAAGCGTTTTTCGAGTTCTCATTCCCTAAAAAAAATTTGGTTTTAGCATCAAAAAATGACGTTAGAGGTGCTTTCATCTCATCATCTGAGAAAAACTTGAGGTGTCTGAGATCTTTCTTCAGATGTTTGAGCATGAAAAAGTTGCAGGGCTACAGGGTAGATAGTGTAACTCGGCAATGGTTTGAACTGAGCAAGCCTTGTCAGCAATAGTTTAGATCATCCTTATTGAAACCTTTTCATTAATTGCCAACTCTTTTTCCATATATTCGATAACCAAAATTCTCTTGAAGTCCGGAAATCGCCGTCAATTATACAGTTGTCGCCTTGTTTGAAGGTAGAGTACCCAATAGAATATCCAACACTCGTCGCGTAAGAAAATTCGCAAACAATAACTTTCATTGACTTTCAATTGAGTTTCGGTCCATTCAAAACTATTTAGATGAAAATTTTATATGAAAACAAGATGTTCGTATACCTGAGACATTTTTCATGAATAACTTTTGGTCCATTTTCCTCTTTAGAGGGCAGCATTGTCACTGAACAATTAAAATTACTTTCCCCCCATTTTTTAGGTACAAAAATAGTAAAAACCACAAAATGCAAAGAACTGGTACAAAATTTTCGTCAAAGTGCTCAGAATAGCTACAGTAATTCGACAACCCAGCAATTTTTTGTATGACGTCATTTTCGTGGTTAGGCTTAAAAAACCTCCTTGTAGTTATCAATGTACAAGATTTTTATATTTTTTTACAGGTATGTTCACTTCTATCTATCGATTTCAAAATAACTTCATGATGTTAGCATTATATTTATATCCTTTAGTGTGACTTTATACTTTTTGGAATCATAATTATGAAATCGTTTAATTTGTACACGCATTAAATAATAAAACTACCAATAACTTACTGACAATGACCGATTAATCCTTTTTATGAATATGTCATACCTGATTAATTGCATAAAAAGTACTGAAAGAAAGACTGAAAAAATCCTGTCATACTATTTCTTCGATATTTCCGTTATTTCTGTACCAATTTTAATCCTATAGGGCTAATTGTTGTCTTATAAATTCCAGATTAGAAATAACTAATATAATTAATTAATAATCAAAAAGTAGTCAATACTGTTTGCACTCTTACTAAATCAGATATCGATTGAAAATTTTTTACACATAGAATACTTCAAGTGGAAGTGAGCGATATCACTTCTTGAGAAGGAGGTTAAAGTTGTGGGGGGTCGCTAAATTCTAAATAGTGCCTACAGTGTCATGACAATTTTTCCTGGTTTTTGGTTGTAATACTAAACAAACTGTAGGCATTTTAAACATATAAAATGTTAAAGGAATGCTAGAGGAGTTATTTCAAACATATCGCTCTTTTTAGACTTATTGTAGTGAATCTGAAAATTATGACAATTTTTTCATTATTAACAATCTAAAATAAACAGAATAAATATCTAACGTTCATACAAAATATGCAGAAAATATATTTTTTTTATCATTCACCTCCCCGCCTCAGTAGGGATTTTATATCATATCCTAAGGATATCCGCGAGGATGTCATAATACCCGTCAAGGTTGTCCAAGTGCTGAAACATACATTTTTAGTGTTCCGAAACTTGAAATTTGGTAATAATATAGGAATTGATGGCCTCATCAGAGCCATGTAGTTTTGAAAGTTAAATTTTGACTTAAGGGGTTAATTTTGGGGAGTGAAATAGGAAGTGAAAAAAAAATTTTTTTACTAGGTCATCGAGTGTGGTGTCAAATGAAAGGTTGTGAAAACACGAGTAAAAAATATATATATAATGTAATACTTGCGCGCACTTTTCTTTGTATTATTTTCAAAAAATCGCGAAAAATCGCTGTCCCGCGCCTTATCTCGAAAAGTACTTATCAAAAAATTTTGAAAAAATCCTGGAATATTTTCCGCGGGGTATAGATTGAACGAAAATTATCACGAGTGCATTACCTTTAATAATTTATTTGGTATATAAAAAAAAAACAAAATTTCAAGCTCACCAGTTTTCAGTAAAGATTGGAAACAAACTTTTTTGAAAACTCATTTGGGGTGTGTTTTGTGAAGTCACTGATCATTTTATACCACCCTAACACATTTTTTTATTTTAAAAGCAATCAACGTACGGAACACTAATTGTGCAAGTTCAACTTGCACTTGACCGGTTTTGACATTAATTTTGTTTACATTTTTATAACAATGATTCTAAATAAAATGTTCCGCAGTTTGTTTTTAATACTAATCCTCGTTGGTTATGTTTCAAATAGTAATTTAAACATGTTTTCTCATAGTTCCAATTAATTAGTTAAACGTAACAGAAAAATGGTATAGAAAGCAGATGGTGTATGGAGACCTTCTGTACTTCTTTCAATAGCTTGCTTGAATTATCTGAGTTAGTAGACGGTACTTCATAATTTTTCCATGTTTTCAAAAAATCAGAGTGCATAGATTCCATGGCTTGTCCACTGAAAAATTTAAGACTTTTTCAGCTTTTGACAGAAATATGTAACTTGAAAAACCACTGCATGGTAACTTTTTCTAAATGCAGCACAGTAAGTATTTTGGATGAATATTTAGAAAAAAATAGGAATTAACAACAACTTGAAACTTACAAAAGCATTTTATGTACTTTAAATGTTCATAATTATTGTTTTTTGTCTCCACATCTTTATAATAAATAAACTTTTTGTAAAAGTTTATGACATGCATTACCAGTAAAAGCATCTTTTTTCACCGTGGACATATTCGCCAGCCACGTTACATTCTGGAGCCCATTTTAAACTTTCTTTTTCATTTTGAGTTATTACGTTGTGTTGTTTCAAGTAAAATTACCAGCAGAGGAAAATTACCGGGAGCGCGTGACAAATGTTAAATTTCGCATGTTGTAGTATATGGATGAAGACTTAGATTTAAAAAAAAAACGGTCAAGTTCAAGTTGGAATTACGCAATTAGTGTTCCGTAAGTTGATTGCTTGAGTTTTTAACAAAGTCTTTACTGAAAACTGAATACCTTGAAATTTGTTTGTGATAAATTATTAAAGGTAATGCATTTGTGATAATTCTCGTTCAATCTACATCCTGTAGAGAATATTCAGAATTTTTTCAAAATTTTTTTGATCAGTTCTTTTCGAGATAAAGTGGAGCAAGCGATTTTTCGCACCTTTTTAAAAATACCACATAGAGTAGTGTACGAAAGTATTACATTATATATATTTTTGAACTCACCTTTTTACAGACTTTCATTTAACACCTCATTCGATGAGTCAAATTAACTTTCAAAACTACAGGGCTCTGATGAGGCCATCAATTCCTATATTAGTGCCAAATTTGAACTTTCTATGTCCAGACAAAAATCGGTTGTGACAGACAGACAGACAGATGGACACCGAAATAATCTTATAAGTGTTCTGTACGTAACACTAAAAAGATGGATAGACCATTAACTATACTCCTTCCTGTCATTATAGTCAGTTTCAGAAAATTAGTTATCTCCTCTATTTCCTGTAAATTTTGGCTGTAATACAAAAAAAAGTATTTTCATTTTCTTTTTCTGTTATTCTACATTCCCTCAGTTTACAAACCTTTGTGATTATTTCATCTATTATTACATCAACAATTGGTAAGCGTAAGGCGTCTTCTTGGCAAATCCCCCTATCTACTGGTATTGTTTTATTCAACTGCCAAAATTCAGATTAATAAATATCACTTTACGAGTCTACAGTATTATTTCATCTTTTTTTCTCTCAATATGCAAACAATCCAGTGCCGTAAATGTATCCAAGTGTTCAGTATAGCTCAATCTTCGTTAATATTTAGGTTTGCATCCCCACAAGAGACAACTGGTGCAAAAATTTAAATCAACTAATACTATTCAGACGCTTGCCTTCGGAAATTAAACGATTTAACCCTTTTCAAGATTCACCAACATCTTATTTACGTCGAAAACTATTTTTTCGGAGTTGTCATTACCGGAGTTCGACAAATTCAAAATTTACTGCCTTTATATGCCTTTAAGGAGACCGTCTGGGATGCAATTTCGGCATAAGGGACAATCGGCCGGTACTTCTTGGAAAAGGACAAAAGCTACAATTCCTTAAATAAAAATATTTTAAAAGGAGAGTTTACCATCTTGTACGTTATAATGCCTTTGCGTTGTTTTTTCTTTTATTATTTACTGTTCCAGTTATTTTTATTTTCTGTCTTCTAGTTCTAGATATTGAGTTAGAACGACGGTATCTGGTCTATAAGATGTTAGTTGTGTAGTTTTTATTGCCTATCTTGTTAGCTTAGGAAAGGATCCAATTAAAAATTAATACAAAAAGACATCTTATTAGACAGTTTTTCTTTTTTTTATAAATTAAGTGTTATCGCTTGGATCTAAACAAAGTTCAACTTGCATATTAAATAAAAATATGCTAATACGTTTTCTACGCGACAACGAGCAATTTTAAAAGTTTTAAAGTCGCATAATAAAGTACTGAAAGTTCCGAGTTTGAATGGCTTTTTTAAGGTTCGTAAAAAACACGTTTCATTTCGGGTCTCGTTTAAAATTATATAATACAAGTGAGTGATGTTTTTAGAATAGTCTTTGTAAATTCTTTTTTTAAAGTTTCAGTTAAAAATGATTATTAGCCCCAATAAATTTTTAAAACTTTCTAAAATGGTTGAAAAAAGACTAAAGTTTCAGTAGGGAAAATGTAAGAGGGGTATGTCGGGAAGTGCAGTACAGCCTTATTTATTATTACATAAATTGTTTTTGTTCTTCTTTCTAACATTTGATCAATGTGGTTCCATGTTTGGCTGACGGACCTAAGCCAAGCCGGCACAAACGCTATTACCATTGTGTATTAAGGAATGACCTGACAATGTTACATGTTTTCAAAATCACTGACTTTTGAATGTTTTTGTGTAAGTTTGTGTTAAGTCCTAAGTGTACTAAGTGTGGTGTGAATGTTGCTGGTGTAAGGCCTGTGGCTGATATGACGAGGTGGACAAAAGCCTTTTCTTCTTCCATAGCCTTTTTATTTCGGTTGCAAAATCTGTGTAGTTGGAGATTTTTTCTGTGTATTTCGTTGGGATGTTTGTGTCGTTGGGGACAGGTATGTATGTCAATCAGATAGGTGACTTTACCTTTTTTATATTGAAAAGTATTATCGGGTATATTGGCGGAGACTGTTTTATCTATATAGGTACTGATGTCTAAGTAAAGCTTGTAATCTGTATTTTTAAGTATGGATGTTGGTGTGTATTTGTAGTAGGGATCTGTGTTTTCTATGAGTTTGTATATTGTGGCTAG
Organism: Pachyrhynchus sulphureomaculatus; assembly: GCA_019049505.1. Taxonomy (NCBI): domain Eukaryota; kingdom Metazoa; phylum Arthropoda; class Insecta; order Coleoptera; family Curculionidae; genus Pachyrhynchus; species Pachyrhynchus sulphureomaculatus. The sequence goes on from CM032454.1 coordinate 67,277,708, forward strand.
TGCTTAGTGAACTACTTTTACCGCTGAGTTAGGACTAGCTGTGTATTCCATTTCGGCTAATATTTTACATCCGATATTTATGTGTTCGATCGTTTCTTTATGCTGGTAGCATTTCCGGCATCTGTCTTCTGTGATTCTGTATTATTATTATTTGGTACTGTTATTCTTCTTTCTTACATTTGGTCAATGTGGTTCCATGTATGACTGACGGTCCTAAACCAAGTCAGCACAAACGCTATTACCATTGTGTATTAAGGAATGACCTGACAATGTTACATGTTTTCAAAATCACTGACTTCTGAATGTTTTTGTGTATGTTTGTGTCGAATCCTAATGGTAATAAGTGTAGTGTGAATGTTATTGGTGTAAGGCCTGTAGCTGATACGAGGAGGGGGACAATGATGATTTTTTTTTATTTCCATAGCCTTTTCATATCTGTTGCAAGGTCTGTCTATTTGGAAATTTTTCTGTGTATTTCGTTTGGATATTTGTATCGTTAGGGACAACTTTGTCAATCAAATAGGTGACTTTTTCTTTTTTGTATTGAAAAGTAATATCGGGTCTATTGGCGTAGACTGTTTTATCTGTATGGATATTGATGTTCCAGTAGAGCTTGTAATCTTTATTTCAAGTATGGACTTTGTTGTGCATTTGTAGTAGGGATCTGTGTTTTCTATGAGTTTGTATGTTGTGGTTAGAGATTGGTGAACTACTTTTGCCGCTGAGTTATCTCTGGCTGTGTATTCCGCTCCGGCTAATATTTCACATCCGTTTGTTATGTGTTCGATCGTTTCTTTATGCTGGTGGCATTTCCTGCATCTGTCTTCTGTAATTCTGTGTTATTATTATTTAGTACTTTTGTTCTTCTTTGTCACATTTGGTCAAGGTGGTTCCACGTTTGACTCACGGGCCTCAGCCAAATCAGCACAAACGCTATTACCATGGTGTATTAAGGAATGATATGACAATTTTACATGTTTTCAAAATCACTGACTTATGAATGTTTTAGTGTATGTTTATGTTGAGTCCTAATTGTACTAAGTGCAGTGTGAATGTTGTTGGTGTAAGGCCTGTGGCTGATATGACGAGGGGGACAGCGATGATTTTTTCTTGTTTCCATAGCCTTTTTTACGTGGCTCGGTTTGGCTCTGGTGGTTATTACCGCAACGCCTGACATGTTCGTTGATTTCTATGGTGCAACTCATGCATTGCTTTAATTTTCCCTCCTTGGTGGGTGTCGGCTTACTCGCTGGCACAACACTTTTGGCAGATCCATTTTCTTTTGCCCGGTCTTCGACGGTTTGATCGAGCTGCCATTTCTCGCGACGTCCTCGACCGTTATGTCGCTCGCTCGATGCTCCTTTTATTGGTTTACTTGGTTTATTATTATTATTACAATTATGGTCTGAAATAAGAAAATGGATGCGACAAATCTTGTTACTCCTAGACACACAGGCTACCATGCGTAGGTTATTGATCTTCAATTAAATTAATCTGCCTAAGCAGCTTGAGAGAACGTTAGACTACGTCTCTATGCTTTCATTATAACTAAATCAGCTGGGATTTTCTCCAGGATTTCTAGAAATGTATTCTTACGCCCTCCTAAAACCCTATCATTAGGATCAACATTTTTACAGAAAGTCGTAGAAGGAAAGGACGAATTTCACATTGTAAATCTTTATACTTAAAACGTTCCTCCTTCTGTTTAATTTCCATGTTTCTTTCAGCAGGTACAGATAAGTCAATAACAAGAACCCGTTTTGTTGTCTTATTGAACAATATTTTGCCAGATTTGCCAGTTTGCAGACGTCTTGTAGAAGAGAAGGTAAGATTTCAGTAAATGCAACACCATAGTCATTTTCCATAGCAGGCTAGATCTCCTTCGGAAGATATGGTAGTTTGGAGCTTGTATCAGTATTTGACGAATGTCGAAGATGGTAATATAGAACACGCAACGCAACGCAACGCAAAGATTCTGGCTCTCTGCTATATGACCTAAACTTAGTATCGACCACATCAGATAAAGAATATATAAATGCTTCTTAATCAATAGAAATATTGCCACTTTTACTTTAAGAAAAGTAGTTGACAAAATGGTTTACCAATCCAGCAAAAATAAAATTATTTTTTACTTTCTTTACTAAAGGAAAGTATAGCATTCGTAAAAAAAATGACAATCCGTTTTTTTCTTCACGTTTTGAGATTCCCAGATCATGAAAAACATAATCACTTATTTTCGTCGGTCTTTCGATCTGTCGGTCGGTATATCAATTTGTTGGTCTGTCAGCGCGATAATTCTCAAACGAAATGAGAAATCAGTTTTAAACTTGGTATATACATATATACCATATATATATATATATATATATATATATATATATATATATATATATATATATATATATATATATATATATATATATATATATATATATATTGTATATATATATATATATATATATATATATATATATATATATATATATATATATATATATATATATATATATATATATATATATATATATATATATATATATATATATATATATATATATTTATATATATAAAAAACACGTAAGCTGAAAAGCTTGTGATCTGACACATAAATATCGCCCTTTTCAAAAAATCCATATGATTTTTAAGAATTGCCAACATAGTTTACAAGTTACGTGGTTTTATTGAAGCTACTTCTGATATTTTCAAAACAATGGAAAAAATCGAATTTCGTGTGTTGATTAAACATTGTTTTTTGATAGCAAAAAATACCGTTCAAGCAAAGCAATAGCTTGAAAAGTGTTACGGGGACTCCGCCCCTGGAAAATCACTCATCATTTACAAGTATGCTGAATTTAAACGCGGTCGTACATATACAAATGGTGCTGAACGGTCTGAAGGCCCAAATGAGGTGACTACACTGGAAAACATCAAAAAAATCCACAAAATTGTTTTGGATGACCGTAAAGTAAAATTTGGCACCATAAAGATTCAAAAGAAGATATTGGTCATATTTTGCATGAATATTTTTGCCCAAGACAGCTTTGTTTCAAATGGGTACCGCGTTTGCTTACGGTGGACCAAAAATAATAACGTGTAATCAAAAGGATTTTTTTCATACGACATGTGACAATGGATGAAACATAGATCCACCACTACACACTGGAATCAAATCGGTAAACAGCTGAGTGGACAGCAGCCGGTGAAAGCCGCCCGAGCTACCAAAGATACAACAGTCGTCTGGGAAGATTTTTCCGTTAATTTGAAAAATATCAAAAGTAGCGTCACTAAAACCACTGTAGCTTATAAACTAATCGTCGAAATGTCATTAAATTTTGATACTTATTATTTGAAGGTCGGTACTCTCTAAAAATCATATGGATTTCGAGGGCTACATCTATGTTTCCAACTAAAAACTTTTCAGCCTGTGCGTTTTATACATATATATATATATATATATATATATATATATATATATATATATATATATATATATATATATATATATATATATATATATGTATATATGTATATATATAAATATATATATATATATATATATATATATATATATATATATATATATATATATATATATATATATATATATATATATACATACATTTTGGGGTGGTTCCACTTGATATATCTAAGGCATTCGATTCTGTTTGGTTTGCTGGAATGTAGGCTAAATTATACTCATAAGGCATGCCTAAAATGTGTTTATGATTCCAATATTTCCTCGTACAACGTTCGTTACGAGTGGCAGTTGACGATCTTTGTTCCAGACACTGTGCCCAAGGCTCCATATTGTCTCTGGATAGGGCTGGTCTGCTTATTATTTATTTCAGTCTCATCATCTCAGAATTATATCTCACCAAATTTTACTTCGTTTTTTTGAAAAACGTCTTAAAAAGCCTTACTCAATTTATCGACTTGAAACTACCATATTTTTTTTCAGAAAAGGAATGCACTAATGGCCTCAAAGGTGGGTCAAATATGTGGAAAGTAATGGTGAATATTTGTCGTGATCAAGTTGTATTGTAATGGGAAAATTTGACGTTGATCGTCAAATGTAATATAAAAAAAATATTTGCGGGACGTTTTATAATTTAATATTTCTTATATTATTATTGTTGCTACTGCGCTATTATAACTTTAAACATAATTAATATATAATTATTTTTTTTTTAAACTCTACTCTATTATAACGTTTGGCTAATTTGCACGAACGCTCTCTCGCTTGTGGCCTGTCAGAAGACTGTTACAGATTATCGGGTATAACCGGTTTCTGTCAGGATAGGAATCAACCCCTTACTGGGCTTAGCGTCCTCGTTTAAACTCTTCACGAGAAAACTGGAAAATTGCCAGTTTCCAAACTACTGGCACAGTCAACAGCCCAGTTCTATAGGGCATCACGTTCAAACCACTACAGACTTAAATCAACCAGCTATATCTCAGGATAGGACTGATAATTTTTTAGCTTTCCCTACCCAGTTTGTTCTAGACTTAATTAAAATCCGATATGGTACCACCAAATTTTATTTTACACACGTTTGGGCGCGTTAAGTGGCAGGATAAAAAAAACTTGAAATATATATATATATATATATATATATATATATATATATATATATATATATATATATATATATATATATATGTATTTTCTCTAATCTGATTTGCTATACAGTCGCCCATCTTTCGTAATAGAATAAAAGAAAAATCCAGACAAACTGTTGAGTGAATACTTTATTTCCAGCGTTCAATTATTTTAGTATAATTAGCAAGTTTGTTAGAATTAGACTAGAATTAAAACAAAAGGAAAATACTTGGTTGTTACACAAGTAATTTTACCACAAAAGTGATTTGTACAATTTAATCATTAACAAAACTGGACTTGGTTATTAACTTACTAGATAAATAGATAAAGTAGAAACAAATTGGTGATTACACAATTATTACTATCAAAACAAAACTTATACTTTTAAATCTTGATGTTCTTTGATCAAGAAACTAGACTTACCTAAATGCGCTACGTATTACTCATATATAGTAACGTTCTTAATACTAAGTTTTTCCGCAACAAAAGGAAACAATACAATACCAAAATGAAAGATCAGCAAAGGCTCCTATCCACTAGAGGTCTAGTAATTATAATTTAAGCTAACTATCGATATTAAGTGCTCCCTTAGGATCCATAGCTATGGAGATGGAAAATAGTAACTTCTACAAATTAAAACTTATCTCTTACTTTTCCAATCCTACCAAGGTGGGTGGAAACCGTAGTTGTACGAGTAGTTACAGAGGGACGTTGACTAGAATAAATTTAGTCCTACCCAACAGATAGTGTTTCGGAAATCAAGGAACTGGTGGTCCTAACTTGTTTTCAGCACGTGGTAAGACTCACTTTTAGGACTGGAACAACTGCTCATATGTAGGACGAATAATACCGAAATTCCAGTAATAAAACCAGACTTACATATATACAAAATAAAACCCTGGAACAAAAAAACATCCTTGTTTAGGATATTATAGGCCAGTAAATGTCCTGATCACAACAACCTGGCCCAGAAAATTCTCTGAGAGAACTGATATAGTCAAAAAAAGATCCATAAAATGGCTACACACCCCGAGTGCTCTTCTAATGCCCTTTTCATATCAATAAGAAGAATTCAGATCGTCAATAAACGGCTGGCCAGGTATCTTATCAAAAATACTAACTATACTGCAATTTAAATTGCAATATTCTGTCTCTGGGCTCCAGAAAGTCGCTTTAAGCTGAGTTTATGAAGGTTAAGATTTAGTGCAGTCTTAGTCCCTTAAGAATCATTTTCCTTGGTTTCAGGTCTCAAAGATGTGTCGTTGTTATCCATATCTACTGGCACTAGAGATTCAAATAGGGCGTCTTTATCCAGTTCACTGTTTTATTTAGAGGTATTTTGCCATTTTAATCCATAAAATTCTCATGAGTTGGGAGGAAATAAGAGGTTTACATTATCAGTGTTTCCTATTCTGATGCAAAGCTAATTACTTTTGGAAGTGCCCTGTTGTCTCAAGGTCTTGATGACTGCATCAATCAGCATCGTTCATCCTCTGAGCACGATAGCGTAACACCGTAGGATTAAACCTGTGTAAAGTGTAATGTACTGTTTCTTGTGAAACTCTGGTTGTGGTCTGGGGAAAAGTCCAGGCACGAATGACTGAGCCCAGGTAATCGTGTCGCTTACCCGTGCCTAGGCTGTGGGTATGTATCTATCTTAGTCTGGAGCATCAGTTTCGGACGACCACTGGAAGCGCGGTAACTATGTTCTCCAGGATGCGTACCAAGCGTCCTTGATACATGCACGCCCCTCCACTGCTCTGGAAAGGGTGTCTCCCAATAAGTGCAGATATAGTACGAAGGGATTTCTGTCGCTTAGTTGATAAAACACACGAGGGAATCTCGAGATAGCGAACCCATTTCTCACCAACACTAACGATTTCATCTCCTTATGAATGTGTCTTTAAATTAAAATAAAAAATGTTTTGCTATCTATAATACCTTCTAATATTATATTATTAAATAAAATTTTGACCATCTCACATATCTTCAAATTCTGCAGGATATTCGTCTCAATAAACGTCTAACATAAGGAGGGCCAAGAGAATAAAAGTTTCAAAAACAAAATAATTTTACATTACATAATTCGAAAGATGAAATAGAATTAAACATACAATTTACGCTTAGGTTCCGTTCTATCGCCATGTATTAAAGATTTGAAATTTAAACGTTTTTTTAGTGTTCCGTACGGAACACTTATAATATCACTTCGGTGTCTAACCGTCTGTCCGTCGCACAGTGGGGAAAAATGAAAAATTGTGTTTCAAAATTGTCTAGAGCCTTCAATTTTGGTTCGATTTGGGCAATTTTTTTTTTAAATTGAAGCTTATTAAATTTCGAACAAAGTTGTCGGAGCCGATTTTTCAATTAAACTTTTGTTTCAAAATGGCGGACGTTGGTTTCTGATTATATAGCGACTGAGACACAGAAAACGCTTACAGTTTCAAACCAAGTTGTGCCACTGTTTAGCAATAGCAGCCACTTTTTTGCTACAACAGCAAACAATGTGGCTAGTGCAGCAAAATATTTAGCTGTCCCTATTTTAACAAAACGTTTTAGCTGTTGTAGCCATTTTCTAGCTGTGTGAGCTGTCCTTTTCTGCGTATATCGCTGTTTTTTGTATCTGCTAGAAAATTGTCTACGATACTTAAAATTTACAGCAGCAATATTCTAGCAATAACTGCATGAAAATTTAAATCCCACAACTAAACTTGAATAACTTGAATGATCTGACTGCCACAGTCTAAATGCCACAGAGAAACTTTCTTGCTCGATTCAATTTTGGCATCCGCCATACTTGATTTGTCATTTTAAGTCAATTGTTGAAACATATTTATAATTAACAACCTTAAAGAAATTATTTATGCAAATGTTATGGATATAAAATAATAATGGTACGTTTATTCATATTTATAATACTTTTATTGTTCATGGCAGCCATTTTCGGTTCATTATTATTAATCTTGTAACTGTGATATTAGATATATTATCTGCGACATAAAAAAAACATACATACACGCATTTTAGCACAACTTGGTTTGAAACTGTAAGCGTTTTCTGTGTCTCAGTCGCTATATAATCAGAAACCGCCATTTTGAAGACGTCCGCCATTTTGAAATAAAAGTTTAATTGCAAAATCGGCTCCGACAACTTTGTTCGGAATTTAATAAGCTTCAATTTAAAAAAAAATCGAACCAAAATTGAAGGCTCTAGACAATTTTGAAACACGATTTTTTTCGTTTTTCCCCACTGTGCGTCGGTCTGTCTGTCTGTCCGTCTGTCACACTCGATTTTCTCCGAAACTATTTGATATAGAAAGTTGTAATTTAGCATTATTATAGGAATTGATGGCCCCATTAGAGCCTTGTAGTTTTGAAAGTTAAATTTTGACTTAAAGGGTTAGTTATGGGGAGTGAAATCGGAAGTGAAAAAAGAAATTACCAAGTCATCGAGTGGGGTGTCAAATGAAAGCTTGTGAAAACACGAGTTCAAAAATATATATGATGGAATACTTGCGCACACTTTTCTATGTATTATTTTTAAAAAATTCCAAAAATCGCTGTCCCCTCCCCCTTATCTCGAAAAGCACATTTTGAAAAAATTCTAGAATATTCTCTGCAGGGTGTAGATTGAACGAAAATTAACACGAGTACATTACCTTTCATTATTTATCTGATATTTAAAAAAAAAACAAAAATTTCAAAGTCATCGGTTTTCAACAAAGATCGGAAACAAACTTTGTTTTGAAAACTCATTTGGGATGTGTTTTGTGAAGTCATTGATAATTTAATACTTCCGTAACAAAAATTTTTATTTTAAAAGACATCACCGTACAGAACACTAATTGTACAAGTCCGACTTGCACTGGGTCGGTTATTTGAAACTATGTTTTTAAACTGATTTTCTAATTTTATCTACTACTTTTATAAAAATATGCCTGAATTACAGTAAATTCTCTTCAGTTAAGCATAGGGAAAATTTTGAACGCCAATATCCCCTATATTTTTATTCCTTCGGAAAAATAAAGTATATTTTAATTTTTGTGATTTTTTGTCATTCACCATTTTTACGATAAATATTTTTTGTTCAAAAAAAATTACTTTTTGCTTTCCAAATCATTACCAACAACGTTCCGTGGGGCACCAGGAAGGAGTTCGAGAAACGTCATGCAGCAATACACGTTACACTTATATAAGATAAGTTTTTGGTAATAAAAATATTCGTAACCTTAGTTAATAGTTGCTCTTTTCGACCTATCATCCTTGGTATCCACACTCTGAATGAGCAAGTTATCAAAATTTCCGAAAATCACCTTTTTTCGGCAGACATTCGGTTGATCATCCGTAAACTGTAATATACACTGTACACTGGAAAGAAAATATAAAGAAATATTTTTTTTCCAAAGCTATAATCAGCTTTAAAATAAGTCTTAAAAGTCATCCTTTTCATAACAAATATTTGCTCAATATTATCCTATCTTTTTGAAGAAAATGGGTTTTGCCAAAGAAAACAATAAATTACAGTAAAAAAAGAAGAGACTTAATAACAGTAAAAAAGGTTAATCGGGTACCTACTTAACTGTTGGGTTGTTAAAGTTAGTTTGCGAAAAGTTACAAATAACAGTATTTTTGAATACATATCCAGAAAATATGACCTGATATTAAGTGAATCAATCGAATAAAGATTTAAAAAGATAAAAGTCACTGGGTAGCAAAATATGATAAAGTATCTATTACCGTTTCAAATAACTCATACATATTTTAAGAAACCAAAAATTTTTATTTACTTCTCTCAACCATCTCAGGACTCGTCTTGTCGTATGGCAACTCATCGACTGAACTAGGACTGACAGAAAACAGAACAGGACAAAAAGACTTTATCGTCATACTAAGGCCACGCAACAGTAAAATACAACAAATAATATCTTTTACTAATGTTAGGGTAATTTTTTAAATATACTGCTGTTTATATACGTGGATTGACAGAAAAGTGAGTTGCCTTGCGGTGATTGTTGGCTATAGCTAACTCTGACTTTATCCTTGCTAAGAAATCCTCTACCGGTCAGTCGCTTGAATGGCAACCGGAAGATTGGGATCACATCAAACAGAGATACTAATTGTTTTATCTTATTGTTGTATGACGCTAGTATGACAGTAAATACTTTGTTCTCTGACCTTTGCTCTGTTAATCCGGCTGATGAATCGAGATACGAGGAAATACGTCCCGATATGGTTTGATAGATAAGGGAATAGTCAATAATTGCTGAAATATAAAGTTATTTACTTTTGGCGGTTAATATTGATTTTCAAATCAACATAATTTTGAAGTGAAATAATAGAAAAATTGTGAACTCATCTCGACAATATGTGAACTCAAAATTGTTTAAATAAATATATTCCAAACTTTGTTGTTATGACAATTTCGTTCGTCTTTCAGTCGATTAATATCTTAATAGTATCACCAAAACATTATTATTTATTTTAGTGCCTTCTTATATTGGCAGCATTTTTGCATATTATATGTCTAATTTACAGTCTAATGATCCAAACACCTGATTTCAAAAATTGTACTTTTAAAATCTCAAACTCCGGTCAGATTTTGAATATTGCGGCAACAATTAACTGTTGTATTACTAGTTTTATACTTTTTTAAAAGATAGTAATGCGTGTTAGATTTTTAGTTATATAAATGACATACAAAGATACGCACATTTTTTCTTTTTATTTTATTTTTTTAGAATAATATAAAATCGAATCCACGGTTTCAGCGTTTACTCCTTTTCCCTTTACTAATCAAGCTGCGGCACCGCTGTGATGCTGTTTGGTGTTCGGAAATGTGCATCGCTACTACAAGTATGCAAGGTGGCATAAATGCCATAAAAGAGTAATATCAGAGTACAATATATTTTTATCTTTATTTAATCTCATTGACACATGGGATCAAGAAACATACCAGACATAACAGACTTCAAAAATACTTAGACGCTTTTAATTGTTCCACCCTAACTATTTTTCTGCGGTTGTTTAATTTTTTGTGGTTGAGTTTTCCTTGAATTTGTACTTAGTCGAGTAACAGACATTGTGTTGAAGTTGTAAAGAACGCTGAAACAATTTTTTCATAAAAGGCACACATATGTATTTAAATATCTTCGGAAAATAGATCTAAATATATGTATGACTCTATTTTATTAATGTTTTAGTGATTATTTACATACTCAGCAGAACGTCTAAAATATCATTATCCATTTTCCGGATATTGGGTTCAAGTGTCATTCAAGCATGCGCAGAAAATGCATTCACTCCTTCGAGGAGGCTCTTTAATGAGAGTGTAATAATGAATATCATTGTACAATGTATGAGTTTTTAATAATTAAGCCATCGTCTTCCTTATTTTAAAAAAAATATATAAAGTAGTTTAGTATTTCTGGGCATTACTTGGTATATAATATAAGGCATTGCAGTCTGGGCTAATTAGGAGTTTATTAAACTAAACTATTATCTTTCGCTATAAAATATCATATTTTATTTTATGATTTGTAAAAATCGATAGCAACTCCGGCTTTTTTAAAATCGGAAAAATCTGTTTGTTATGAGTGATAAAAGGCTTTTTTTGTCATCCTATATTCCTGATAAATGAAAAAACTGCAATAATGGTGGGTGTTGAGCTGTCGTTTCATTTAAATTTAAATTTAAACTGCTATTATTTAGATTACATCGTCATAGAAACACTTCAAGCAAATTTAACGGAAAACAAGTGAAATGATGACAACAAAGCTTTGAAGATAATTGAAAATTGAAAGGAAAAAAAAACTGTTTTTTTTTATTTAAAAAGTTATATATAATGATCCTGAAACAAAGTTTACATGTAAATTAGAGACATGCTGATACCTTTTGTAAGCGACAACAAGCTATTTGAAAGTTTTAGTGTCGGGTAATAAAATTCTGAAAGTTGAGAGTTTGGGTAACTGTTAAATTTATATTAGAAAGTCTTTATAAGGTCTTCTTGAAGCTATATTATAATGAACAATGGGTATTACTTTCACAATAGATAGTAATATTTTGACGAGCTTTTACGTATTTTTTAAACAGAAAATATTCTCAAAATAGTTTTAATAACAAGTACAAAAACAAGAATTACAAATCTTATATTAATGAATATGGTAGTACTGAAGGCAAACTGTGTAAAGTAGGAAAACCTAGAATAATTTAAAGCCGTACTTTATATGTAGAATCGTTTCATACTAAAAAAATTTTAAAAAAGAATTAGTAAGAGCTAGAATCCAAGTACGCCATTGCATTGATTTTTGTAAAATCATTGCATTCACCTAAATTGCAATGCAGAAAATAGAGAAGTAACAGTAAAATTTATGTAAGCACTAAAAAGATTTTTTACAGTTTTATAACCAATATAATTTATTGCATGCGAAACTCAATCTATAAACATTGGTAACATCTTTTCAAAGTTTTTGGTCTTCTAAGCCCTTTTGAAAGGTGACGGCTTCAACATTATAAAGTTTTATTTTTGTGAATCTATTTGTGACTTGTCTCGTTATTTTCCAATTATTTTTTTTTCTTATTTGTAACATTCTTTTTTACTGTGTAATACTCAGTTTAATTACTAAAACTTGATATATGGATTCGAAGATATTTACGTCATTCCTTTGTTTTTTGCTACCATTCCAATCTTTTTCTGCTTTTATTATATTATTAAAAAAACCTTCTGAAGATGATCTTAGCTCTTTACTATTAGCGGGGCGTCCTACGCTTAGCATAATATTTTTAGTTTTATTTCCTATTCTATAATTTCTTAGTTTATCTTAGTATAGGATATAGATACAGGCAAGCATACAAAAAAATATCTAGTTCTTAGAAAAAATCTAGGTAAAGTAATTGGTCCTAAACTCTCTAGCTCCTGACTCAAGACATAACAACATTGGCTTTAATTAACTTTATTTTATCCTATACTATATATACTTCTAATATAGTTTTTCCATGATGACTTTAGATATGAAATACGCAATTCGATTATAATCGAAAAATTAATAATTATATAAATATGAAGTTTCCTAATGGATGGACAGAGAAAAAAGAACAAATTTCTAGGTCTCCAAGATCAACAGGCGGCAATTTCTGTATATATATACATATATATATATATATATATATATATATATATATATATATATATATATATATATATATATATATATATATATATATATATATATATATATATATATATATATATATATATATATATATATATATATATATATATATAGCTTATTCTATCCATAGTCGGATGTAAGTCTCTCTAAGCTGTCTCCAATGAGCTTTGTTGTTTGCTTTTTGCTTCCAGTCGTGTCCTGGTATTCTTCTAATATCGTCCGTCCATCTTGTCTGTGGTTTACCTTTGCATCTTTTGTGTTCTCTAGGTCTCCATTCAACTATATCTATCTATTATCATTCATCTGTGCAACCTGCGCCGCCCAATTCCACTTTAATAAAATGAATTTGTGTAAAAATTACGTATTGTCGCCATAGTGGGACGGTGGCGATATTTTGTATCATATAATGTTTGATATTATTTCTGTGTTGCTTTCTTTATCTCTTTGATTTGTGTGATATCTTGATTATCATTATTTATAAGTTTTATTATTTGATGTCTCCCTTCATTTCTTTGTTTGTTTAGATGTTTTAAACTGTTTCCCTCTTTTAAAGTTTTTTCTATTTTCGAGTTTCTATACTGTCTGTCGTGTTCTCTGATCTTTTTCTTTATTTTTTTATATATTTCTGCTTATTCTAATCTGCCATTTGTAGGAACAGTTCTTAATAGTCTTCTCTGTGTCATAAGATTTTGTGTCTCTACTTAATTTTTGTGTTTTCTCTTTTTTCGATGTTGCTATACGTTTTGTAGTCATGAATAGACTGTTGGTTATTTGTGCGTTTAGTTCATCGAGATTCGTTTGGTAGTTTATGTGTTTTATATGATTTTCCAATGCTTGTCGATATTCGTCTGTGTTTTGCTTTATTATTTCTGTTGGTATCTTTGTATGCGTTATCAATCTACGTTTCTCCTGCTTCAGATTTATTCTTATTTTTGGTCTGAGCATCCGATGGTCACTGCCAATGTTTATCGAGTTCAGGACTGTCGTGTCGATTACTGGCCTTGCAATTTCCATCGCCTATGTTCTGGCTTTTGGAAAATGCTATTCCAAGGTAAAACAACGTGGTCAAAGTGCTCGCTAGTAATTTAGTGTAGGAATGAAGAACAGAGTGATTTTAGAGGTACTTGAGCAGAATCATTGCCTGGCGGGCAAGTATTTCTGCGTAAAAATGGTCTATATTTATCTAGTGGTAGATAACCCTTGCTGGCACACAAGCTGAAATTTCGAAGCAGAATGAAGATATTTCCACAGTCCAAAAAAACACGTCGAAGAAAGACTCACATAGGTGTACGAAAAAACCGTTGCGACATTCAAAAGGAACTTTTTTGTTTGTTTTAATTTCCAAACTAACGAAAAGTCAGTGATCAGTGATGCTGCAACTATTCGCTTGTACGATGTTATCTTTCTTTCAATAATAATAAATGGGTTAATATGATTCTATGTAAAAAATAACTGACAAAAACATCTATGCCACTGGAACTTAGAAGTAAAACTAATATAATTTAAATAATATTAAAAAGGCTTTTCATTTCCTTTGATAACAAGAATTTAAATTTCAATTTAGTCTACGGGGAACAGATTTCATCATTCCCGAAACACTTGCAACAAATTAAAGTGCAAAACAGGTCAAATAATGAATACGAAGCGACGAGGGGAAAACAAAGAGATAACTGAAAATTAAAGGAGATGGTGTATCTATTTTCAAAGTTAAGTTATATGTTAGCACTGGAAGTAAAGTTAAGTTTGCATATAGAGTAGACTGCGGATATACGCTTTGTGGCAGGTTGAAAAGTTTAAGTGGTATAAAATTAACTTATAAGAAATTGGATTTAATAAAGCTTTAATATAGTTGGAATAGTTAAAAGTAAAAGCAACTTAACGTTTATAGTTTATTATAAAAAATAGGAAATTGTTCTTGAAATTATTTAGACTGATTTAATAATATATCATATGTGAAGAACTTTTATTCATAGGTATTACGATCACTTTTTTTGATTATCTGACGTTATAGCGTTATAAAGAATTATTTAAAAATTGCTTGTTATTAGATTTTTTATTATTGGTAAAATATTTAAAAATCATACACATTTAAATTTTGTATAATATTTTGTTTTTTTTTTTTAAATCATCCTGTAGTACAATAGAACTGCAGTATTGTATATAAATAATTTAGTATACAGTAAATAATTTGTGATAAATAGCTACTTGGCATAAAATGTATAATTATTTAGTTTGTGTGGTATAACCAATATAGATACAATTACTGTTTTTCAAACACTTTTTAGGTTAGAAATATACTCCACAAATTGCAACAAAAATGAAGGCAAAGATAATAAAATTTTCTATATATGTACATATACATCTATAATATATATAAAATGCAACGTCTCTTTGTATGTCTGTCAGTTAGTGCGCTTATCACTGGAGAATTACTTATCCGATTTACGTGTTTTTTTTTAAACATGCTTATATTCTCTGGCCAGGTTATAGGCTATATTTTGTTACGTTAGGTAACATAAGGAATAAACAGGGACGATAATAGTGAATCAAGTCGGAAAAAAGTTTGCCGCTAGCTCGTACTCTTGCAATACACTACCTAAACCATTAAATATGGAATAATATTATGTAGCAAAGAATATCTATAATATATATAAAGTGCAACGTCTCTCTGTCTGCCCGTCTGTTAGTGCGCTTATCACTTATCCGATTTGGGTTTTTTTTTTAATTCACACATTTGTGTGACCAGGTTATCTATAATCTTCAATAATATATATAAAATGTAACGTCTATCTGTCTGTTTGTCTGTTCGTTAGTACGCATATTATTCGAAAACCACTTAGCCGATTTACGTGTTTTTTTTTTAATTTAAACATATGTTCTCTGGTCAGGTTATAGGATATATTTTATTACGTTAGGTAATATAAGAAATAAGCAGTGGAGATAATAGTGAATCAAGTTGGAAGAAAGTTTGCCGCTAGCACACTCTCTTGCAATACGCTGCCTATACCGTTAGATATAGAACAATATCATGTAACAAAGAATACAATATATATAAAATGTAACGTCTCTGTATGTGACTGTCGTGTTAGTGCGCTTATCACTCGAGAACCACTTATCCGATTTACGTGTTTTTTTTTTCATACATATGTTCTCTGGCCAGATTATATTATAATAATAATAATAATAATCTATATAATATATATAAAACGCAACATCTCTCTGTCTGTCTATCCGTTAGTGTGCTTATCATTCTAGAACCACTTATCCGATTTACGTGTTTTTTTTTAAAAATTCTTAAATTAATATTTATCAAAAAAAAAATCTATAAAATATATAAAATGCAACGTCTCTGTATGTGTCTGTCGTGTTAGTGTGCTTATCAGTCGAGAACCACTTATCCGATTTATGTGTTTTCTTTTTCATACATATGTACTCTGGCCAGATTATATTGTAATAATAATAATAATCTATATAATATATATAAAACGCAACATCTCTCTGTCTGTCTGTCCGTTAATGTGCTTATCATTCGAGAACCACTTATCCGATTTACGTGTTTTTTTTTTTAATTCCTAACTTAATATTTACCAAAAAAAAAATCTATAATATATATAAAACTAGCCGGGCCCGCGGCTCCACTCGCGTAGACTTGAGTCACTACTATCGTCACTGCTTATTCCTTATGTTACCCAACGTAATAAAATATCTCCCATTATTTCCCCTTATCTCCTAACATTTCTTCTTATCTCCCATTATCTAGGCTTATCTCTGTTCATCTCCCATTATTTCTCCTTATCTCACCTTATTTCCCATTATCTAGACTTATCTCGACTTATCTCGCAATATTTCTCCTTATCTCCCATTATTTCTCCTTATCTCCCATTATCTCACCATAACTCCCATTATTTATACTTATCTCCCATTATCGAGGCTTATCTCGACTTATCTCCCATTATTTCTCCTTATCTCCCATTATCTCACCATATCTCCCATTATCTAGGCTTATATCGAATTATATAGAACATATGTATTAATTTATAAAAACACATAAATCGGATAAGTGGTTCTCGAATGATAAGCGCACTAACGGACAGACAGACAGACAGACAGACAGAGAGACGTTGCATTTTATATATGTTATATTCTTTGCTACAGGATTTTGTTCCATATTTAATGCTTTAGGCAGTGTATTGCAAAAGAACGCGTTAGCGGCAAACTTTTCTCCGACTTGATTCACTATTATCGTCACTATTCCTTATGTTACCAAACGTAATAAAATATATCCTGTAACCTGGCCAGAGAACATACGTATGTTTAAAAAAAATGCACGTAAATCTGATAAGTGGTTCTCCAGTGATAAGCGCACAAACGGACAAACAGACAGAGAGACGTTGCATTTTATATATATTATAGATATCCTTTGCTATATGATATTGTTCCATATTTAGTGGTTTAGGCATTGTATTGCAAGAGAACGCGCTAGCTGCAAACTTTTTTCCGATTTGATTCACTGTTATCGTCACTGCTTTTCCTCATGTTACCTAACGTAATAAAATATAGTCTATAACCTGGCCAGAGAACAAATGTATATTTTTAAAAAAAAGCACGTAAATCGGATAAGTGGTTCTCCAGTCATAAGCGCACTAACGAACGAACAGACAGACAGACGGTCAGAGAAACGTTGCATTTTATATATATTATAGCTATAGATTATTATTACTATTATATAACCTGGCCAAAGAATATATGTATAAATTTAAAAAAAGATACGTAAATCGGGTAAGTGGTTCTCGTGTGATAAACGCACTAATGGACAGACAGACAGACAGAGAGACATTGCATTTTATATATTATAGATTATAGATATTCTCTGCTACATAATATTGTTCCATATTTAATGGTTTAGATTGTGTATTGCGAGAGAACGCGCTAGCGGCAAACTTTTTTCCGACTTCATTCACTATTATCGTCACTGCTCATTCCTTATGCTACCTATCGTAATAAAATATAGCCTATAACCTGGCCGGAGAACATATGTATGTTTAAAACAAAAAAGTACGAAAATAGGATGAGTGGTTCTCCAGTGATAAGCGCACTAACGGACGGACAGACAGAGATACGTTGCATTTTATATATATTATAGATGTTATAAAATATATATCTATAACCTGGTCAGAGAACATATGTATAAATTTAAAAAATTACGTAAATCGGATAAGTAGTTCTCGAGGGATAAGCGTGCTAACGGACAGACAGTGAAATGTTGCATTTTATATATATTATAGATATAGATTATTATTATTATTATATAACCTGGCCAAAGAATATATGTATGAATTTAAAAAAAAGACACGTAAATCGGATAATCGGTTCTCGCTTGATAAACGCACTAATGGACAGACAGACAGACAGAGAGACATTGCATTTTATATATATTGTAGATTATAGATTATAGATATTCTCTGCTACATAATATTGTTCCATAATTAATGGTTTAGGCTGTGTATTGCAAAGGAACGCGCTAGCGGCAAACTCTTTTCCGACTTCTCTCACTATTTTACGTCACTGCTCATTCCTTATGCTACCTATCGTAATAAAAGGTAGCCTATAACCTGGCCAGAGAACATATGTATGTTTTTAAAAAAAAAGTACGTAAATCGGATAAGTGGTTCTCCAGTGATAAGCGCACTAACGGACAGACAGATAGACAGACAGACAGAAAGACGTTGCATTTTATATATATTATAGATATAACGTCTCTCTGTCTGTCTATCCGTTAGTGCGTTTAGCACTTAAGAACCACTTATTCGATTTACTTGTTTTTTTTTTTAAATACATAAGTTCTATATATGTACTCGTATATATATATATATATATATATATATATATATATATATATATATATATATATATATATATATATATATATATATATTTTATTTATGCACATAGTACCTGTGCTGTTGGGAAATACCTAAAGCGTTACAGGAATGACGCATGTGCATCGCTGTAAATTGTAATTGGTACGAGACAGTCCTGGACAAATCATACCAAAGACATGAGGTTCTCCATATAAAGAACTGCTTAAAACGGGTTGTACGAGGAATGAAAAACTGAACCTCATAAGAATGTGATGTATTAGCGCGACGCGTATTCCTAACATGCACTGCTCTAGGAGGAATTAAGCGGGCTACATTTGTCGAACACTTTCCATGAAAGTATTCTGATAGAATAGACTCAAGTCGCGCACCATTCTTCGGATGTTCCAGGGAATCAAGGTTGCTGGTAAGTTTTGGATGTCCAGCCAGGCAAACAGCTCTTTTCTTGCTCAGCTCCAAATATGGAAGCAGTATTCAATTTTAGTTTTGTATAGGATTTGCAGTTGGTGTGGAGTGTAAAACTCTCTAGTTCGAAATAATAAAAATAAAAAAATAAGCTTTTGTGAAGCTCTCTTTGTTATACATGCAAAGGTATATTTGCTCCAATGTTAACCCCCAGCAAATTGAGCCGACGATACTAGGAATAATATATCGTGCCATAACCTTGTCGGGTTCCTCAACGTAATTTTTTTTAGAAAAACCTGCCACTTGGGTTTTTATGGCGTTAAATACTACTTTGTTACTGTCACTCCTAGAAAGAAGAGGTCTTTCTTAAGTTTAACGACTTCCTGCTGTCTGCGAATATTTGCATTAGTAGTCAATGCTCAAGTGCTCAAAGTGAATGAAAATTAACATACTCTCTTCTGAACAGCTGTAGATTGGATTCCTGGTCAGTTTCAGCAGATCGTTAATACAAATAAGAAAGAAAGTAGGCAACAGTATGGAGCCTTGGGGCACACCGGTGTTGATAGTGGAGGTCTAAGAAAGAAATCTGACTGCCAGTAGTAAAAAACGCTGTCTGAGGAAACACAAGAGCTATAAACAAATTCTTTCAAATATATCATAACCTAGCTTCGCCAACAATTCCCTACCGCTATCGAGTACGAGGCTGGTTTGAAAAGTCCGTGCAAAAATAAAAACTACTTATGTGTTTGGGGTAAACCTTTTTTATTTTTCGACATAATCTCCTTTTAGGCTTATACACTTCGTCCAACGATGTTCTAGTTTGTTGATCCCTTCCGAATAATAGGATTTGTCTAAGTCTGCAAAATATCCATTAGTGTCCTCCTCGTTTGAATAAAATCTTTGTCCCGCCAGCCATTTCTTCAAATTGGGGGACAAATAGTAGTCCGAGGGAGCCAAGTCTGGAGAATAGGAGGGATGTGAAACGAGTTGGAATCCTATTTCCATTAATTTTGCGACCACAACTGCTGAGGTGTGTGCTGGTGCGTTGTCGTGATGGAAAAGGACTTTCTTGTGGGCCAATCGCGAGCGTTTTTTTCTTGCAGCTCGGTTTTCAAACGGTCCAATAACGATGAATAATATTCACTTGTAATAGTTTTACCCTTTTCCAGATAGTCGATGAGGATTATCCCTTGCGAATCCCAAAAGACAGTCGCCATAACCTTTCCGGCCGAAGGAAAGGTCTTCGCCTTTTTTAGTGCAGATTCCCCCTTGGTAACCCATTCTATAGATTGTTGTTTGGTCTCAGGAGTATAGTAATGTATCCATGTTTCATCCACAGTGACGAAACGATGCTTAAAGTCCTCCGGATTCTTCTGGAACAGCTGCAAACCATCCTTGCAACACTTCACACGATTCCGTTTTTGGTCAAGCGTGAGCAATCGCGGCACCCATCTTGCGGATAGCTTTCTCATGTCCAAATATTTATGCAAAATATTATGTACCCGTTCAGTCGAGATGCCCACAGCACTAGCAATCTCACGCACCTTAACTCTTCTGTCATCGATCACCATATCATGGATTCGATCAATTTCTGGAGTCGTAACCTCCACAGGCCGTCCAGAACGTTCAGCGTCACTTGTGCCCATATGGCCAGTCCGAAAATTTTGAAACCACTTATAAACTGTTCTAATCGAAGGTGCAGAGTCACCATAATGTTTGTCAAGCTTCTCTTTAGTCTCCTGAGGCGTTTTGCCTTTCATAAAGTAATGTTTAATCACCACACGAAATTCTTTTTCGTCCATTTGTTGAAAATCACTCGACTTCCTTGATTCACACGAATGCCAAACACAAAGAAATAGACCAATATGACTGAAACTTAGTGTGCGTTCATTCAAGAGATGCTACTAACTAAACATGACCTCGATACGCGCCGGTGGTGCCATCTCTCGGACTTTCCACGGACTTTTCAAACCAGCCTCGTACTTTGGATATATAAGGCGCAACTCTTCGAGGTTCTCCAAAATGTTCGATTGCGATGTTAAAAACATATGTGACATAAACTAAAACTCCTGTTCGTCTTTGCTAAGATAAGCCATATTGGCCGGTAATTGTCTGGCAAAGTCTTTTTGCTTTTTTTGGGTATCTGATGAAATGTAACGCAGGAGGAACCAATTCCGTTGCGGTATGAAAAGCTAAAATTTTGCTAACGTATTTTGGTAGGTATTTCATCGGTGCCAGAAGCTTTTTTGGCATCTAGCTGCATTAAAATCTATTTTAAGGTAGGCTGTCTAAAGATAATATCTTGCATCCTTGAGTGCATACTGGAAATAATATGTAGGGTGTTTCCGTGGAAACTGACAATAGAATGTGAGTTTAGTTAGTAAGTTGGCTTTCTAAATAGGTGTTGTTGCAAGAGTATTGTCTGACTATGTGAGTGGTGGTATAGTAGATTTAGCCAAATTTTTACTAATGACTTTAGCGACCGAATGAACATTGCAAGTGTTACAAATGTACAAACTAAAATGTTACGATTCATTACGTTAGGATTTTCACGCTATTGTCGGTAAGCAAAATGATTAGAAGCAATAGCTTCTTTGCATTTTTGGTCAAATCAGGACTTGCTTTTGAAAGGACATTTCTTCAAAAAAGGAATGTAAACTTCTATATCAGCCAAAATGACATCAGAAACCTCTTTAGTGCACTCTGATGGATCGCCGACATCTGACCAAGGGAAAATTCTAAAATATTCCAGGAATTTTTCCCATTTAGCTGACCTCTAGTTCTAAATCTTCGGCCGTTTAGGTGCTTCTTTATTATTCGTCGGTAGGACACTCAATGTTGAAAGCAGTGTATGGTCAGTAGATCCTAACGGCGGATTTACGGTGATAGTATAAATCTCTGCATTCGTGGTTAAAAATAGAGCAAAAAGACTGGCGAACTCTCCGTCGCGATTAGGACTCCGTGCTGGTTGATTGATAAGCTGGGTAAAGCCACAACTGGTTGAGAATGATTCAGCCTCAAGGCCTAGTTTAGCGGTCATATTTGAATACTTAGGCGATTTGATATTGTGGACATTGAGACCACCTAGGATGGCACTAATTACTTTATAAAATATCTGTAGTGTTTGCAAGAGGGGTGAAAAGTATTTTAAAGTTAGTATCATTTGGTGATCATTAGAGGCAGCCGATAAACCTGGTGGTTTGTTACCACATAACATCAAAATTTTGAGTCTTCGCAGCTTCGTCTATTCGGCAAGAGAGATCGCTTCTGACAAAAAGATAGATTTTAAGGTTACGCCTAAACTACAAATTAAAATTCCATGTATATATATATATATATATATATATATATATATATATATATATATATATATATATATATATATATACGAGGCTGGTTTGAAAAGTCCGTGCAAAGTACGAGAGATGGCTCCACCGGCGCGTATCGAGGTCATGTTTAGTTAGTAGCATCTCTTGAATGAACGCACACCAAGTTTCAGTCATATTAGTCTATTTCTTTGTGTTTGGTATTCGTGTGAATCAAGGAAGTCGAGTGATTTTCAACAAATGGACGAAAAAGAATTTCGTGTGGTGATTAAACATTACTTTATGAAAGGCAAAACGCCTCAGGAGACTAAAGAGAAGCTTGATAAACATTATGGTGACTCTGCACCTTCGATTAGAACAGTTTATAAGTGGTTTCAAAATTTTCGGACTGGTCATATGGGCACAAGTGACGCTGAACGTTCTGGACGGCCTGTGGAGTTTACGACTCCAGAAATCATTGATCAAATCCATGATATGGTGATGGATTACAGAAGAGTTAAGGTGCGTGAGATTGCTAGTGCTGTGGGCATCTCGACTGAACGGGTACATAATATTTTGCATAAATATTTGGACATGAGAAAACTATCCGCAAGATGGGTGCCGCGATTGCTCACGCTTGACCAAAAACGGAATCGTGTGAAGTGTTGCAAGGATGGTTTGCAGCTGTTCCAGAAGAATCCGGAGGACTTTAAGCGTCGTTTCGTCACTGTGGATGAAACATGGATACATTACTATACTCCTGAGACCAAACAACAATCTAAACAATGGGTTACCAAGGGGGAATCTGCACCAAAAAAGGCGAAGACCGTTCCTTCGGCCGGAAAGATTATGGCGACTGTCTTTTGGGATTCGCAAGGGATAATCCTCATCGACTATCTGGAAAAGGGTAAAACTATTACAGGTGAATATAATTCATCGTTATTGGACCGTTTGAAAACCGAGCTGCAAGAAAAACGCCCGCGATTGGCCCGCAAGAAAGTCCTTTTCCATCACGACAACGCACCAGCACACACCTCAGCAGTTGTGGTCGCAAAATTAATGGAAATAGGATTCCAACTCGTTTCACATCCCTCCTATTCTCCAGACTTGGCTCCCTCGGACTACTATTTGTTCCCCAATTTGAAGAAATGGCTGGCGGGACAAAGATTTTATTCAAACGAGGAGGTGATTGCAGACACTAATGGATATTTTGCAGACTTGGACAAATCCTATTATTCGGAAGGGATCAACAAACTAGAACATCGTTGGACGAAGTGTATAAGCCTAAAAGGAGACTATGTCGAAAAATAAAAAAAACGTTTACCCCAAACACATAAGTAGTTTTTATTTTTGCACGGACTTTTCAAACCAGCCTCGTATATATACAGACAGTGTACTTATTTAATTATTTACTTAAGAAATAGTCACATACATACCTAGTAGTTATTGGAGAAATCGATTAGAGAACGTAAACATCAAAAATAAAATACTGAAGGCAAAGTGGAAGTGGTGTAGGAAAAATTGTATTAACGTAATGAACAAGAAAAACGGGAAATCGAAGCCAATGCTAAGATGATACGATGACATTAGAAATGTGGTTGGGAGGGATGGATGATGGACGCTGGCTCGAGAGAATGTGAAATTCGCTTTTCAGGTCTTTAATAATGTTATATTATTAATTCTTAAATAAATCTTGATTTTTTTTTTTAAATTATATTAAACAACACTTATTATATATAAGCATCTAAGAACAGACTAAGCTGAGTACCAAATTACCAATAGTCGAATGGTGGCAGATTTATTCTAATAAATAAGCAACTAAAAATTTTATCACCAAACAGTTTTATATACATTTTTCACACACATTTTCTAGTTTATGTTATGTTTACAAAGTAGATTTTATTTCAAAGCATATGTTCGTAATACTTTTTTATTTTGAGGTGGAAAATGTATTCACTGCAATAAACTAGGTGCTAACTGCGAGCAAGCTACCACTTGCAGTTGGAGGTAATAAATTGCGATTTAATTTCCGTGGTTCTGTAATACATCATTTATAATAAGCTTATTGGATTAAAGTTCTATATATTTTACTGGTTTAGAGGACTAAATTATAAATAGATGTGGTTAAATATAGCAAATTTAAGATGGGCTACAATACATTTTTTAGTACCTGAAATTATAAAGAATTATTTTGTTAGTAAATTGATGACATATTAGCAGAGCTCACCGAGTCTCGATGAAGTTCATGAAACATGAATGTATACGAAGAATGCCTGATAAAAAGTAAGTTTAACATAGAAGAATGCCTGTTAAACCTTTAATCGCTGCATATTTCAATATTATCTTCATTTGACCTAGTGCACTTTATACATCTTTCATTTAATGATTTAATTCTGTCAAGAAGGAACTGCTGTGCTCATTTCGTCTCTTCTTCATACGTGTATCTGTAACTCTTCAGGTCTTCTTTCAAGTTGTCGAACAGAAAATGGTCGCTGGGTACTACGTTAGTGATGATTAATTTCTATAAATTCAGTTTCCCTATTACCAGGTTATGCAAATTTGGCAGTATACACGAAAGTAGTAACGAGGATCAATAAAATACCGCTGTTAAATTTAACATGCGGTTTATCTTTTATAGCTTCGCAAATTCTAACAATTAATTCACTATAATAATTTTCTATCATTGTGGTGTTTCTTTGATTGTGTTAGCCGATACTTGTTGGGAATTCATAATAAAATTATATAAAAAAACACTATGTTTTAATTTCCAATATATTTAAAGTCACTTGACAATTGTTTCACCATACAATGGCTTCTTCAGAAGTAAATCAGAAAGAAAAATATTTGGTAGTAATCCTGGTTAAATAGTGCTTAAAACTATCCTTAATTACCTGAGATTATGTTAATCATTTTATTATATTATTTACAGACAGAATTATTTTAAGAATGCAAATCTGTGGTACTATTTCCGAGAACTAATAAAGATTAAGTAAGGGTGAATGGTTTAAGTCTACCTGTTCGTTTAATAATTGATTGGAGTTTTTCCGTTTGTTAATTTAAGACATTCAAGCAAATTTAATTTTTTAGATTTATTTTCTACATGTAGGATTTTTAACGTATCATCAAAATTATGGGATTCGTTTATTAATGGGTTGCGTAATGTGAATTGTTCTTATTTTTTAAATAACTATGTTTATGTTCTTTAATGCGAGTTTCAAAAGATCTGCCAGTTTGTCCTACGTAGGTTTTAGTACAAGATCCACAATTTAATAAATAAACTCCTGATTTTAAGGAATTCTTAGATTTGGTTTTGTTATTCAAAATTATACTCCCTAAGAAATTACTGGTTTTGAATGCTATTTTATTGTTCTTTTTTATTAAATGTTTGGAAATTGTTCTAGTTATTTTCCCTGTGGATGTGAGTGTACTAAATTTTCCTTTTTTGTCATTAATTGTGGGATAAATTAGAGAGATTGCTTGTTTAAAGGATATTTTATTCAAGATATTATCTATAATGTTGGGGTCATATCCATTATTAATTGCTATTTGTTTGATTATGTTGAATTCCTTGTTAAAATTAGTTTTAGTCATAGGGATATGTAACAATCTATGTATGAAAAAGTTAAAAGCTGCCATTTTGTGAGGATAGGAAGAACTTTTTTTTATGGTTAGACAACTAACAATCATCCTTAACTTCCTAAATAATTTGCATCCTAATATTAAATTTACCAATAACTCTATAAATTTCTTAGACATATCTATATCAAAAGTGAACAATAAACACGATTTCTCGATTTTTCACAAACCTTCACATACTGACACAGTCATACACAATAGTTCATCACACCTCTATCCTCACAAAATGGCAGCTTTTAACTCTTTCATACATAGATTGTTACATATCCCTATGACTAAAACTAATTTTAACAAAGAATTCAACATAATCAAACAAATAGCAATTAATAATGGATATGATCCCAACATTATAGATAATATCTTGAATAAAAAAAATCCTTTAAACAAGCAATCTCTTTAATTTATCTTACAATTAATGACAAAAAAGGAAAATTTAGTACACTCACATACACAGGGAAAATAACTAGAACAATTTCCAAACATTTAGTAAATAAGAACAATAATATAGCATTCAAAACCAGTAATTCCTTAGGGAGTATAATTTTGAATAACAAAACCAAATCTAAGAATTCCTTAAAATCAGGAGCTTATTTATTAAATTGTGGATCTTGTACTAAAACCTACGTAGGACAAACTGGTAGATCTTTTGAAACTCGCATTAAAGAACATAAACATAGTTATTTAAAAAATAAGAACAATTAACATTACGCAAACCATATAATAAACGAATCCCATAATTTTGATGATACGTTAAAAATCCTACATATAGAAAATAAATCTAAAAAATTAAATTTGCTTGAATGTCTTGAAATTAACAAACGGAAAAACTCTAATCAATTATTAAACGAACAGGTAGACTTCAACCATTCACCCTTACTTAATCTTTATTAGTTCTCGGAAATAGTACCACAGATTTGCATTCTTAAAATAAATTCTGTCTGTAAATAATATAATAAAATGATCAACATAATTTCAGGTAATTAAGGATAGTTTTAAGCACTATTTAACCAGGATTACTACTAAATATTTTTCTTTCTGATTTGCTTCTGAAGAAGCCATTGTATGGTGAAACAATTGTCAAGTGACTTTAAATATATTGGAAATTAAAACATAGTGTTGTTTTTATATAATTTTATTGTGGTGTTTTTTGGAAGATAGTAAGTAAACATTATTCTCTTCTCTATCGTATCTGATCCCTGCATTAATTGTTGTTTTAATTCTGGCTTATATTGGTAAATCCAATGTCAACTTGAATTAACTGGACTTAATTAATTTCTAGTGTTTTTATGTGCTTTCGGATGCACAGTGGTAAAGACTAGCGGCCTAGCAAGTTGAGGTAATTAATCGAACCGAATTGTATTAATGTGAAAATATCTTTAAATACACCACCGAGAATTTATTTAACAAGACTACAATAATAAAACCAAACAGCCAGAACTATTTGTTGAAACTGTAAAATATCGTTATTAATAATAAAATCTTGCTTTATACTGAATATTTGCTAAAATGTATGTAAGTCAGGTTGTTTATTTCTATATTCTTTGTTGGTAAAGTTACCGCAACGCATTTAGACCTCAGATTTATAGAACATTCAGTTTTATTACCTGGACGACCGTGCCTGCTTTGGTCTTTGTAAATTTTAAATTCTTACATTCGCGTTTCTGTATGATTTCAATTATTACAATGTTGTCAGCTTAACTTTTCATTCTTTTGACAAATCCAGTATTTTGTTTCATTTATCAAAGGGAGTTTTCTAAGCAAAGGATTTGTTTTGATATGTCTCGGTAATCATTAAAATAAATAAGGTCATCAAATTTGGCAAAAATAAAATGTTACATTATACAGGATGTCCCAAAAGTCAAAAATGAAGAATCTAGTAGATTGAACCAAAATAAGGTCAGAAGTTCCTATAAAAATGTCTCCTATCCTGAATATTTCAGAAATCGTTAAAGATAAAAACATGAAATTCAGATTCTAAAGTAAAGTTTATGTGCTGAATCGGAATTCTACCTTATCGTCGATTATTCAATCAATGCGTCAAAAGTAGGGGAGGGCGTGATAAAAATGGACTTAACTTTTTTTGCAATAACTTTTGTTGCATTTTCGCGTCGGATTAGGGAAGCTTGAGATCTTTAGCGAAAAAAAGGTACTATTAGTTTAACATGATTATACTCACCAATTCCGAGTTAAAATCGATAAAGAATTTCCATATCAGAAAAAGAGCCTATTATGGTACCTGGCTTCTGCCAGGTGCAATGATAATTAATCAAATGTTAACACACAGGTCAAAACTGAAAGTTCAAAAAATTGAGGTCGATTTCACTATGCCAAATTTTACTTTTGTCGAGTATGCGGATATGCATTTAATGTGTGGCTTAATATCTGGTAACGCTAGTAAAGCGGCTCGCCTTTACGCAGAACGAATTCCTGATCGATACTTGCCTGATCACAGAACTATTGAACGAGTTGATCGCAATCTGCAGGAATCAGGTTTATGTGTTTTGTTTTTTCAAATTGTGTGCTTATTATTGGATATCTTTTAGGTAGTCTTATACCAGAACCTGGAGGAGTAGGTCGTCCAAGAATTGCTCGTACAAATGAAATGAATATTTTGCACCTAATAACAAACGATCCAACTAAAAATGTAAGGAAATGGGCTGCATCACTTCATACTTGCAAATTATTAGTGCATAGGATACTTTAAGAGCAATTACTCCATCCCTACCATTTCCAAGAAGTTCATTCTATGTCCCCGAGGATTATCCTGGACAAGTGGAATTCGCTAATTGGTTTCTACAAAAGCAACGAGCAATAATACATTTGTAATAATAAACTTCCATAATCTTCACTTATGGGATGAGGATAACCCACATTCGATAATTTAAACTAAAAACCAACAAATTGTTGATAAATATCTGGATGGGAATTATCGGGAATTATTTGGATAATATGTCATTGACGGGCCGTTAAATGGCGAGAAATGTTTGCAATTTCTTCAAGATGATTTAAATAATTTATTAGAAGAAGTTCCGTTACATATTTGCAAGAATATATGGTTCATACACGACGGTGCACCACCACATTTCAGCAACATTCCTAGGGGATATTTAGATAACCAGTTTCCCAATCGTTCGATAGTTCGGGGTGGGCCATTCCCGTGGCCATTCCGATCACCAGATCTAAATTCCTTACACTTCTTTCTATGAGGCCACCTTAAATATCTTGTTTATTCGACTTCTGTACAAACTAGAGAAGAGCTGTTAAAAAGAATTTTCTTTCACTGTGCTAAAATAAGGAATAATCCCGACATGTTATTTAGAGTTCAAAGGGCTTTCCTCAATAACTTAAGGAAATGCACAACTGTACAAGGTGCCCACATCGAACATATTCCCTAGTTGAAATTACTCATGGATTTTATTTTTCCTTTAAATTAATATTTCCAATTTTTTTAAAGGTGTTTTTTATTGTTTTTTTGATTTGATAAATAAAAAAAAACTGTTTGGTTCATTTGATGATTATGTTTTCTTTAATTACTATTTAGTTGTATGGTCATTTAAAAATATCTGGATATTTTGAAGTATTGCTTATAACCGTAATAATATTAGGTAATAGGCTCTTTTTCTGATATGGAAATTCCTTATCGATTTTAACTTGGAATTGGTGTTAAACTAAGAGCACCTTTTTTTTCGCCAAAGATCTCAAGCTTCCCTAGTTCGATGCGAAAATGCAATAAAAGTTATTATAAAAAGAGTTAAGTCCATTTTTTACCACGCCCCCCCCCCCCCCCACTACTTTTGAGGCACCAGTTGAATTATCGACGATTGTAAGGTAAAATTTCGATTCAGTACATAAACTATACTTTAGGACCTGAATTTCATGTTTTTATCTTTAACGGTTTCTGAAATATTCAATGAAAACGCATCTTCCGGCTCCTCATTTGGCTAGCCGTAGCTCCCTAATGGGGGAAATAGATGATATTTTTATAGGAACTTTTGACCTTATTTTGGTCGATTCTATTAGATTCTTCATTTTTGGCCATACCTTTTGGGCCACCCTATATACATTTTTTAAAAGTCTCCCCAAATTCACCAATTTCCTATTCTACATACCAAGAAAAGTCTTGTTTTTTTATAAGAAGCCAAATATGATAAAACAAAATTTGTCAGTTGTCAAATTGGCAGATTTTTTAAATGGCAATATATTTAATATTTATTTTCAGTCGTGACCGATATATAAGGCATTTAAGTTATTGAATTGAATTTTAAATTTTAAGTGGCCCACTCAATTTACTTTTTTTTATTTGGGGTATCAAAAAAAAATTCTTTTCCAGTAAACTGAGTTTTTTGTGAGGAAGCTAAATATGATAAGATATTTGCTTGCCAAATTTTGCAGATTACAAAGCCAACTAGGATTTTTTTTACATAGTACCCTCTACACATGAGCACACCAGTAAATAGCATTTTTCTGTCTGTTTACAAAAATTGATATTTATTTTCAGGTGTTATCGGTTCGTTATTGACCTAAACTTCAATTTTTAAGTGGCTCAACCGACTGAGTATTTTCCTATTAAAGTTATTAATAAAAGGGGTCCGGTACTGGTCGAGAGTGAGAGAACACGCGTAACTATCTCGGAGTGAGAAAAGTGAATTTCTGGTGAAAATAAGAGTCGAAAAATTCAGGAGAGAGTATAATTATAACGACGAAAGGAAAAGGTATGCATAATATCTGAGAGAAAGTACAATAAGGAAAGCAGTAAAATATAATAAATACCTTGAGACATACACTAGGTTAACAATCAGCTGTGCGGGAGAAGGTCATTGCTTTAACGGATCGAGCGGTTGCAACAGGAAGGAGCATTAAAAGAAATTCTTGAGAGGCTCGACGAAATGCACAAAGGCAATATTAGAATTGAAAGCAAGATCGTCAATATGCATGAAGAGATGGGCAGACTTAAGAAAGAAAATGAAAAATTAAAAGCTGAAAATCTAATGCTGAAGGAATCAACAAAGATACAAGGAACTAGAACAGGGCTGCTGGGGAAGGAGATAAGAAAAAGGAAGGTAGTTATACAGGAAATAGAAGAAGTAAGGAATGAAGATGAAGAGTCAATTAAAAACAAAATGAGAGATGTCTTTAACAAAATGCAAATGAAAATAGAATTGGAGAATGACATAACAGAAATGAGATGAATAGGACAGGAAAGAGAATAAAACAAAAGGCCTATACTAATGGAATTAAGAACGTCGAACTAAAAAAATGGAAATTCTTAAAAGAAAGAGTAAACTAAGAGGAATAGAAATATATATTAAGGAAAACTTCCCGAAAGAGATACAAAATCAGAGAACAGGATTAATAAGATATAGGAAAGCAGCAAGAGAACAGTGACAGGAAGCAACATTAATATACAATAAACTGGAAATGGGTGGAAAGCTATATACATTGAACCAGAGGGATGAACTGGAGGAAGAACCGGGAAATGACTTAAAAGAACAAGTGAACAAGGCATAAACATCAAAAAGAACAGTTAGTGAAAGATCACCCAATGAGACAGGGAGGAGGGAGGAAGAAGAAAGGACGTGCAAAGTGATAAGAAGTATAACAAACATTAGGAGGAATGCAAAACACTATTAGGAAATGAGAAGAATAAGTGGACAGGAAAAACGCAATGAGTAAGGAAATGACAACGGAATCTCGAAATAACTAAAACAAGAAAATGCAGGAAAAATGAATAGCATAGGAAAGGAAGATAAGGATAGAGAGAAAAGTACAAAGATAGCAATATGGAATATAACGTCATTGACTGGCAAGAAATATCTCGGAAGGATGGCAGGAAAGACTAGGCTGAACTACCTCAAAAACGAGGAAATTGGAGGGAAACTAGTGCAAAAGTCAATAATACAAAATTGAGAAGAAACAATTGCAATGGTATGGGCATGTACTAGGGCTGGACAGCGACAGAATACCAAAAAGAATACCAGAAATGAAAAAAGCACAGAAGCGAAAAAGAGGAAGACCAAGAGTAACTTGGATGAGGAGCATTGAAGTGATAAGAAAAGCAAAGGGGAAAATGATAGAAAAATGAACAAACTGTTGATCGACAGGGATAAGTGGAAGGACTGGATAAAAAGGGTGGAACCTACAATTGCAGATACATAGACAAATTATTTTTCGACACCCGGTACGGTAAAGGAATATAAGAGAAAGAAAATTATTATTTGTGAGGAAGCCAAATATCACATCCCAAAATTTGTCATCTGTCAAATTTTGTGTTATTTTTAAGTTGTTACTGATATACAAGGCATTCAAGTTATTGAACGGAATTTTAATACTCGATTTACTATTTTCCTATTTGACACAATAAAATTCATTTACGTCAACTTAGTTTTTTGTGAGAAAGCCAATTTTTTTTGTCACTCAATCTATCAAATTTGACTAGTGGCAAATTTTTTGGTATCATATTTAGCTTCCTCATAAATAACTAAATCCAGTACTGAAAGAATTTTTTTATATGTAGAAAAGAATGTTCCTATATACACAAAAATGTGTGAGTGATTTTTTGATATGCTATATGGGAAAATAGTAAATCGGGTGACCTACTTAAGAGTTAAAATTCAGTTCAATAAATTGAATGCCCTGCACATTACCATTAAAATCCCTACTATGCTTTGTAAATTATCAAATTTGACAAGGGACAATTTTTGTTATCACATTTGGCTTCCTCATAAAAAATTAAGTTTACTACAGGAAGAATTTTTTTGGTACGTAGAATAGCAAATTAGATGGGACTCTTAAAATTTTAATTGTAGTTCTCCGCAATGTCAGTCCCAGGCGTAATACTGTAAATTTTATTTTATTGCAAAAAAGCATTTTATTGGTACATTACAGCGTAATGCTATAAACTTTCTTGGCTCAAAACTTATTTTATTTTATCTTTTTCTGGGTACATGTACTATACATGACATGTCTTAATTTGGACACTAGTAAACGCCCGGTGTGTTCTTGATTCTTAGACCTATCGTATTTTTAAAGTTAGAGTAAAATATACTTACAGCCTCCGTCCGATAAGCCATTTTACATTTTCCTACATATAGGGTAGTAAAGCCTGTAAGCCATCGCTCTATACATGTTTTTTTTTTGTACTCCTTGTGATGAGAAATAAAAGGACATTAACGACGCACAGTGCGAAATTTAGGAAGTTTAGTGGAACTTTATTCAATTCTTGAAATACGTAAAATGCATAAGATTATTCATTATTTTGGTAGGTTAATATCCCACCTCTAAAACCTCATACTCAGTTTGGGGATTAACCCTGCGAAACAACTGCAAAATGCACCTGAAAGTTGCATTACTTATTCAATCATACTTTTTGCCTACAGAAAGCTATTCGATTTATTTAAGTTAATAGAATGGTACATACAAACGGCAAGTCAGCAGACCATGATTTTTTCTTCATTTATTTTATACGAGAATTGTCAATTATTGGCATTTAAATAATTGCAAAATCTTTTCTTACTCGTGTGTGATTTGTTCGTGAAAAAAATGATTTTTAAGAAGTAAGTAAAATTTACATTTTTAACTTCAGTGGAGACTTTAAAAAGTGATACTACATAATACCAGCTTGAAATGCACAAAATTTGAAAGGTTTTTTTTTTTCCTCTGTTGGAAACACAAAAGATCTTCTGCGATATTTTGCGATCTTCTTTTAAATTAAACATTTTCCAGAATGACTTTGCAAATTTCATATAACTGCATATTCCAAAAGTGGAAGGAAGAACCGACATCGGACGCCATCATTGGTTTTGTTTTGGAAAAAATAGGCTCACCAATGCTAACATCTGACGCTCTTTGCAGTTTAAAGGCAACTCTTCGTGCGCTGGTTTGTAAAATACAAAAAAGGTGGAGGGAATCCAGTCGAAATTTAGCATCATTTCTGAATAAAAATGCTAGCTGGCTTGAAAATAATGTAAAATTTTCAAATGCTGCAAGGGATGCATTGCCTAGTGGATCGAGGACCAATGCAGGCAGACCTAAAAAACAATTTAGGGATTGTCATCCTAAAATGCAAAACAGAAAAGTGCATCATCTTTTGAAGTCCGGTAGTCAAGACGAGTTAGCCAAAGCAACTGCAACAAAGCTATACCAATCTGGGAAACGAAACTCTGCAGCGATTGTCAAGGAACTGGCATCTGGTTCTCCAAAAAAGGGGTAGCAAAATCAAGAAGGCTCGCATGTCTTCTTCAAACAGTCCACGAAAATTAACTCCAGACCAGGCTCTGGCGCTACTTATTGATGCAAACTTATTGTCAAATCAGTACAACATTGTTCGAGATCAAGCAAAAAATCACCGTTGCACTTTGTATCCCCCTTATTATGTTGTAAAAGAGGCAAAGAGGTTGTGCTATCCAAAGGACATAATAATAACTGAAGTTTCAGCTGAAGTATCAGTTCAGTTGCTTATAAATCATATCGTAGCAAGACTTTGTACAGGGCTAGAAGGGATTCTTAGAACTTTATCAAACGTTAAAGCACTAAATATTATCGTAAAGTGGGGTTGTGATGGGGCGGAACAAGTTAATTATCGACAAAAGTATATGGACAAACAAAGCTCTGATGATAGTATGTTTAGTGTATCAATGGTACCAATCCAAATGTGCTCCGTAAATGATAATGGTGATAATCAGTCAGTAATTTGGAAAAACCCTGCTTCTTCTTCCACACGGTACTGTCGCCCCATTAAGTTCGTTTTTTCCAAAGAAACAGTCAGTGTAATTACCTCAGAAGTAAACAAAGTGAAAGAACAAATATCTCAACTTACTCCAACCACTATACTTGTAGATGGTAAGCAATTTCAGGTTACAGCAAATATGATCTTTTGTATGATTGACGGTAAAGTATGCAATGCTGTATCATCCTGTGCATCATAACAAACATGCTACTTATGTGGGGCTAAACCTAGTGAAATGAACAACATCTGCGATATACCTCAAAAAAATATAAATGAATCCTTTTTATCCCTTGGACTATCACCCCTCCATGCATGGATAAGGTTTTTGGAATGTATTTTACATATATCGTACAAACTGGATATTAAGGCATGGCAAGCTCGTGGAGCAGAAAATAAAAAAAAAAGTTGCAGAGAAGAAAAAATACATTCAACAAAAATTCAAAGAGGAGCTTGGCTTGCTTATAGATATGCCAAAACAGCAGACCGGAAACACAAACAATGGTAATACCGCGAGGAAATTCTTTAGAAATGCCGAAAAGTCTTCCGAAATAACTGGCGTTAATTTAGATTTGATCAAGCGTTTTCATGTGCGGTTAGAGTGCCTAAATTGTGGTCTTAAAATTGATTCAGAAAAGTTCGGCGAATACGCAAGAGAAACTTTGGAATTGTATTTGAAAGAATATTTCTGGTACTCAATGCCCGTAAGTGTGCATAAAGTCCTTTGTCATGGAAAGGATATTATAGCCTCTTGCATTCTTCTGATCGGACAATTTTCTGAAGAAGCTCAGGAGGCAAGAAACAAAGACTGCAGAAAATATCGCGAACTTTTTACTAGAAAAACATCCCGAATTGACACAAATACGGATTTATTTAATCGACTGCTTATTTCATCGGATCCGTACATCGCCAGAAGTTTTAGAGTTGTTAGAAAGATTTGCAGACCCATGTAATGATTGCGAGTCTTCAGACGATTGCAATGAGTCTCGTTCTGAATAGATGTTCAAAATGTTGTTACAAAATGTACGTTTTTATTAATGGTTCTATAATAAAAAACACAAATAAACTGAAAAACTTTAAATAAAACACATCAATTTTCATTAAAAATTTTAAAAAACCAACAAATAGAACTGTTTTACTGGTTTAAATAATTAAGTTCCGGTAAACTCAATAAATTTCGCACTGTGCGACGCCGAGAAATTAATCGATTAGTTCATAAATACCGCCTAACCAAATTTTTCCTTCTGTACCCAGTTCTTACAAATGTTTACAAAAATAACTGTACCAATCAACAGCTTTTATACTAATTTTCCTTTATTGCGTCTCCCCAGCCACATTCAATTTCCTAGTCTTGAAGAGTAAGGGATATTTTAAGATACGGGGAGGGGCTTTTCGAAAATCCTCTTTTAGGGTCCTACGATATTAAAACTCAGAGAAAGCATCTTGTATAATTAAGTAAAGATGGTATTATTTTGGACTAGTTGTTCCAAATAAACTATATATTATGATTGTTACCTGTCAAATTATATATAATAATAATAATAATAATCTTTATTGTCTAACAGATAAATACATCCATTAACAAGACAATGTGACTAAAGCTAAGTTAAATCTAAACGAGTCTGTTCGGATAAACACATTACAATATTAAGTTTCAGCTCTAATAATATACGCTACAATATTAGTTAATAATATTCCCAAGACAACGATCCCGTGCAACCTTCAAAAACTGAGAATATGTTAGATTGGTAATATCAATGCCGTTGCAATTCACATTAAAAATCTTCATAGCTTGAAAAAGGGGGTCTTTTAACTGAAAATTTGAAGCATGGAACGGTAAGTTGAACACGGGATAATGTCTTAACGCACGAGATGGTACGTTAAAGTTTAGATTTGACAATAAGTAGGGACAGTCGATAGCCGAGTTGCAAATTTTAAACAAAAACAAAACCAGCATAAAATTGCGACGATCGGCCAATGACGATATCTGAAATCTGCGAAGCAGAGTTTCCTGTGGCGAGCCTCGTGGTGGGAAAAACACCCTCCATTTTATATACGAGAAATTTTAAAAATTTTCGTTGTACCCCTTCTATTTGGGAAGTGTACTTTGAGTGTATAGGATGCCACACTATTGCTGCGTATTCCAATTTTGATCGAACATATACAAAGTACAGAGATTTAATTGTATCAATGTTTGAGAAATCACGAGAGTTTCTAAATATGAATCCCAGTCTTTGCATTGCGCTCTTGTAAACCTGATTTATGTGTTCCGAAAATGATTGGCGCTCGTCAAAAACTATGCCAAGGTCCCTGATGGATTTTAAATCCTTCAATATCTCAAGATTTATATAATAGTCAGAATAAGTTAGGGTCTTTTTATTAGCGTACGTCATTTTGTAGCACTTTTCGGCATTTAGAGGTAAGTTGTTAGCTGTGCACCAGTTGCTAACTAGTCGTATATCATCTTGCAGTGCAATGCAATCAGAAACGCAATGTATTTGTCTGAAAATCTTTAAATCATCCGCAAACAATAGAACATTGCTAGAAACATTTATGCCTATATCGTTAATAAACAGAGAGAATATCAGTGGAGCCAATATACTGCCCTGAGGAGCTCCACTTGTAGCTTTGAATCTGAAGGAGTGATAACCAAGAATATCGACATATTGATACCTGTCACTCAAATAGGAGGCAAACAGTCGAATAAGATTGTCATCGAAACCAAGCCACCTCAATTTAAGAAGGAAGACAGAATGATCCACTCGATCGAACGCCTTTGAAAAATCCATATAAATAGCATCAACCTGACCACGAGCATCTAAGATTTGACTTACAAAATGAGTGAAACTGGCCAGATTCGTGATCGTACTGCGCCTTTTATAGAAGCCATGCTGAGATTCAGATACAGAATGTTTTACTTGATTAAACACATCTTCGTGAATCAGCCCCTCTAATGCTTTCGCAAATGGCGATAGCATCGATATGGGCCTATAATTAGAGATGTTATTTCCATTGCCTTTTTGGAAGAGAGGAATTATCCTAGCTTCCTTCCATACCTGAGGAAATGAATGTGTTGTGAGTGCCATGTTATAAATGAAGCTCAATGGCTTCGAGAACGCGGATGCACAGACTTTGACGATGAAACTGGGAATATTATCAGGACCCATGGACATTTTGTTTTTAGATTTC
This sequence comes from Pachyrhynchus sulphureomaculatus, assembly GCA_019049505.1. NCBI lineage: Eukaryota > Metazoa > Arthropoda > Insecta > Coleoptera > Curculionidae > Pachyrhynchus > Pachyrhynchus sulphureomaculatus. Next base: position 67,315,611 of record CM032454.1, read on the forward strand.
CTCAAGAACCTACTGACTGCTTCCTCTGATACACAATTAAGAGTTACATGAGAGCTTATATTAAAATTATTGTTTGGAGGGTGTTGGAAAGCATTACTCGGTGCAGAGTTGTTATAGACCGAAGAAAAAAAATTCGCAAAGAGGGTAGCAATTTCAATAGGATCTGAATAATCTTTTCCCCCTCAGTAAACAGGGTCGGAAAAGAGCTTGAAGACCTTTTCGAGCTAACGAAGGCCCAGAATGTACTGGGATCGCCCTGCACAGAGTTTTCAACCTTGGACAGTTAGTTCTTTTATGCTACGTTTATTCTCCTTTTTATATCCAACCTCAAGTCATGATATTGGTTACGCCGTAACTCTGTATCAGATATTTTTAGTTTTCTAAAAATTCTATGCTTGCGCTTGATTGATTTAATAATATCCGTTGTAAACCATACAGGAAAGTTTCTTTTATGAATTACCGACGTGGGCACATACAAACCAAATACACTCGCAACTGTTTCATAGAAAAATTTATGATTCTGACTTGGCAGGTCGACTTTGCTAGTAATTAATTCGTGTTTAAATTAGTTGATATTTCAAACCTGTTTCGCAAATAAAAGTAACTTTTAATCAGATTTACAAAATATTAGGTTAGTGGTATTACACAAACGTACACTTATAGCAACTGAATTTTTATAAGAAAATTATGTTTATTAATTTACTATTTAGTTGTGTTTAACGAAATAATAACAGACACTTTTATTAATCATTTTCTACGTAACTTTGTTTGGTTGTTAGAGAGTGTTTACTCCCAGAATAAATTTTTAATTTCAGTCTTATTGTGGCGTTCATAAATGCCTGTATGCCAATAAAAGAACATGAAATGAGCATTGATTACATTGCAATTCATCCGATTGATCGATCCTAAGCGTTTAAAATCAAAATGCAGCTTTCGATCATTTTATACTGGTCCCAGATGCATATATCGATAATCAAGTGTATAGAGAAGTATTAAAAACATTAAGTATGTAGTTAGGAGAATCAAATTTCCCTACGTCGTTTCATGGCCTAAAAATATCAAACCATTTAGTGTATATATATGTTTGAGACTACTATTCCCAAACTAGAATATTTTTGATGAATATGTAATATAGAATTTAATTTATTCGTGTTTACTAAGTTAGCTCTAAAAATTTTTCAATAAGATATTTCGTATTTCTAATAAACTATTAATTTACCCAAAGTATGATTTTTCGGCAGTAGTAAACCCAAAACAAACCACGCATTGCTTTTATTAGTGATAAGCCTTTCCACATTATGCTTTTTTGTTGTTTGCAATAAATATTACAGATAAATTCCATACTTGTTAGGAAGAAATTATACAACTGTTAATGAAATATTTGTTCATAACAATTTGTAATTACAAGTGCTTAATTTTTATAATTATCGGATCAGTTAATAAGTTTTAAAAGCTACACTTATGGAGCATCACTTGAACCAAGTATTGAATACTATTTTGAAGCTTCATCTGTCATATGAACACGCCCCAAATTTCAAGTCGATATATGTAGTCATTCATTACTTATCAGCTGATTAAAGTAGATGTGTTAGAGTATTTTTTAAAAATGGGAAAAATCAATAACGTGCGTGTTTTAGAAGATTTAACGGCACCTGAAATCCACGCAAATTTCGTGAAAGTGATAAGGAAGTCTGCTCCTTCATTTCCAATTGTTTATAAATGGACTATAGAATTTAAACGTGGTCGTACAAGCGCCAATAATGATCCACGTTCAGGATGTCCAAAAACTGCAACAACTGAAGAAACTGTTCTGCAAGTACAAGATATGGTAATGGAAGACCGTCGATTAACCGTGGATGATTTAGTTGAGGTTATAGGCATCTCACATGGATTAGTACATGAGATCTTAACTAAAGTTTTGGGTATGAGAAAGCTATTCACAAGATGTCCCCAGCATTTGTTAACATCGAAACAAAAACGCACTCGAGAGAAACAAGCTAAACAAAATTTGGCCCTTTTCACAAAGAATAAAACTTATTTTGTGCATCAGTGTGTAACTATGGATGAGACTTGGGTTTACCAGTATGATTCCGAACTGCGACAATAAACCACACAGTGTATTGAGTCAGGTTGTTCAGCTCCAAAGCAGCCAAAGTGGTCGATGTCGTTCAAAAATATTATTATGGCATGACCTATTGTATTGATAATTAGTATCTTTCTGAACCCCCGATAAAAAGTAGCAGCTTTTTTTCTTATGTTGGTAAAAGTATATTAATAATAGGGATAAAAAGAGATAAAAATTATTAAGAAGTTATTATTAATACCCTATATTGCTATTATTTTGAAGTTTATTTCTGTAAAACTGTTCGCTTGAAAAAAATTTTAACATAAAATTTCATGCTTATCCGCAGAGAGTTTGCCAATATCTAGAAGAGCGGATTTCAACTATTTAAGGCACCGTTTTCCTAAGATTTCGGTCTCATATTTGAACCTAATTTATGATTTCGATCTATTCTGAAGCAAGAAATGCTAAGTTCTACAAAAGACTGTGTTATCAGTAAGGCAATAAAAAGAAAGTTGAAATAAATAAAAATTGATTTAAAAATTTAAAAAGCGAAAAAACTTCTGCTAAGAGTCCAAAGTAATAACTAGGACCGTTATTAAAAAAATCAAACGATTACTCGACATGAAAAATCTTATATAAGTGTATGTTCAGCGGAATAATTCTCAGAAAAGTAAACAGCACCCTTGTATTAAGTCTTTTATCAATTTCAAATAAATAAACAAGAGATCAGTGTATAAGGTCAACTGAATTATGATAGGATACCGGGCGCCCTCCGGGAGTAAGTAGCCTTGCTGTGGCATCCAGGCTCTGCCGCAGTCGACCATTCTTTCCTAGGATACTCGTGGGAACACTATGTCAAATAATAATAATTATACTAGTGATAATGGCAGGGTGTTGAGGAGGCGGACCCCTGTCGTACAAACAGCTACAGCACCACCACAACAACAACAACGACAAACGATCCAACCAACCGCCTCAGCTGAAACTACTCCGATAGTTTTACCAGATCCGACATTGTAGGGGATGGAAATTGCCTTTTCCGTGCAGTTAGCTTACACTTATATGGCCACCAAAACCATCATGAAAGACTCCGAAAGGCTGCTCTAAGATATATACAACAAAACTGGTCGGAACTCAACACATTTTCATTAATTGGGGACGACGATATGAAAGACTTCAATAACTACTATAACTATATGAGGAAAAATGGCACCTATGGAACGAGCCTAGAGATACTTGCCCTCTCGGAAACCCAGAATAGCAACTTTCATATCTTCTCAAAACAACGAAGAACAAGAGATACAAAAATAACTTTTAGGGACAAGCCAACAATAATAAGCACAATAAAACACACCGAAACTATTTACCTTCTACTAACAAGCAACCCAATGTCGGGACACTTTGAGCTTCTGACACCACAAAACACTAAAAACATCCCAAACAGTAGACCAATAAAAGAAGCATCGGGCGAGCGACGTAACGGTCGAGGACGTCGCGGGAAATGGCAGCTCGACCAAAACGATGAAGACCGGGCAACTGACAATGGACCTGCCAAAAGTGTTGTGACGGCGAGTAAGCCGACACCCACCAAGGCGGGAAAATCAAGGCAACGCATGAGTTATACTACAGGGACAAACGAACACACCATGCGTTGCTTTAATAAAAGCACAAGTCCTGACAAAGAAACCACTGAGAAGGGAATCACTCGCCGCCTAGACCCACCACCATCAATCCCAAACGCAACCGACGAAGTATTTAATCAAAAACTCCCGCAGCGACAAAGAAACCCCAACACCACAAAACCAAAATTCAAACGGCAAATAAGAATAGAAAACAAAATCAACAATATCAGGAGATATCTAGGACACCTTACCCAGTTTATCAGCGGGAACGTGTCCAAACGAGTCACACAGAGTATAAACAAGATCAAGTCCGGGTCTCCCGACAGAACACTGCCAGAAATCCTGGATACTCTAAAACAAAAATTATCAGTATATGCCGCAAGACTCCGTAGATACAAAGAACCAAACGAGAGGAAAGATACCAACAACCTCTTCCGAAGAAGCCAAACACAGGTCTACCGGAAAACTATGCACAGCAAACAGACAGCAGTGACCGAACCACCAAACAAACAAGAACTCACAGGTCATTGGAAAAGTATCTGGTCAGAACCCAAACTACCCAATAATAACACCCCCTGGATCAAAGGCAAAGAAGGCAAAGATAAACATGTGACAGAACAGGAAAATTCCACATTAACTACGGTGGGACCAAAGAGCATGATGAGGCGCCTGGATGCAAGAAGTTCCGGAGGTAGAATGGCCCCCCGTTCGGATCTCCAGGTGGGGGTTGGTTCCGAGGCGTCGACTTGCAGACATCATAATTTTAAGATAGATTTTTGCAACATACGAGGTATAAACTCGAACATAAATTCAGTGCATCAACACCTGCAATCAAATAAACCTCATGTACTCGCTCTATGTGAAACCAAGGTCAGTCCATCGACCAGCACGGTCAACTATCTTTATCCTGGGTACGACTTCTATTCCCGATTTAGGCGTAACTTTGGAATCTGTCTTTTTGTCAGAAGCGACCTCTCTTGTCAACGAGAAGAAGCTCTGGAGCCCCCAAACTTTGATGTTATGTGGTTAAAAATAACGACTCAACAAACCACAAGGTTCATCTGTATCCTGTATCGACCACCAAGTGATACCAATTTTCGAACACTTTTCGCTTCTCTTGCAGACACCATCGATCATTTACAAACTAACTATCCAAGTGCCGAAATGGCCATCCTGGGTGACTTTAATGTCCACAATATCAACTGGCTTAAATATTCAAATACTACCGACGAACAAGGTCGTGAAGCTGAATCATTCTCAATCAGTTATGGCTTAACTCAGCTTATTGACGAACCAACACGGATCCCTGATCGAGACGGGGAGTTCGCCAGTCTTCTTGATCTGTTTTTAACCACCAATCCGGAGATTTACACGGTCACCGTAAATCCGCCGTTAGGTTCTTCCGACCATAAACTGCTTTCGACATCGAGTATCCTGCCAATCAGTGACAGAGAGGCGCCTAGGCCGCGCAAGATTTGGCACTACAAATCTGCTAAATGGGAAGATCTTATGGAATACTTTCGAACTTTCCCTTGGATGGACATTTGTTTTCGATCCGATAACCCATCTGACTGCGCCAGGGAGGTCTCCGATGTTATTTTGGCTGGTATGGAAGCTTATATCCCTTTTTCGAAGAAATGCTCCTCCAACGGCAAGCCTTGGTTCGACCGAAAATGCAAAGAAGCTGTTGCTTCTAAACATATTGCCTATCGACAATGGCGTGAAAATCCTAACACCGTAAATCGTAACATCTTTGTTCATGCCCGGAACAGATGCAAGGGAATTATCGACGAAACCAAGGAGGCACACAATCAATGAATTAGAAACAAACTTCTCGCTTGTCCCAACAATTCCAGGTCCTTTTGGGCAGTCGCTAAGGCAGTTAGTCAAAATTTTACCAAATCCACCATACCACCACTCACACGGCCAGATAATTCCATTGCAACCACACCTGTTGAGAGAGCGAACTTGTTGGCTGAACTCTTTGCTTTACATTCTACTGTCGATTTCCAAGGAAAAACACTACCTACTATTCCCATATCGCAGTCAAGGATGCCCGATGTTGTCTTCAGACAGCGCACCATAAAGCGTATTTTAATGAAGCTAGACACCAAGAAGGCTTCTGGCGCTGACGGAATACCTACCATAGTTCTCAAAAACTGTGCAAGGGAACTAATACCAGTTTTCTGTAGACTTTTTAACCTATCCTACAGAAAGGGAATATTTCCGTCCTGCTGGAAATGTGCCACGGTTCAGCCGATACCTAAAAAAGGTAAGAAGACCTTGCCAAATAACTACCGACCAGTTGCACTGCTTTCAATAATATCGAAAGTCATGGAAAAGGTTATCAATGAGCATCTTCTAAAATATCTTGAACGATTCAATATTATTAGCGATCACAAATATGGTTTTCGTAAACATAGATCAACAGGAGATCTTCTGACTTACGTAACACATGTTTGGAACAACGCAATTGAACACTTTGGAGAATCTCGAGCGGTTGCTCTTGACATATCCAAGGCATTCGACCGTGTTTGGCACGATGGACTGTTGGCTAAGTTACGCTCTTATGGTATGTCTGAAAAGTTCTGTTTGTGGCTCTCATGTTTCCTCAGAGAGCGTTCTTTACGAGTGGCGGTCGACGGATTTCTTTGTAACACCCTCACTATCAACGCCGGTGTGCCCCAGGGCTCCATACTGTCTCCTACTCTCTTTCTCATTTACATTAACGATCTGCTGGAAAAGACCGGGAATCCAGTCTATAGCTTTGCAGATGACAGTACGCTTGTCTCTTCATTCACCTTGAACGCTCGGACATCGGCTGCTCAGGCGAATATCCGCAGACAGCAGGAGGTCATTCAACTTAACAAAGACCTGGAAGAAATTCTATCTTGAGGTGACAGTAACCAAGTGGAATTTAACGCTACAAAAACCCAAGCGGCAGTTTTTTCTAAAAAATTTAACGTTGCTGAACCCGACATAGTTATGTCGGGGCACTCCATTCCCCTAGCATCGTCGCTCAATTTGTTGGGCGTTAGTTTGGGAGCAAATATGTCTTGGCATGAACATGTTGCAGGCATAGCAAGGAGAGCTTCTCAAAAGTTGGGAATATTATTTAGAACCAGAAAGCTTTACACCCCACAGCAACTGTTAATTCTTTACAAAGACCAAATTCGACCAACTATGGAATACTGCTCCCACGTTTGGGGCTCCGCTCCCAAACATACACTGCATTTGTTGGATTCTGTTCAGAGAAGAGCGGTCCGTCTGATTGGGGACCCGGAATTGACCGGCGGCCTTGATTCGCTGGAACATCGTAGAACGGTTGGCGACTTGAGTCTGTTCTACAAGTATTTTCATGGAAAGTGTTCGAAGGATGTAGCCCGCTTAATTCGTCCCAAAGCGGCGCATGTTAGAAATACACGTCGCGCTGGTGCTTCGCATCCGTATGAGGTTCAGCTTGTTACTCCGCGTACAACGCTTTTCAAGCAATCTTTTATATGGAGAACGTCATCCCTTTGGAATAATTTGCCCAGCGCTGTGTTTCCCACCGAGTACAATTTACAGCGATTCAAGAACAACATGAATCACTTTTTCCGCACTCGTGCCGCTCCTGGAGCGCTTTAGGGACTTCCCTGCAGCACGTGTGCTAGACCCATAAAAAAAAAAGGAATTCTGGATTATAGATTTGTTAAGTTCTAAAGTATCTATATATATGTATATATATATATATATATATATATATATATATATATATATATATATATATATATATATATATATATATATATATATATATATATATATATATATATATATTGAACTGAGCTCTTTAGTGTCTTATTTATTTATTTTATCCAGAATTAGAAGTCACAGCGCTTATTCGCATGCATTTTTTCTAAAAAAGTTAACGTTGCTGAACCCGACATAGTTATGTCAGGGCACTCCATTCCCCTAGCATCGTCGCTCAATTTGTTGGGCGTTAGTTTGGGAGCAAATATGTCCGGGAATGAACATGTTGCAGGCATAGCAAGGAGAGCTTCCCAAAAGTTGGGAATATTATTTCGAACCAGAAAGCTTTACACCCCACAACAACTGGTAATTCTTTACAAAGCACAAATTCGACCAACTATGGAATACAGCTCCCACGTTTGGGGCTCCGCTCCCAAACATACACTGCATTTGTTGGATTCTGTTCAAAGAAGAGCTGTCCGTCTGATTGGAGACCCGGAATTGACCGGCGGCCTTGATTCGCTGGAACATCGAAGAACGGTTGGCGACTTGAGTCTGTTCAACAAGTATTTTCAGGGAAAGTGTTCGAAGGATTTAGCCCGCTTAATTCCTCCCAAAGCGGTGTATGTTAGAAATACACGTCGCGCTGGTGCTTCACATCCGTATGAGGTTCAGCTTGTTACTCCACGTACAACAGTTTCCAAGCAGTCTTTTATATGAAGAACCTCATCCCTTTGGAATAATTTGCCCAGCGCTGTGTTTCCCACCGAGTACAATTTACAGCGATTCAAGAACAACGTGAATGGCTTTTTCCGCACACATGCCGCTCCTGGAGCGCTTTAGGGACTTTCCTGCAGCACGTGTGCTAGACCCATAAAAAAAAATTATACTATATTAAAGCTGAAGAAGACAACTTGATATACATATTAATCACTTCTATCAAAATCTTATTTACTGAGACAACCGGTACATAGGACAGAGACAACCAGTACAATTAATGCTCAGCGTTAAATGTAAGCAAATGGCATTAACAATAAATAAAGCCGAGCTACTTAAACTCAAACTTTTGTAAAGTCATGTGCTAGAGTGAATTTTCTGCAGAACAGATGGAAAAATTGTCCAGGATATTGAATAGTAGTCTATATATATATATATATATATATATATATATATATATATATATATATATATATATATATATATATATATATATATATATATATATATATATATATATATATATATATATATATATATATATATACGAGTATATATATATATATATATATATATACGAGTATATACAGTAATACCCCGCTTAGCGCGACCCCGTTACGCGCGGTTTCACTATAACGCGAATTTCAAATTTCGCGCTCATGTAGTCATTAACTTCTCTATGGTCGCGGGGGGATCCCCGCTTTCTCTGAATATTCTCTTTGAAGAATTGGGAATTCCCTGTCCTTCGACTTTGTTCTATGGGGATTTCCTCGTTCGTTTCGTGTGTTCATTTGTTCCGTAATGTTAGTTCGGTCGGCTGGCAGTTTTGTTTTAATATTTATTGGAGATACATACATACATAATTTAACCCTACGTTAAAAATGCCGCCTGTAAAGAAAAAAGAGCGTAAAAGCGTCACTTTGGAATTGAAGATGAAAGTGTTAAGAAGAATGGAAAATGGAGGCAAAGCAACAATTGTTGGGAGAGATTTTGGACTCTCAGAATCGACTGTGAGAACGATTTATAAAAATCGGGAAAAAATTAAAATCTCCAGCGATGGTTCAACACCTATAAGTGCAACAAAACTTTCTCGTTCGAGATCATCTATCTTAGAAAGAATGGAGAAATTACTGTCAGTCTGGATCGAAGATTTGAATAAGAAGAACACACCACTAAGTCAAGATCTCATATGCACAAAAGCAAAATCTTTGTATGAGATGCTGAAAACAAAAGAAGGAGAAGGGAGTGCCACTCCGACTTTTGCTGCCAGCAGAGGCTGGTTCCATCGGTTCAAGCAGCGTTCTAATCTTCACAATATCCACATAACAGGCGAGGCGGCCAGCGCGGACATTCAAGCTGCAGCTGAGTTTCCAGACAAGTTTCAAGACTTCGTTAGACGAGAGAAAATTCCTGCTTGTCTCATCTTCAATGTTGATGAGACCGCACTTTACTGGAAAAAAATGCCATCTCGAACATTCATTTCTAAGGAAGAACGTCAAGCCAGTGGTTTCAAAGCTGCGAAAGATCGACTAACACTTCTGCTGGGTGGTAATGCCACTGGTGATTTCAAACTGAAACCTTTACTAGTGTACCATTCAGAAACACCCCGTGCAATGCGAGGCACAGACAAGACAAGTCTACCAGTTGTGTGGCGATCAAACAGAAAGGCGTGGGTTACACGGGAAATTTTTCAAGAATGGTATTCTAATAGTTTTTGCCCATCAGTCAAATCATACTGTGACAGAAATGGGCTTGAACCTAAAGTTATATTACTCTTAGACAATGCCCCAGGACATCCAACCTCACTTGATACGCCCAGAGACTTAAAAGTGTACGTAAAGTTCCTTCCACCAAACACTACGTCAATATTACAACCTATGGACCAGGGAGCAATAGCAAACTTCAAAGCTTATTATCATCGCCGCACTTTTAGCCAACTAATTCATGAAACTGACGGGGAAGGAAGACAGTCTATGCGAGAGTGGTGGAAGTCATACAACATTATGAAGTCTATTCACAACATAACAGAGGCTTGGAAGGAAGTTAAAATGAGTTGTATGAATGGGGTGTGGCGTAATCTTTGGCCAGATGTAGTGGAAGCACCTAGAAGAATTGTCCAGATGCAGAGACAAGTGCTTGAAGACATTGCTGCAATGATTGAGGGGTCTGAACTTGAAGATGTCACGGTAGAAGATCTCGTAGAACTTGTAGCAACGCACGACGATCCTATTAGCAATGAAGATCTGATCGAGTTACAGAATAATCCTATCTACGATGAGGAAGAACAAGTAGAAGAGAAAGCTTTATCTTCAGGGGAAATACAAAATGCACTTTCAAAAATTTATTCAGGTTTGGACATATTGCAGAGTATAGACAATAATGATGACCGTGTCTTGACCGTGTGTCAAACAATTAAAAACAGTGTTGGGTGTTATGAACGTATTTTACAAGAACGTAAACAAAACGTTACCCAAAAGACAATAGATGTATTTTTCCGTAAAAAATAAGAGTATGTATTGCATAAAGTGTTCTTAGAATTAAAGTGATTGATTAAAATGATTTGTATTTTTTTGTATTAAATTTTGACTATGTTTAATCATAAACCTCGATATACGCGAATTTCAGTTAACGCGATTTTTTTCGGAACGTATCCCTCGCGTAAAGCGGGGTATTACTGTATATATATATATATATATATATATATATATATATATATATATAGTATGAAATGCGGATTTTTTCTAAAAAAAACATGTTAAATTCGGAAGAATGATAAAAAGTGCTTTATTCAAAGTATGCATCATCGCTTGTTATACATTTTTCCCATCTTGCGGGCAATTTGTGAACCATTCATCGAGCCATTTTTTACATCTTCGTACGAACCAAAGCACTGCTCAGCAAGTGCGTGACCCATCGATGCAAACAAGTGGTAATCGGAAGGAGCTAAGTCTGGTGAGTAACCGCATGGGGTAGAACTTCCCAGCTGAGTGCTTCCAACGTGTTGCGAACTGGTTTTGCCGTATGTGATGAAGCATTGTCATAAAGAAAAATGACTTTGTGTTGCCTCTTTCTGTATTATGGCCTTTTTTTAAGCAGCGAACGCTTCAAATCGGTCAATTGTTGTTGGTAACGTTTAGTATTAACCGTTTCCCCAGGTTTTAACAGCTCATAATAGACCACGCCCCTCTGGTCCCACCAAACACAGAGCATCGTCTTTCTGCCAAAGCGATTCGGTCTTACGGTCGACGTGGATGGTACGCCTGGGTCTACCTATAATTTTTTGCGCTTGGGATTCTCAAAATAAATCCACTTTTCATCCCCTGTAACTATACGATGCAAAAACGACTACCTTTTGTACCGAGCGAGCAAAATGTCACACGTGATTTTGCGCTTTTCCATTTGCCTGCCGTGCAACTCATGTGGTACTCATCTACCGCTCTTCTGAATCTTTCCCATCTCTCGTAGCCGATTGGAAATAGCTTGTTGACTAACGCCCAATTACTCGGAGTGTTGTTTTTGTGTTTGCGAATCATCTTCGTCCAACAATGCTTGCAATTCCACATTTTCGTATTTTTTTGGCGGTTTTCCACGTTCCTTGTCTGCAACATCGAAGTCACCACTTTTGAAACGCCGAAACCATCGTTCACATGTATCTTGCGATGGAGCATGTTCACCATAAGCTTCTCGAAGTAATCGGTTTGATTAAACAGCAGTTTTCTTCAAATGAAAACAAAAAAAATTAATGCTGTCCGTGAATGCTCTTTGTTCGGTAAAAATTTCGACGTATTGAACACAACAACACAACACCATGCACACACTTTTCCAATTTATCACTTGTGCGCGTCTGACACTTGTTGATGACGTAACAAAAAGGCGCCATGTCAAACCTTTATAGAACCAACTGCATTGGTGCACCATCTGTTGTCTGAAATCCGCATTTCATACATACATCTGGTATATATATATATATATATATATATATATATATATATATATATATATATATATATATATATATACCATATATATATATATATATATATATATATATATATATATATATATATATATATATATATATACCATATATATATATATATATATATATATATATATATATATATATATATATATATATATATATATATATATATATATATGAAAGAAATAAATATAAAAATAGCAATTCTCCTACATGACAGAACTATGATTTTAACACCATATAGCATTAGGCTAGCTGTGCATATCGAAAAAACTACACGCTACGAATATAGAATTTTGATTTTGCATGACATCTAGCTTCACAAAATAGTATCCAGTGGTGTTCTTGAATTTGATGTGCAATAAATTTTATTTATTTTTGCAATACCTTTAAGAGGTTTTGAAGCTCTTTTTTAATACGATAATATTTCTGACATGAATGGCATTGACTATCAAACTCAAATTTTGATTTACAATTATCAGATTTTAAGGAATATTGATAGGCTAGAAATCGATCACAGAAAATTTGACCTTTACTTCCGATTTAAAAAAAGATTCTAGTTTGCTGACAAAACTATGCCTTGGCAACATCGGATACATTAGGTACGTAATTTTTTATAAAGAGTACAGCAAAGCAATCGGTTTGTTTAACACGCGTTTTGCCCCGAGAGTCACATCTAAATAAATGAGAAATCCTTTTTAAATTACGACTTTTGATCAAGCCATAAATATTTTATTTTTATGCTGCAGACTTGAGTTAGTTTCGCTGCACGTAATTCGGCTCGAAAAGCTTTTCCCTATACAAGAAGAAAATACGAAGAAGTAAAACAAGTTTTGTGATGTTGCCTGTTTTATTGCTGTTTCAAGCAGTTAGTTTTGTTTTTGTTTTTAAAAGTCAAATCAGAAAATTCAGTATTTGCTAGTTGTATTTTACCGAGTGCCAGATTTACGTTTTTCCTTAAATATTTTACGTTTGACTTAATTTTATTTTTTCTTTTCCTCAGGATAAACTCTGCAGAGATGTCATTCCGGATAAACTGTCACTTTTCGTATACGGACCACAAGGAAACTGTAATCTTTATTTTTAACTCAAAATATAATACAAAACTGCTCAACTCAATCGAGTATAGTTAGAATTTAATTGTACAGAAAATTGCACATACGGATTAAAAATTCTTGTAAAAAACAAAGCAAATAACATTTTTTTGCCAAATTGAAAATTTATTTCGTAACATATTCCCGCTTCGGCAAAATACATTTCGTCCAGCGAAATTCCACTCTTTTTTCCTTTGGAGCCAAATCTTGGAAATAAGGTGTATAGAAAACTATTTTGAAGGTGAGGTCGGTCACTTTTGCCATTGTGGCGATGTGTGAGCAGACGCATTGTCCTAATGAACGCTTGTCCAAGTGTTTGTCTTTCTGTAGCGACAGCTATTTTTGTGCCCAAACCTTTTAAGCATACCATAAGAACATTGCTTAGCTAACAATCCATTATAACAAATACGAAAGTGTTCTATTGCGTTACTCCAAATGTGAGTGATCTAAAATGGATATACTGGTCGCTAATAATATTAAATCCTTCCAGATATTTTGAAAGATGCCGATGCCTTTCTTATAACTTTCGATATTATCGAAAGCAATGCGACTGATCGGTAGTTTCGTTTTATGACACTCGGCCTTAAGACAATATAGGCCATCTTCGACAACACGTTGGGAATAGTACAGGGTTAGTCAACGATAGAGTAAAGTTCATTATCATATTTGTTTCGGGACTGACGCAAAATGTTAAATACAATAGTTTTAGGAAATGTGAAGGTGCACAGTATAAAATTATTTTTGAGTATACAGGGTACTTCAAAAAAGTGTGGCCTATATAAAATATACTTTTTAAATGGAACATCCCATTTTCTAATTTATTTTTAAATTCTGCGCAAAATTTTTTAACTTTTTTTATTAATAATGTTGTAATGTAACCTTGTAGTTCTTATAATATTTAATTTTTTTTTTTAAATACCAGTTTTCGGCTTTGAAAAAAAATTGCCAGTACCGTGATTGTTTCTGAAGGTGGAATACTCATAATTGGTAGTAGTAATAGGGATGAAAAAAAGATATATGTAAGGAAACTTGTGTTTGTGTGTGTTCAAAATAAATTTATGCATTTCGACTATTTTAAATTGAAAAATCTCAAATTTTTTAAATGGCGCACCCTGTATATTATTATTTTTTCCGAAAGATTTTACAAAACCCTCCAACTTTTATTAAGTATGTCATATACCTATTTCTAATAGTTTTCTATTTATGTTAAATTTTTCAATTTTTACCCTTGTTTTTAATACACTTACGGTATAACATCATAGTTGCCAAGACAAAACAAAAATGTAGGCATTGTCGAATTTTGACATGTCTATTAATCAAGTAAAAATAGTTTAATTTGTTGTAGTAAGTGACGTATAAAGGTAATAGTTATGGATTTTCCTAAAAATGAATTAATTGATATGGTTTATATACTGGGCGAGGAGGGAAAAAATTGCCTTTTGGCAGTAAAGCTTTACGGAGCGAAGTACCCTAATAGACGTATACGATCTAGAAAATCTTTTCAGCGCTTAATGGAACGGTTTGATGGTAATGGTAGCGTTGAGTATACGAAACGGAAAGTAGTAAACCAGAATGCTACCAATGAGGAAAAAGAAATGGAGATTTTATTTCATGTTGAAGATAATCCCCAGGTCAGCAGCCGTTAACTAGCTGACTTATCTGACACATCCCAATCTATGTCTAATCGCACCACGAGAAAATACAATACTTTCATATGGAACCACACCAACAACTTCAAGACCGTGGTTTTGAACGACGAGTAAACTTTTGTAACACCATGAATGGACCAATAGAGGCCAATGCAAATTTTTTATCTAAAATAATGTTTTCTGATGAAGCAACTTTTCGCAGTAATAGAGCAGTTAACAGCCATAACATGCATTATTATTCAACAGTTAATCCATTTTGGGTCCGGGAAGTTCAAAACCAAAACCATTGGTCGCTTAATGTGTGGTGTGGAATATTAAATTTTCGAATTATTTGTCCGTATTTTTTCGGCGAACCTCATAACGGGCCTAGATATCTAAATTTTGTGCAAAACGATTTTTTTTTTTCTTCTTGAAGAAGTTGGTAACTTTGAAACGGAACAAATCTGGATTCAACAAGATGGAGCTCCTGCTCATTACCACCGGGAAGTTCGGGAATTTTTAAACGATCGTTACCCACAAAAATGGATCGGTATGGATGGATTCACTCAGTGGCCCCCTCGATCATGTGACTTAACACCTTTAGACTTCTTTTTGTGGGGCTGTATTAAGAGCGTGTTTATGTGAATCCCCCTACAACACCAGTAGATTTGGAAAATAAGATACGGGATGCGTGCAGGATAATAACGCCCTTTATGCTAAGGAAAGTGAAGGAAAATATAGTAAAACGTCTAAACATGTGTATTCAAATAGACGGAACATTTATTACGTCATAATAATTAATCATTACATAAGTTAAACTATATTAAAATTATTATTAACTATTTATTTATGTTTTCACAATAGTATATTAAAAACCAGGGTAAAAATTGAAAAATTTAAAATAACTAGAAAACTATTAAAAATAGGTATATGATATACTTAATAAAAGTCGGAGAGTTTTGTAAAATCTATCAGATAATAATATACAGGGTGTGCCGTTTAAAAAATTTGAGATTTTTCAATTTAAAATAGTCGAAATGCATAAATTTATTTTGAACACTCTGTAGCATCTACCTCAAATTTCTTTACATATATTTTTTTTTCATCTCTATAGAACGGTCGTACTAATTATGAGTATTCCACCTACAGAAACAATGGCGCTAGTGGCAATTTTTTACAAAACTGAAAACTATTTATATTATTATACTATATTATTTTTTAAAAATTTAAATATTAGAAAAACCACTTAGTGGTGGGTAGGTATATAACATTATTAATAAAAAAGTTATAAAATGTTACGCAGAATTTAAGAGTAAATTAGAAAATAGGATGTTCCATTTAAAAAAACATATATTATATCGGCCACACTTTTTTGGAGTATCCTGTATACTCAAAAATAATTTTAAACTATGCACCTTAACATTCCCTAAAACTGTTGTATTTAACATTTTTTCGTCATTCCCGGAACAAATGAGATAATGAACTTTAATCTATCGTTGACTCACCCTGTACAACTTACGTTTAATGTCAAGAGAATTTTTCTTACTCTTTTGTTTTTCCCTTTTATCACGTGATTTGTTTTTGCACCTAACTAATTGTGTATTTTGTTTTAATCTTCTAGTTTGCTCTTAAAAACGTCAAAAACTATTGACGAAATATTGAGTATTAAAAAAGGAAAATAAGTTTTTCATTTACGTCCCACAGGCCGACACCCGATATATATATATATATATATATATATATATATATATATATATATATATATATATATACATATATACATATATATACATATATATACATATATATATATATATATATATATATATATATATATATATATATATATATATATATATATATTTCCCCAATTAAAATTGAAAATAATGAAATCACTTAATACAACCCCTCTAACTGCCTTTTAGAACCGTTTACTACTATATATTTTAATAAAAGTAGCTATGCATAAAGTTATTTTACTATCTCAAAAAAATCAACAAAAAATTTCATCCTTTCTTCAGGTATAACATTTACACCAAATTTGAAATTAATATTTTATTTCGTTCGAGAGTTATGATACCAAAAGATAGACAGACAATTTAAATATGTCTTTTACAATAACTAAAAGTTTTGATAAAACTATTGAAACTACTAAATATTTAACGACCTCCATCCCCTTTCTCCAGAAAAAATGTCGCCAAAAACTATAGTATTTATTTATATTTCTATTACTGTGTGAACATTAAGTTATAAATTTATATCTTATTCCATGAGAGAGTGTTCGTACCTACAGACAGACAGACAGAGTAATGCAAATGGAAAATTATGTTTTCGTGATCTAGGGACCCTGAAACGGAAAAAAAAATGCTGATCATAAAGTGTGATTTTTTAACTAATACATTACTTCTCTTGAGCAAGAAAAGTACTACGATTAAATTACTTCTCAATATTATTTCCTTTTCATCCCATTTATACACCACATATTGTATCGTCTTTTAAAAGCCAAGTTTTTCTTACTTCTCCCTTCTGTGGCTGGTGCCTCAAAAAGTCACTAGCCTTCCGACCGCAAAATCATGTTGCCAGATGCAAGAGTAATATTGCCGACTACTTAATGGAATTTGCTTGAGATGTACGATTTATTTGGCCCCGAATGTACATCTCACTTGATTCAAGAATATTTTATTTTTAATTTTTGTTACTAACATGTAATAAAAAAGGGGGGTAAGTAAAAATAACTATAACGAAATGCAGCCTATGTAAAACATTTAAAAAAAGATATATATTTTAACTACAACTCATTTTCAAAACTCACAAATAGTAGCCTAATTTAAATCCAAAAATATAAATATTTTCGTTTAACTTTCCATTATTTTTTTACTGTTTTTAAATTTGTGTACTGTTTTTGTTTACTAGTTTGTACATATTGTCTATGAACCGCGTGTTAACGATTATATTTTTTTGTGCATTAGTGCGAGAAATTTTAATTTTCTAAACCACTTTATATTTGGAAAACATTTTTTTTTTTCGAATCAGCTTGGACAATGCAAACGTCCGGCGATATCATCACACAGCAGCAGGGGACGAGATTTGTTTGGTAATATTTTGTAATGTCATGGAAATATTGCCTAATAAATAAATAATAATTATCATTTTTATATAACATATAAAAATGCATAACTATTCTATACGCCTCCCGATGTGGTGTTGGAACATTACTCTTAAGAATTCAGGACAGCATGGCACTTACATACACTATTAGGTACAAACAGAGTTTTTCTCAGCCTTATTTCTAAGAATAGTGAAATTAAATTAATTTTAGGTCAAAATCGGATCTTTTTCTTAGTGTGCCTTATCTTCTAAGGACGTTGGCGATCAGATTTGCCCATGCGATTTTACCTATTGCCGCTCTAAACAGTTCGGTAGATGTCATGTTTGCCCACCGTCGTAAGTTTTTCAGCCAGGAGTTGCGCGCCGTCCTTCTTCTTTCCCTGTCTACCGATTTGTCTTTCAATTATAAGTTTCAGGAGCTCATACTTTTGGCTTCTCATAATATGGCCAAAGTAAGTGCTTTTTATTTCTTTAACAGCTGGAATCAACTCTCGTCCTTTTCTTATCCAATCAACTATTTCCACGCGTGTGGTATGCGGTGTCCAAGGAACACGCAGCATTTGGCAATAGCACCACATCTCGAATGACTCTATTCTTTGTTTGTGTTGTCTCTGTGATTGTTGCAGCTTCTATACCGTATAACATGACCGAAAACACGTTACATCTTGTTTTTAAGTTTAGTTTGCAGTTACAGAGTATGCTGAGCATTTTGATTAAAGGAGCTTTGTGCTTTTTCAATTCTTGAGCGTATTTTAATAGAGTGGTTCCAATCTTCACTAATTAAGTTTCCTACGTACGTTATTTTTTTTTACCCTTTCAAGTGTTTGTTGGTAATATTTATGTTTGTATTAGGATTCTTACTGACCACCATTGTGTAGCGTATGAAAAAATGTTGCCCCGAGCTTGGGCGTAATTTTGTAACTTTTGATAAAATGTCCTCAGTTTGAGGCATCTTTTTTTTACCCTGTGAGAAGTTGTTTGTCCCACGCTTGGGCGTAATTTTGTAGCCTGTGAAAAGGTGTTTAATTGCGCCCCACGTACACTGCGTCATTTTTGTAACCTTTGAATATTGGACGCCCCAAGCTTGAGCACAATTTTCTTGCAGCCCCGCTTTAATTTCTGCTAATGAATTGAGTGGATCCTGATTTTTAAAAGAACTAAAGAAATTAAACTAACACTAGCTCAGTTTTCCTTGGTAGAGAAATATGGGTAAGAGATAATTGTCTTACGTCTTTTTTGGAATTCATTTCTATTTTTTAAAAGGCTTTAGCTGTACGAAATTTTGGGCACCATCCATTTTAAAATAGAAAGGATCTAACTTCAGCTAAAAAAATGGAAAAATGCTGAAGGGTTTTATGGGTATTACTAAAAAGAATTAGTCTAGTACAACTTATCCTGAAAAGAAAAATAAATATTCAGTGAGACACTAGCTTTAATCAAAAAAAGAAAATTTATTCTTGTTTTTTAAAATGAAAAGTTCTAACCTTTACAGTTTTACCTAACAAATTCTAGCCTAACTAGTAGTTGTTACATTAAAATTTCAGACTATTATAACCCCCGAAGACGAGAAATCGTGCTTTACACTTCACTTTTTAGTCTGTTTTTCATTGCAGTTAAGGTGCTACTCTCGAATAAGTCTATTGAAGGGAGTTTTGTTGACTTACTGTTTTTTATTCCTGCTGTGATCGACTACGCCCGATTTCACACTTTTTCTTAACAAACACTTAGAAGGCTCACTACGGCTTTTATTTAAAACACTGGTGCTTTACTTAGCGGCTCTGATGAAAATTAGCCTACTTCGGCTAGATGGAAAATAGCCTCTCGGCTAGACGGTACTGCCTGGCTGCGGCTAGATGGAAAACAGCCCGGCAGCGGCTTGATGGTACTGCCTGGTTGCGGCTAGATGGAAAACAACCTGATTTACGGTCTGCGGAGCCTTAAATAATCGTGCGACTTTTGCCAGTAGTATCACGACGCTCCAATCAAAACTGCCGATCAAACATTCCACCAATCGCGGCGTAGCGAGAGGTTCGGTCAGGAACCCGCACCACCGTATATACCGAACGTCTGGGAATCCCTGTTTAATATACCGTTCGGAACAAAAATGAAAATAAGTACAATTTGAAATGGAAAAATCAGTAACATTACATGGTCTTAAAATCTAGGAAAAAATGAATGTTACATTTACCCCTTCCAAAAAAAATAGACTACACTAGTCTATTAAACTTAGGCTACTTATGAAAAGGTACAAAGTGGTACACTATCACTTAATACTAAGGTCAGAACTTAAAACAAAATTACAAACTTCGGACCTTACTACTAGACTTAATTCAATTAAGCACTAATATTAAGTACAATGAAAACCAAATGAAAATCTTTGCATGATCACAAGAATCTTATAACTAGACTTAACTTAATTAAACACTAAGGTTAAGTACATCAAAAAGCAAATAAAAATTCTTGCATGAACATAAGAAATACCTGTTCAAAGTAACAGTCGCGGTCTTCTTATATAAAAGAATCAGCTCTGTTATTGTTACCAAAACAAAAAAAAAATTTAACTTTGTCTAGACTCTTGTCTAAATCAAAAAAAAGTGAACTGAAATAAAATATGAACACCCCCCTTAAAATATTTTAAGGATTGTCTGAAAATTTTCTTTATCAGCAAAAGAAATTTAGAAAAATCTTAAATAAAGAAAAATAAAAAAATGATTCTAGTGCAAACACTTACACTAAAAAGAAAAAAGTCTTGTCAGACCATTTAGCACAAGGCCAAAAAAATATCTGGATAAATATCCAGACAAACGCTCGGGAAAAATCGCTATCCAGGCTCTAGCTCATCGCTAAGAGAACATTCTAAATCTAGTATCACTACTAGTCGCACTCAGAGAATAATCGCACTCTATAACGCAATGTCGACGTCCTAAGACATCCAGACATGCTAAAATCGCCAGGGAAAACGCTCTGGTTAATCGCCAGAAAACACGTCAGCTCATCGCCAACAAAACGCTCTGGTATATCGCCAGAAAAAACTCGGCTCCTCGCCAAGAAAACATTCTGGTACATCGCCAGAAAAAACCTCGGCTCCTCGCCAAGAAAACACTCTGTAAATAGTCCTCGACTACACAAAGTCTGCGTTCTAAAAGAACAATCTCGCCATTAACATAGTGAGCAGCTATAAAAGCTAACAATACCACTATAGGCACAGTGAATAGCTATAAAAGCTAAAATTCACCCTAAACACAGTGAATAGCTATAAAAGCTAAAATTCACCAAACTGAATGATCCTGCTTCAAAAAGCAATGTTCACTAAGAACAGAATGATTAGTCCGCGCGCAACTAACATTCAAGGAAACATTCCCAAAATAACTGTATGAGACAGCAAGTCTCGAAATAGGACCTCCCTAAAGTCATAATCCTATATATGGGAGTGCATAAGCCAAACGACTCAAAATCACGCATTTTGAGCACATGCCCTCAGGCAACCAACATACACCGAAATATATACAGAAATATATACAGAAATATATACAGACATATATACAGGAGTTCAAATCCCAAACCTTTGGTTATGACAACTCCATACTGAGCTTGGTGAAAGCTCTTAGCAAAAGCTAATCAAATCTTCGGCACATCGCACCAAAGTGACAAATCTGCCTAGAAACATGAGCCAGAAAAAAAACGCCCTCCATCATTCTTCAGGGTGGCTACACAGAGATATAAAATTTAACCAGCATTGCGCTTCTCCAAGTTGCATGAAGAACCCTCGTGTACTGGTCTCGCCCTAGAACAACGAAAAACATTCAATCCATCCCACATAACAGGAGACAAACACCTCACCACGATATACTGAATGGTGGAGACAATAAAATACAGAATTGGTGACCCTGGAGTCCACCAACAAAAGGGAGTAGATTATAGCATCCACTAAACTAAAACGGTGTCTACCACACCACCATAAGTCAAAAAAATTTAATCAATAGGGTGTTCCGAAACACACTACTGCCAACAGCCTGTCACCACTAATAGGCTAATTGGAGCTGAGGTCGACTACAGTAGCTAGGCTCTCCTTTGGCTCAAATAGAAATAACCATTGGGTAACAAAACCCCTAAAGGTCCCAAAGGTCAAACGTTCACCCCCCATAGACTACCCTTCCAATCAGTCTGTTCCTCAGGAAGACTAACTCCCTGCCAAACGTCGTAACGGCATCTGTTAGCACCCGGTGCATTACAGCCTGTAAAAACAGATAACTCATGGGATACAACCTAAAAGGTTTACAAGGTTGACTTAACCAAGCTTCTAACGAAATTTTAAAAAAAACGAAAATGAGCTTAAGAAGCTACATGAAGCAAAAATTTCTCAAATTTTTGGTGGCAACGCAACAAAACTTTTGAAGACGACAAGAGCTTTTCCAGCTTAATCAGAAACAAGAAGAAAACATCGTTGACAGCTAACATATTCGATCATGGTGTTAATCGTCTCCCTAGACAATAGCCTCTAGAAGAAACTGCTACAGGTATCAGGCATAACCGTTTTCTGTCAGCCCAAACTTCTAGATTACCTCTTGGAAATCTAAAAATCCGGTTAGGAATCTTCCTTCACTGCGCTTAGCCTCTCTTGACAAGGTTCTCATCTCGGTATCAGATTTTGATCATTTCTTTGTGAAACGACTGTCTTACTCTGCTCTCATCTCCTGTAAATGATCAGCCTTTAGTTCTCCTGCAGAACTTCAATTTTCTATCAATCTGATAGCAAACCGAAAAAACTCAACATACGCCTATGAGTCCATGCAAAAAAATTTAAAAAATTAGTGACTCAAAGGTAACGTTTAAACGGCTCTGAAAAGAATAGAAAGTACCCTCAGTTTGTCAATTCAGAAGAAGATCTAAACCAAAATAATCCAAGTCTTAGACTTACAGGATAAACCAAAATCTATTTACTCTTAATTGCACTCAACATATACCATTAAGGTAATAAAAATACACCCACTCGGGTAACAAACCTTGAAATTGCTCATAAAAAAATTTTTGACTCAACATCACACTACACGAGCTCCATCTTGCGCTTGTCCTAACTCAAGATCACCTTGGATTGCCTCTAATCAAAATTTCGCTTCCAAGTGTCAAGAACTGGATATTATTTGGGGTCATAAGCAAATCAAATCCCGCGACCACCGACATACCAGTCTTATGATATATCCTGAGTGTGACTCCTTCGCAAGCTCGCAAAACTGAGTCGATGCTAAACATCACCCACAATTAACCTAAGTTTGGATATGATCAGTACCCAAAACCTTAGCAAAAACTATAAAAGTAAGCTATCCTCAGCTCAACTTTTATAACAGTCAAAAAAACGAGGTCGTCACCTCTACAGAGCAACATCAAAAAAAATAAAGTAAAGCAATTAAGATAATGTAAATATAAATTATTCTTCTTCTGACAAACTTTCATTAGGGTTAGGTTCATTGAATGGTTTTTAAGTCTTTAATATGCCATCGTCCTACTTTAGTCCCATCTAAATTAACTAAAACATAAACTAAATCTGAAATCTTCTCTCTAATCACGCAATGCACATACTTAGGTACCAACTTAGATGTGAATTTATCTGCTGCACTGGAAAGAATTTTATTTTTTCGCCTAACGTGATCACCTATATTAAAGGCAAAATCCCTTTTTCTAAGGTTGTAAGACTTACTGTTCCGTTCATAAGCCT
The DNA here is from genome assembly GCA_019049505.1 of Pachyrhynchus sulphureomaculatus. Lineage (NCBI taxonomy): Eukaryota > Metazoa > Arthropoda > Insecta > Coleoptera > Curculionidae > Pachyrhynchus > Pachyrhynchus sulphureomaculatus. The sequence continues at coordinate 67,339,272 of CM032454.1, forward strand.
TATGTATCCTACTATGCACGTCAGTGAAAATATCCTTTAAACCCTTTAAATTTTCGGCATACTCACCCCTGTTACCCGGAATTATTTCGCTGTCAACATTGACATCCGAATCTAAATTTTTATAATACGATCCAGATAGAGGTATCTGTCTGCCGTAAACTAAGAAAGACGGTGTAAACCCGGTTACTTCGTGTTTGAATCTTTGAAATTCCTTTATCCCGAATTATCACGTGAATCAACGAATATTATTTTGAACGAAATTATATTGTAGAGGGCACACGGGATTGAAACGTATGTTAAAACTATTTGTCTCACTTAAGCTCTTAAGACACTCAGAAGTAAACTGAGTACCGTTATCGCATATCGAAAGCGATGAAACTCCGTGGATTAGAAAAATATCGTTTTCTAAAATTTTCAAAAAGCATTCGGCTTTAGAGCTTTTCAAAGGAAATAACACGGTATACTTTGTTAACCAGCAAGAAATTACGAAAAGTCATTTATTTCCTTGTTTTGAACGTGGAAATGGACCTACTAGATCAGCTGCTATGACATGAAAAGGATAATTAACCGTTTTCTCTTTTCCCATCAGTCCCATAGGTAGTGCATTTGGAGATTTCTGCGCTCCACATACTTCACAAGTCCTCACAAACTTTACGATATCAAAACGCATTTTTGGCCATCTATACGATCTATATCAACTGTATCAATTCTTACGCCAATCTGTGCATTAAGACTGTTTTCGTCCACTGTATGATCTGGGATTCTTGACAAAGCGTCAGGAATAACATTGTGGACTCCTTTTCTATGAATTAAATTAAACGTATGTTGTCTCAGCCTAATCGCCCAACGCGCTAGTTTGCCACTAGGGTTTTTAATTGAATTAAGCCACAATAAACTATAATGATCTGTTATGACCGTGAAAGGAACACCTTCTATGTAAGGTCGAAACTTTTCGATGTTAAAGAGTACTGCTAAACATTCTTTTTCAACAACTGAGTAGTTACGTTCAGCCTTTGACAAAGTTCTACTGGCATACGCTATCACTCTTTCCTCACCATTGATTTTCTGTGTTAGGACGCCCCCTAAACCGGTATTAGAAGCATCACTAGAAATATAAAACTGTTGGGAAAAAGTCTGGTTGGGATAAAATGGGAGCTGAAACCAATAGCTCTTTAATCTTTATAAAAGATTCTTCGGCTGCCTTTGTCCAATCTATCGATTGTCCTTTTTTTTCGTCCTTTCAAAAGATCATTAATAGGCGACAACAAGGTAGAAAAATTCTCGATAAAACGTCTGTACCATGAACACATTCCTACGAAGCGCTTAACATCCGTAGTATTAGTGGGTCTCGCATAATTAACCATGCTTGCTACTTTATCCGGATCGGTACGCAAGGAATTTGAGCCTACAATATAGCCTAAAAACTTTAGAGAAGTTTTGAAAAAATCACATTTGCTCAAATTTATCGTCAGTCCGGCCTCTTTCAATTTATCATTTACTTCTTTAGGTAAGCGAATATGCGATTCGAAGTCTTCCGATGTTACTAAAATATCATCGAGATAGGTAAAAATATGTGGCTCATATTTCGGACCAAATATAGCGTCTACTAACCGTTGCTGAGTTTGAGCAGCGTTCTTTAGACCAAACGGCACAGTGACGAACTGAAATAGACCTCGGCCTACTACTGCAAAAGCGGTCTTTTCCTTAGAGGATTTGTCCAAAGGAATTTGCCTGAATGCCTTTCTAAGGTCTATCGAGGATACATACTTAGCATTCCTGAGTGATGTCAAAATTCTATCGATGTTTGGTAAGGGATAGTTATCAAATTTGCTGACCTCGTTGAGCTTTCTTCCGTCAAAGCATAGACGATACTGTCCATCGGCCTTTTTCACCAATAAGATTGGAGAACACCAAGGACTGTTTGATTCTTCAATCACTCCGAGTTTCAACATTTCGTCTAACTCTTTATTTAATACTTTTGACATATAAGGAGACATGGCGAAGGGCCTTGTCTTTACAGGACTGGCATCAGCCGTATCTATAGACATCTTGATTTTATTTGTTCGGCCTAACCTATCTTTGCTACTTATTTCGTTGAAAAGAGCTTATTATTTTTTCGGCTTTTTAAGCGTTCCGTCCGCGAGAGATCATCTAGGGTACATAGACGCGAGAAAAGGTTTTTTAAGGAACTTTCTGAATAACTATCTTTAAAACTTGTTTGAGAGTTGACTTCTAGGGACTGTGGATACCACGAATTATCTTTAAAATTTACAAAAATTCCGAATTTTTTTGTGCAAAATCACATCCTAAAACCAAAGTATGTGATAGAGAAGGTACTACTAGAGCAGAAATTACTCAACAATGACCATTGCAGACTAGCGGCAACTCAACCGTACCTAAAACTTTTAGACGGCTGCCATCTGCAGTGGTAACACTTCTATTTTTGACGTGGCATATTTTTATACTTAAACGACTTAAAATTCTTATACCATTCTGACCTAAAACGGAGGCATTTGCACCAGAGTCAAGTAAAGCCGAAAAATGGGCACATAATAGATATATCCTTATATGCGGTCCATTATCTAAATATTTATGCACGAATAAAGGAGGCATGTGACCATTTGGAGAAGCAGGAGTTTTAACTCGAGAAGGAGAATTTTTATTAGACTTAAAAAAAATCAGAAACTTTTTGTAACTATTTAGTCCTACCTGATCTATTGGAATATTTCTTTACTTAAGATCCTCGTTAGAATCTTTTCTTTTATCCGCGACCGGACGTTCTGAGAAAGTACGACGGATTTTCAGTTCATAGTCGAACTCATATTCCAGTAGGTGATTGACTTTAAAATTGAATGCTTCCTTGATAAATGTATAAAATTTAAAAGAATTGTTTAAAAAATCGTAAAAATATTTCTCCTGTGCTCCCAATAGTCTAAATAAAAAATATGCAAAGGCACTTAAAATATGTAAACTTCTTTACTAAACATTAAAAAAAATCTTCGACAATTTCAAAAAAAAATTTTAAGTATTGCCTTGTGTTAAAATCCTTTTACCAAAAATGTTAAGAATTTCCAACAAAAAAATCTCCAGATCGTTTTCGTATCAGCTAAGTATTTTTAATATTCATGCAAAATATAGGTGAGAAAAAAGAACAGTTTTTTGTTCGGTTACTCGCAAAATAAATCTAACACTACAAAAAAATTAAAGTAAACCAGCACATCTGCTTATCTGAACTATAAAGCTAGCTGTTAAGAAAAAATGTAGGAATCTCTTATCTTAGAGTCAACAACAAAATTCAAATATCTATATCAGATAAATTGAAATAAAAAAATTCTACAAATTTCCTGCTTTTGTCTTACTGCTATAGTGTAATTTCGTTTAATAAATATTATGAAATAAAAATATCTGCAAAGTTAGAGCTTTTATTTTGTTCGAAAGCTAGTACACTGAACCCTTTTTTAAAAATAAAATTCCAAAAGCCCCGCGTTGACAGCGCTATTTTGTAGCGTATGAAAAAATGTTGCCCCGAGCTTGGGCGTAATTTTTGTAACTTTTGATAAAATGTCCTCAGTTTGAGGCATCTTTTTTTGTACCCTGTGAGAAGTTGTTTGTCCCACGCTTGGGCGTAATTTTGTAGCCTTGTGAAAAGGTGTTTAATTGCGCCCCACGTACACTGCGTCATTTTTGTAACCTTTGAATATTGGACGCCCCAAGCTTGAGCACAATTTTCTTGCAGCCCCGCTTTAATTTTGCTAATGAATTGAGTGGATCCTGATTTTTAAAAGAACTAAAGAAATTAAACTAACACTAGCTCAGTTTTCCTTGGTAGAGAAATATGGGTAAGAGATAATTGTCTTACGTCTTTTTGGAATTCATTTCTATTTTTTAAAAGGCTTTAGCTGTACGAAATTTTGGGCACCATCCATTTTAAAATAGAAAGGATCTAACTTCAGCTAAA
>CM032454.1:67343329-67482067 GCA_019049505.1 Pachyrhynchus sulphureomaculatus
AGCGAATCAAGGTCCGCCGGTCAGTTCTCGGGTCTCCAATCAGTGAATAGCTCTTCTCTTGAACAGAATTCAACAAATGCAGTATGTGTTTGGGAGCGGAGCCCAAAACATGGGAAGCAGTATTCCATAGTTGGTCAAATTTGAGCATTGTGTAAACAATAAAACAGTTGTGTGGAGTGTAAAGCATTCTGGTTAGAAATAATATTCCCAACTTTTGAGAAGCTCTCCTTGCTACGCCCGCAAGATTGTTTATGCCTGGACATATTTGCTTCCAAATTAAGGCCCAACAAATTGAGTGACGATGCTAGGGGAATGGAGTGCCCCGACATGACTATATCAGGCTCAGCAACGTTAACTTTTCTAGAAAAAACTACTGCCTGGGTTTTGTAGCGTTAAATTCCACTTGGTTACTGTCACCCCAAGATAGAATTTCTTCCAGGTCTTTGTTAAGTTGATCGACCTCCTGTTAGTTTGAGGATATTCGCTTCGGAGTAGCCGATGTCCGAGCGTTTAAGCGCGGTCTTTTCCAGCAGATCGTTAATGTTAAAATTGAGAAAGATAGTAGGAGAATTAGTATGGAGCCTTGGGGTACACCAGCGTTGCAAATGAAGGTGTTAGAAAGAAATCTGACGACCGCCACTAGTAAAGAATGTTCTCCTGAGGAAACATAAGAGCCACAAACAGAACTTTTGAGGACATACCATAAGAACGTAGCTTAGCCAGCAGTCCATCATGACAAACACGGTCGAATGCCTTGGATATGTCAAGAGCAACCGCTCGTTTCACAAGGAATAAAAACTGATTTTTGTGCATCGATTTGTCGCTATAGAGGAGACTTGGATTTACCAGTATGATCCTAAAACTGCGACAAGCCGCACAGTGGACTAAGCCTGGTTGTTCAACCTCCAAAGTAGCAAAAGTGTTCAAAGTCGTCCAAAAAAATTATGGCATCAATTTTCTGGGATACAAAGGAATTTTGTGAATTGGTTACCTTCAAACGGTTTGGGGTGATATGTGTGAAACAATCATAGGAGAGTATTATTGCAAACTTTGAACCAGCTGGATGAGGAAATTCGTGGGAAAAGGCCCGGTTTGCAGAAGAAAAAATGAGAGAGAGGGGCTTTGGCAACTTCAAATGTGGTCGGATTAAAGTGCGAATTGTTGGAACATCCACTCTATTCGCCAGACCTGGCTCCCTCTGACTTCCCCAATTCCCAAATTTTCAAAAGATTTCTACTGGGGGGGGGGGGGGAACCGTTTTTCATAAATAATGAGATGATAGCTTCCGTAAATGGGTATTTGAAGGTCTTCTGGAAAACCACTTCAGAAATGGGGGTAAATGAATTGGAAAAATGGCTGCTGGAAAGAATATATGAGCTTGTTCCGCTTTTAAAACTTATTCACTTATGTATAGTTACAAAACTCTGAATAATAGATTACTTTTCATTGTTAGGATGAAATATAAAAGTACTGACAAAAATTTAAATAATAAGAATGCTCTAGAGGGAGATACCTTTACAAATTTGGCTTTGAAAAACTAAAAAGACCTTCCATGATGTAGTGAACATAACCCAGATTATTATTAACGATATCGATTTCCCAAATTTATGAAGAAAACCTCCAAAAATTATTTTAATCTCAAACAAAGATCAGGGACAGATCTCTGATAGGCAGTTATTGCCCAACCGGTCTTTTGTTAAATTTGAGAAAAACTATCGAAAAAATAATTTTATGTACAATGGACGATTTTTTCATTATAGACAAATATATAGTACTTGATGAAAAGTTTTGTTTCCGTCGAACCGCTTCAAAATATTTCAAATACCAGTCCGACGTGTAAAATTTGAAATAAATTCAACAGAAGGTACAGGAGCGATGCTATTTTGTACGAGAGTAGTTAATCCCTTGCCAAATTATGGCATAACAGATTGATTAACCGGAACGGGTATGTCACATTGACTAATTAACGTAATAATATGGGAAACAGAAATTCTTATTTTTCCACCGACAAACACAAATCCTGGTTACAATAATGATGAGCTTGGGTCGCCCTCCTTATATATTTTATATTACTTCCTAAAATTTGACCAAAATAGTCTTTATTTATTCGTCGATGCCACAGTGATCACAGCTCTATTGGGTTAATCTAGTATTGTAATTTCAATGCTACAATGAAATGAAAATTAATTAGAAAAATGGATGCTCAATTGTAAGATTCAGGCAAAATCTAAGTTATATTAATCACAGACTGGTATCAACAAATGTTAAAAATTGGAAAAAAATTGTGTGTTTGTGAATATGGAAAAAAACATGCATAATATTGGTAGGAAAACGTTAAAGAAAATACTCGCGATTTACCCTTTGATTAGCAACCATATAGAAATTAACACTAAAGGGAAAGTTTTGTTCAACACGACATTAGAAACATTATTTTGATTTTTGGTATTTCTGTATGGAGCAAGTTAAACACAATAAATCTGAAAAAATTTCTAATCCTCCAAAATAGGATCCTTAAAATTACATTGAATATACTCAGGCTTACCACAAACAACATAAAATCCCACTGTCCCATTGTGCCACTATCTTCTTATTTATACCGTATCACGACTCATCAGCCGAGCTATGATCGATAAACAAAGAAACAAAACTGCAGAACTTATTGCAGTTTAACGTAAAGCCGCGGTAAGATACAACAAGTTGTATCTTTGACTGATGAAAGTCTTAAGAGTTTTTAAAAGCATATCTGCCCTTCGTCGGGGGCTTTTAAGATTCAAACCGACAGAGGATTGTCAAGCTAAGTTGACAACAGTTACCACCAGGCAGCGGGATCGTCAGGTTTCCACTCTACGTATATATAAAAAATTAGAATCAACTACTAAAATGACCAAAGTCCATATTTCAGCAGTGACTTACTCTTTTCTTATGTGTCTGTCGATGTTACGCTAGTACTGCAATAAGTACTCTAAGTTTTGTTCTCTTCTTTGTAGATCCTAGCTTAGCTATTGATCCGTGATACGGTGAAACGTGTCCTGAGATGGACTGACGAACAGTAGGTTAATGATGAAATATTGACTTTGTTCATTATTAGTAGTTGATGCTGAATTTTTAACAACAAATGTTTTTTTATTTAAAGATTGGCTTAAGATAGAGCGTGCTTCATAACACTCAGCAGTAATTATTGCCTATTTGCATTTCTAATTAAAAGGCATTCCACTTTGTAATACTGTAAATAAAAAAAATACTGGGAAGATGTTATAGCAATGAGAATTTGGCGGTGTCAACACTACCAATTAAACAATTATTTCCCGCTAAAGTCTGGTAGCTATAAACATCCTTCCAGCATTCTTTTGCTTAGAGTGTCATAAAATTATTAGTCTCCTTAACTTCAATCGATTATAGTGTAAAAAATAATTACTTGAATAATTCTGGATCCATTTATAATCATCGATACATAAATTTCTGTAACTTTCAAGTCTTTATGTAACTATCCCAAAATTATGTAAGCAATATGGCACTGATGTGTGGAATCTTCTACTACATATAAAAAACGTAATAAAATTCATATATTTCTGTAAAATTATTCACAATATTCATATATTTTATTACGTGAATTGACAAAAAAAATGGGAAATTAAAATTACTAAAATTATCACTGGAGTTTTTTATTAAAATAAAATTGTACACAAAATTGAAAGGCACGAACACAAACTTATTTATTTTACCTAAAATAAAAAATTTGTAGCGTTAGGATAAAAACATGGACGACTAATCCAATCTGACAAATAACCTTGGAAATATTGTAAAATAAAGTAAAATTCAACTATTTATATGACAATAATAACTCCATAAGTATAGCTAAAAAATTAAATAAAACGTTAATTATTAAGAAATTTAAAAAAAAAAACTTACGATGCCCAGTCGTTTGCACGAGTGTAATAAATTATCAACTAATTTATGCATGTTATAACGTAAATATTACATACTAATTAGGAAAGTGACACAAAAGGCATATTATAAATTTTTGTAATTTTAATGAATGATTAATCCATATTTTTAAATTTTTCTCTGCAAAAATAAATCTTCATGTAAAATTGCCTGGAAAAGTTACCTAATTTCTCTCTTTTCTATATAATTTTAAAAACTTTTTTACAGTGTACTTCTTATCCATGGAGTAAACTAGTAAATGCTTCAATTTCAATTAAACTTAAAGAATAATGCTAATTTTTAACTAACTTACGAAGAAACAAATGCCAATAGTCTTACAGCATACAGACATACAACCATTGCATATTACTCTGGGGGGGGGCAGAAAGAAAAAAGGACTTATAAAAAAAGTCTAATCTTAACTGCCTTGTTACGGGTTCATTTATTCTTGTAGTCATAGTTTGCTAAAATCAAATGCCAAAGTGGCTGAATATACAGAAGTATAATCGTACCTGGAAATTAATTATTTAAATTTGTTCTATATTGGCGACATTTACGAAGCTATTTTCAAATTAATAAGAGGAAATGCAGAAAAGTGTAGAATACGTTTCTTAGCTTAGCTCAGAATGTAAGGCTGATAATTTCAACATTTACTGACCATACTAGCATAATCCCCCCATACTTAAAGTTAATTTAGTTAATTACTTCAATTTTTACAGATATATACACAAATGCATCAACATTTGAGCAAGGTTGTGTTGCATTGAAATAGATTCAAAATCAAACTGAATCTTTCCTTTTCTATTCTAAGCTGTAAAAACCATTGCATACTACAATCTCTTGGTTTTTGCAGTAAATTATACTGTAACAGGATATTAATATTAATGGAGTCACTCTCAGTACTAAAAGCCTTAGAAAGTCTCACGACCTGGAACCACAGAAAATTGCATATAATAAATAAAATTAAATATATAGTAATGAAACTCACTTTAAGTAAAAAAGAGGTTCCCCTTATGAAGGATAAAGTTCAAATTGACAGTCAGTTCTTACTATTTCTAATAGAATTATCAGATAGGTACCTATTTAACTACAAGTAAAAAAATCATGATAGAATAGCAAAATATATGGAAAAACTACCGAAAAAGTAGTAATATATATTTGTCTTAGATCTACCAAGAAATTCCTAACAAATATTGACTCAGTCAATTGAAAGTCTCCAAAAGATTTATTACTACTATTGTAAGACCTAAATTTTACTTTACTTGTCTTAAAAAAATTAATGTCATAGAATTCCACTTATGCGAGCGATTGTGCCACTGCTGGCGAATTTTGAATGTCGCAAATATAGCAGTAGATAAAAAACTATTGTAAATCAAGACCGTTAAACTTTCTACACGTACTCTCACTTTTAGACAATTTTTACTCAAAGAATCGTCATGTCTTATTTACACGAAAACAACATTAAAATTTGAATTCTGGATATAACTATTGTCTTGCTTATTAAAAATCCTCATGTAATCTCTAAATTATTTATGTTACTAATGGCTTTTCTGCCTGCTTTAAAATGCTCTAATTATAAGTGTAAACCTATCTACATTCCTGCTGAAAGGTCGTTTTACTTTTTTTATCATTTTGTAAGTAGCAATCTAAGTATGTAATCTCTGTGAATAATTTTTGATAAGTTTTGTATAAAGTGTTTCAATTAGCGACTGATAGCTAGAATAGATTTTTAAAAAAAATAATACCTTTCGACATCTACAAAGCTGATTCAAAAATTTATAAAAGTCTTTCATATAATTAAACTAAGATTATATAGAAGGCAGCACATCAAATGTGAAGTTTCAACGCAGTCGTAGAAAATTTCTTATGTAACTCCTGTTGAAAGTATATACGAGGGTGGACCAAATATAAACCAGACTTTCTGTACTGAACGCTTAGTATCGTTCGGAGCGGGCCTCCGCGCAGCGTGTAGCAATGTTGGTTGGTTTTGTTAGGAGTGGGGGAACGATCGGTTTGCCTCGCCAGGTGCATTCAGTAGTACAGCTCACGATCTCGGAGCGAGACGTGCACCTTTCGACGCGTCATTATTAAACTTCTTACTCGTAAAGGTGTAAAACCGACCGACTTTCTGCGAGGATTGACGGCACAGTTCAGGGATCAAACACCTGTCAAGGCCTCGTGTGTTCGGCTGATATAAGGACTTTATGGAGGCCGAGAAGTGGTCGAAAATGAGAGCCATGATCGTCGTTCATGGACGTGGCGTTTTGCACGAACGTCGCACCATCAATGTGGCGTACTACTGCAACCTTTTGGATGAGATTAAACTTGCTTATCGCCGCAAAAGACGTGGCCAACCGATAAGAGACGTGATTCTTCTCTATGAAAATGCTCAACCCTCACTGCAACTCTCACTCGCGAAAGATTGAAGAAAATGAGTTGGACAACACTTGGTCACCCTCCCTACAGCCCTGACCTATCGCCCTGCGGTTTTCATCTCTTTGGGCCACGTAAAGAAGCGCTGGAAGGCTAACGATTTCATGACTACAATGCGGTGGAGGGCTTCGTGCGCAATTGGTTACCGACACAGCCCCCTTCCTTTTACGACGACGGTATCAAAAAGCTTTCGATATACTGGGAAAAGTGCATTTTCAAAGCAGGAGATTATGTTGAAGAATGATATGTACTTGGTTTATTTCTTATAGCAAATCGAAAAAAAATTAAAAAATAAATCTCGTTTATATTTGATCCATCATAGTACAGATAGAGATGTTCTAAAAATTAGTGTATACATGTTATTATGTAAATAAAAATAAATTAGAGATTTCGTAGTTGCCTTGCGGTCAAAGCTGTGTGCACACTCGCTAAAAAAACCAGAAGAGTATAGAACAACAGCTAAATCCCCATTTAATCGATTGACCGTTTCGTCGACTGGGCATTCTTACCTTTTCGTCAACTGAAACCGTTTGACCGTTGACCATTTGAAACCGTTCCCTTTTTGTCCGACTCGCCGAATTAAAGCTACCAAGTAAAGCTGTAGGTGGCCTTCAACCCTCTCAGGTAGTTTTTAGCCAGGTATTTATCTTCATACAATATAAAGCGGCCCGCACACGGTCAATAATATTGTCAATATAGAAAAGTATTGTCAATACTATTGATCGTGTGCGGTAGGTATTGAAGTTGGTATTGATGAAATAATTTTGTATTGACGAAAATCTAAATTTTTTGATATTCAAACATCAATACTGCAAAGTGGTAGGGATATTGACAATACTATTGATAATATGCGGTGGCTTATCAATACTTTCTTCAATACTTAGTTCAAAAAAAAATTTCGTCGAGGTAGGAACTAGTTTTTAATCGTTATATTTGTTTTATAAACTTAATTTTTAAAAAAAGAAGTCGATTCTTTTACAAGAAAAGGAGAACCGGATTTTAAATAACCTTCTCTGAGTTCTCTGTCTCTTGAGTGCCTTGTGCAATGTTTATAAACAGTGGTAACTTTAGTGTTTTTATATTAATTATTATTTATCATTTTTAAAAAATGAGTAATGGAACAGAAGAAATTGGTGATAATTCTGAAGTTGGGTGAAAATTTAAGTGAAACGGATACTGAATATGAGACTCTCCCAGAATTATGGAATCCACGCTTACCAGCTTACAAGAACAGAAACAGTCGCAAAAAAGCAATACAAAAACTAATTCCAATCTATCAAAAACTTAAACCCAACGCAGATGAGGCGGAAGTACGAAAAAAAATTAACGCTGTGAGAACCAACTACCGAAAAGAAGTAAAGAAGATAATAACACCTAGGCATTCTGGTTGTGGCGAAGATGAAGTATATACACCAACTTCGTGGGTTTTCCATGCCCTTCAATTTCTGGGCGACAGTGAAGTTCCTGTGGATTTCGAGTGGATTTCAATGAATCAGTGGTAAGATAGCAAAAAATTTATTACATAATTTACAAATAGGTATATCATTAATTATATATTATATTTTTCATAATAACGTTATTATAAAATGTTTGGGGTTAAATTCGTTTACCTTCATTATTAAAATAATCACGAAGTTTATCTCTGACCACCTTGGAACAGTTATTGCTATTTGGGACAGGGGTACACTGTAGTGGTGTCATATGGGAATTAGCCACATCATCTTGAGTATCACGTTGCAAGTAAGCAGTAACTCTTGCTGCTAAATAATTGTGTAAGTAGCAGGATGCCATAGTTATTGCCCTGGCTTTTTTTAGGTTCCAAGTAGATGGCTTTATTGAATACACCAAATCTAGCGGCAATTATTCCAAAACAGTTCTCTACGGATACTCTAGCAGAGGATAACCTCAGATTAAATTCCCGACTTGCTGAATCAACTTTCGTTTGAGAGTAGGGCTTCATTAGGTCGGGTCTCAGTGCAAAAGCTTCGTCACCGACAAATACAAAATTATGAGTTTGTGATGTGTTAGGCAGAACAGTGGGTTTTGGCAAGTTGAGCTTGTTATGAAGTAGAAAATTCCCAAATTTTGTGTAGAACAACACCCCGCCATCTGATACTTTACCGTTAGTTCCAACATCAATCATTATAAACTTTCTATTTGCATCCACAAGTGCCAGTAAAACTATACTCTAAAACCCTTTATAGTTATAGTACTGAGACCCAGACTGTGCTGGTTTTTTAACAGCTATATGCTTCCCATATATTGACCCCAGGTAGTTCCAGAATTGATTCCTCTCTCCAAATTGGTGAGCAATGCTTAACCATTCCTCTGGGCAGGATGGCAACTAAAACAAATACATTTAAAAGAACATTAATGTAAACCCTACAGGAATATGTTTTTAGTTCATTTTATTTTAATGTTATTCAACATTTTATTGGTAATTGTTTTTCAGGATGTTCAAGAAACGCAGAACTCGCCAGGAGAACCAGCACCCCGTACAATTCAGACCAGTGGAAATTCGTCTGTTTCCTCAATAACACCACAAACATTTATACCAAGAAAAAAATGAAATGTCCCATGGCAAGGCAAAACGAGCTACTATCACTTGCATGTGAATATCTTCAAAAACCAAACCCTACTGAAAGTAATGACAAATTTAATTGCCTTGCTAAAGTGTGGACGAATAAATTGAGGGAACTGGAGAAAACACAAATGTTGCTTGCGGAAAAGGCAATTAATGACATACTCTTTTAGGCAAGCATGAATACATTGCAAATGCCAAATAAAATATATTCACCAGGGTCAAGCATCCATTCCCAAATAACATCGCCCCCATACTCTGCGAGAAATACTAATATTTATTCGCCAGAGTCAAGCAGTAACTCCCAGATAACATCGCCACCACCGCCACAGGCTGCAACAATCCATGAAAGTATATCATCCGAACAAAACTCGTATATGTTTCGTTCACAACAATTAGAAGATACGGCAGCTTTGTACATTTCCAACTTTACCAACATTTAATTATACTTTAACTTACGTTTTAATTTTACTTATGTATAAAAATAAAAAAATGTAAAAAATTATGAGTACACTTACTTTCATGTAATCCTTTAAAATGTAAATTAATGCTTCAAAAGTCTCCATCACTGCGTAACTTATTGTTCTTAGTCCCATTAGTGCAGAAAATTTTAGATCTTCAAAGTTTCTACCGGTCGCTAAGTACCTTAGAGTAACTACCAATTTATCTTCTACACTAATAGCAGCTCTCATATTCGTATCTTCGCGTCTTAGTAGAGGTTCAAGCATATCTTTGAGAGTATGGAACGTGTGGATGTCCATTCGAAAATAATTGCAATAGTCTGTGGAATCACTAAGAGAAATTTCTCTTAGTAATGTTACATGAGAATAATGTTCCCTTCTTTTGATCCAGTCTTTCACCCACCGTTTACGAATGATCGTACGTTTACTTGCACAAAACACTAAAAGAGAAATACACGCTTTTTCTTTATTCATTGTAAAAAAAAAAAAAAATCAGTATGATCCGCCTGATGCAACGACTAGAGGCAAAATGAAATTATTGACAATAATATTGATCAGTTGTGCGATCTGTCGTTATTGACTTGCATATTGACAATAGTATTGACATGTGAATTATTGACAATATTATTGATCGTGTGCGGGCCGCTTAAAGATGCGGCTGGTTAGATTATCGTAGGCGTTCAGGTTAGTTCAGGTTCAGGTTTGACAGTCTGTAGAAAGTGTGAAGGAAAGAAAGAATTTTGCTGTATCGATTTTTTTAAGAAATAATTAATATTTGCCCTTAATATAGATTTCCATAACAGATAAATAGGTTTAGTGAATCGACGAAAGGGGAATTGTTAATGACACTAATGTATAGGTTAAAAAACCAGTCGATAAAACGGGAATTTCTCTTGAAGTCGACAAAACGGGAATCGACGAGACGGTACTAAATTGAACAACACAATGTTATGGGTTTGTTATAGTTATCCGGAATTTCTAGTTGCTGGTACAATTTAATCTTAAGGTACAGATACCTTTAAAATTAACATTTTTGACTCAAAAAATAGTGGTTTTAAAATATCAAATAAATCACTTTTAGTTTTCAAAACTATCCTAAATAAATTGTACACAAAATAATATTTCTTTCTAAAAAGAATTAATTAGGAATAATAATATTTATATTTTTTTCTGCAATTCCTAGAACTGAGAACAACTACTAAAGAATTTTGAAAAGTTCTATTATTCTGTGCCCGAATTAATTTGGCTAAAAACTTAAATTGGTAAATGAGCTGAAAGACCAGATTAGACTTTACAAGGTCAAAGAAAATATTTAATCTGTCTAACGTACCGAATATATCCCTGCGGCACATTCTTGCTTAATTTTAGCCTAAAATTCTTTTCCAGGTATTAGCGCTTCAAGACAAGACATTCTTAATCGACTATATAGCTCAAGTGGCTGGTAGTTGTAGCATTTGCAGAACTTTGCTACTGTTAGTATTTTAAAAATGGAAAAAGCGCGTTACTTGAAAACGCAGAAGTTAATTGGTAAATAATTGTACTTAGCAATATGTTCACTTTTATAGCCTGTCCCAAGATCCTGATTTTTGCCGTTTCAAGTGTGCAATATAAAAAATTCTGACCTTTTGTTTATGATAGGTTGCAGAGATGGACTTACGAATTTTATTCATTAATGCAAATAAATAAAATTATAAGTGTTTCGGAGTACAAATATACAGTTTGAATGATTAGGGTTTACAAGGGTTTATATATATTATAGACAACATCTATAATATATATAAAATGCAACGTCTCTCTGTCTGTCTGTCTGTCTGTCTGTCCGTTAGTGTGCTTATCACTGGAGAAACCACTTATCCGATTTACGTACTTTTTATAGGCTATATTTTATTACGATAGGTAGCATAAGGAATGACCAGTGACGATAATAGTGAATGAAGTCGGAAAAAAAAAGTTTGCCGCTAGCGCGTTCCCTTGCAAATACACAGCCTAAACCATTAAATATGGAACAATATTATGTAGCAGAGAATATCTGCAGATATATAAAATACGTCTTTCTGGCTGTCTGTCTGTCTGTCCGTTAGTGCGCTTATCACTGGAGAACCACTTCTCCGATTTAGGTACTTTTTTTAAAAAACATACATATGTTCTCTGGTCAGGTTATAGTCTATATTTTATTACGATAGGTAGCATAAGGAATGAGCAGTGACGATAATAGTGAATGAAGTCGGAAAAAAGTTTGCCGCTAGCGCGTTCCATTGCAATACACTGCCTAAACCATTAAATATGGAACAATATTATGTAGCAGAGAATATCTATAATCTATAATATATATATAAAATGCAATGTCTCTCTCTCTGTCTGTCTGCCTGTCCATTAGTGTGTTTATCACGCGAGAACCACTTATCCGATTTACGTGTCTTTTTTTAAATTCATACATATATTCTTTGGCCACGTTATATAATAATAATAATCTATATCTATAATATATATAAAATACAGCGTTTCTCTGTCTGTCTGTCTGTCTGTCCGTTAGTGCGCTTATCACTGGAGAACCACTTATCCGATTTACGTACTTTTTTTTTAAAACATACATATGTTCTCTGGCCAGGTTATCTGTCTATAATATATATAAAATGCAACTTCTCTCTGTCTGTCTGTCTGTCCGTTAGTGTGTTACGTACTTTTTTTTTTTAAACATACATATGTTCTCTGGCCAGGTTATAGGATATATTTTATTGCGTTATGTAACATAAAGAATAAGCAGTGACGATAATAGTGAATCAAGTCGGAAAAAGGTTACCGTTAGCGCGCTCTCTCTTGCAATACACTGCCTAAACCATTAAATATGGAACAATATCATGTTGCAAAGAATAAAATATATATAAAATGCAACGTCTCTCTGTCTGTCTGTCTGTCCGTTAGTGCGCTTATCACTTGAGAACTACTTATCCGATTTACTTGTTTTTATAAATTTATACATATGATATGTATGATATAATTCGATATAAGCCTAGATAATGGGAGATAAGGTGAGATAAGGAGAAATAATGGGAGATAAGGAGAAATATTGCGAGATAAGTCGAGATAAGCCTAGATAATGGGAGATAAGGTGAAATAATGGGAAATAAGTATAAACAAGGGGAGATAAGGAGAAATAATGGGAGATAAGCAGAGATAAGTCTAGGTAATGGGAATTATGGTGAGATAATGGGAGATAAGGAGAAATAATTGGAGATAAGGAGAAATATTGCGAGATAAGTCGAGATAAGCCTAGATAATGGGAGATAAGGTGAGATAATGGGAGATAAGGAGAAATAATGGGAGATAAGGAGAAATAATGGGAGATGAGCAGACATAAGCCGAGATAATGGAAATTATGTAGAGATAATGGGAGATAAGAAGAAATAATGAGAGATAAGGGGAAATAACTGCAGATATATTATTACGTTAGGTAATATAAGGAATAAACACTGACGATAATAGTGAATCAAGTCCACGCGAGCGGAGCCGCGGGCACGGCTAGTATTGTATAAATAAAAATAAATTTTAACATAAACCTAATTCGGTTTTTTTTCGAATCACTGTCATCAGCTGAGGTAATTATCAGTGGTTTTATATTATTTACATAAATATATGAGTCTTCAACTTTAACAACGTATACCTTTCACAAGGTATATCATTTATAACTTTTTTTACTAATTCAACCACTGACACGCTTAAAGTAGGAGAAATATTTTGTGCCCTTATTTTTGATTTAACTTGATGCCAAATATGTTCAACTAGATTGAACACACGATAATACGAAGGAAGCCACAAAACAGTGTGTCCCATTTTTCTCAGCCATACTATCACAAACATATTTCTTTTTCAATTTATAGTCTTTCAAAACTTCCAAAAGATCACTTTTTTATAACTAAAGTCAAAATAAATGTCATTTTCTAACATATATTTCTGTATTTCCGATTTGGTGTTGGCTGCATTAGGAACCTTATTTAGTAGGCGACTATGGTAACTTGCATTGTCCATAACTATAACACACTGTTCGGGAACATTTGGCAAAAGGGAATTTTGAAACCAATTTTCAAAAAGTTCTGCGGTCGTGTCTTCATGATAGTCCAAAATAGAATCTTTTATTTTTTTTGCAGATAATAGTAGACAATTTGGGTATCGAACCATGTTCCGTCAAGGTAAATTATTGGCCAATTCTCCTATCGATACTTTTTAATTTCTTGTAAATAAGTATGTCGCAAGATTCGTAATCTGTTTGACTTCATCACTACTTGCCTTTTGTTGATTTTTCGGAACTTGAATCCCATTCTTAAGAGAATTCTATGAAGGGCTGATCGGCCACAATGTATATTGGTCCTGTCCTGCACCAGTCTTAATTTTATTTTGTCTAGTGTCGGCACCAACTGCTCTTCATAGATATATATTTTTCTCCTGATGACGTCTTTTTCACAATCGTCTACATGATGCATTTGAAAATCTTTCCGTTTTTTCCTGTTCCTGAGTGATGGTTTTTCTACAATTCCCTTAATCGTAGAAATTGGGGTTTTTTGTTAGTTCACTGGTTTCTTGCAAAGCACTTTGTTTATTGAAATTTCTTTTTACCAAATTGTCGTAAACATTTTTCACTATTTGTTTAGCGTCAAGTGATAAATGTTTTCTCTTGCGATAGCCACTATTGCAATTTTCCCACGGAGACCACATAATTAAAATAAAACCCTTACGTTGAAAGTTGTAAGTAAAACTAAAAATATAAATATTAAAAAGTATCTTTCGAATCTAATGGGGACCTGTGGTCATTAGGCCTATATTATCAAAATACTTAAAGGGTTCCAAACCGGGTTGCCAGGTAGTAAATATATAGGTAAAAATAGATCCAATATGATTGCAGGTAAGTGAGAGCGGTATACAAAGCGGGTAAAATAAAAATACGTTTATCGTAATACCTAACAACTATGCACGAAACCTTAATAGGGTTGTGTATTGCCCCATTGTAAAAGCAAAAAGGCAGGATCTTATATCTTGGGATTTACTTTACCGGCCTTTAGTACATAATAAGGATATGTTTTATTTCCTCCTCTAAGAGAGACTATTTATGAAAAAATCGTCTTTGAGGATTTTTTCTTGATGACGTGATAACTCACGAATAAAATAAAAAAATCGAATGTAAATTTGGTACAAAAACAGCAATTGAAATATTTTTTAATGCATGTAGCACACCTGTTGCAGGGAAACCCCTAAAGCGCTACAGTGGAGCGCCACGTGCAAGAGAAAACCAATTCACTTTGGCCTTGAAACGCTGCAATTTGTACTTGATGGAAATAAAATCGTAGAAAATTCATTCCACTGTAATGGGGCATTTCATACTAAAGAATTTCTGACAAAGGATAATACAAGAAGTAACAAGCTGAACTTTATACGTGTATGATATATTGCGCTACGCGTATTCTATACCGCTCTGGAATGGATCATTCGAGCCACATCCATCGAACGCTTTTTATTAAAATACTTTCACCAGCCTCTCTTCTATGTTTCGAAGAAACCAAGGTTTCTGCTGAGTTCTGTCTCTTCAAGTAGGCGAAAAGCTGTCTTTTAAATATAATGTAACAAATGCCAGCCAGAGCTTGGGAGTAGAGCGCCAAACATTGAAACAGAATTCGATAGTTGATTGTCGAATTTGAACTTTGTACAGGTTTAAAAGTTAATCTGAAGTATAAAGCTCTCTAGAACGAAATAATATTCCTAACTTTTCAGATGTTGCCTTTGCTATGCATATATTTGCTTCCAAGTTATCTGCAGCAAGTTGAATGACGATGGTAATAGAATGGAGTGCCCTGACATAAATTTGTTACATTTTTCAATATTTAAAAAAAACTTGCTGCCTAGGTATTTGCAGCATTAAATTTTACTTGGCTGCTGTTACCCCAAGATAAAGTTTCTCCCAGTTTTTTGGTAAGTGGAAGACCTCTCTGCTATCTAGACATTTGCATGGGTTCGAGCATTCGAAATAAATTAAAAAAACAGCCATGTTTTCATCGGCAAAGTGATAGATTAATTTCTCCGCAGTTTCTAAAGGAACGTTGCTAAACCCGATATAGTTATGTCGGGGCACTCTGTTCCTCTAACATTGTCACTCAATTTGTTGGGAGTTCATTTTGGAGCAAATATGTCCTGGCATGAACTTGTTGCGGGAATAGCAAGGAGAGCTTCGCAAAAGTTGGGAATATTAGTTCGAACCAAAAAGCTTTACACTCCACAACAATTATTAATTATTTAAAAAGCTCAAATCGACCAACTATGGAATACTGCTCCCATATTTGGGGCTCCGCTCCCAAACATACACTGCATTTGTTGAATTCTATTCAGAGAAGACCTGTCCGTCTGATTGGAGATCCGGAACTGACCGGCGGCCTTTATTCGCTGGAACATCGAAGAACGGTTGGCGACTAGAGCTTGTTCTACAAGTATTTTCATGGAAAGTGTTAGAAGGATGTAGCCCTCTTAATTCCTTGAATTGATTCAGGCGATACTTGGTGGAAATGCATAACTAGAAGTTTTCTAAGAAGTCAAAACACTACTTAAATTTCCACTAAATTTTTTATTTTTAACATCATGACATGTTTCGCTGTACGACAGCTTCTTCAGATGGTTATCAACAAACCATCTGAAGAAGCTACCGTACAGCGAAACATGTCATGGTGTTAAAAATAAAAAATTTAGTGGAAATTTAAGTAGTGTTTTAGTTCTTGCAAAACCTCTTAATTCCTTCCAGAGCGGTGCATGTTAGAAATACACGTCGCGCTAATACTTCATATTCGGATGAGGTTCAGCTTACTACTCTTCGTACAACGCAAGCAGCGTTTTATATGAAGAACGTCACGTCACCTCTTTGGAGTAATTTGCCCAGGACTGTGTTTCCCACCGAGTACAATTTACAGCGATTCAAGAACAACGTGAATCGCGTTTTTTTTTTTTTCCGCACACATGTCGCTCCTGTAGCGCTTTAAGGACTTCCCTGCAGCACGTGTGTTAGACCTATATTTATATATATATATATATATATATATATATATATATATATATATATATATATACATATATATATATATATATATATATATATATATATATATATATATATATATATATATATATATATATATATATATATATATACATATATATAACTCCAACGCTGATAGGTGCTGGGTGGATCGAGTAGCCCAATGACTACCAGTGCCGGTCCCAAGCCGGATAAAGGAGGAGGGTTCGAGAGTGAGGCTAGCAACCTGCTCTCAATAAAACTCAAACCTGCTCATAGAAATATAGACCAAGCCTCGGATACCGGACAAACTACAAATATGACGACAAAGGCAAGGACAAGGAACAAGAGTAAACGGAAAACTGATCATCTAAGAATATCATGCTGGAATGTGCGGTCTTTGAACACCAAAGAGCAAGAAATAATGATAGAAATGAATAACAGCAAAATCGACATTAGCGCTGTGTCGGAGACCAAAAGAAAAGGAAAAGGAACGACGTAATGTCAAAACTACATTTTTGTTTATAGTGGAGTTGATAAAGAAAGAAGGGCTACCTTTGGCGTCGAACTAATACTACACAAAAAATACAGATACAACATACAAAATATAGATTATATCAGCGACAGGATGCTGAAAAGAACCCTTACCCGATGCCAGCCGACCAATCCAAGAAGCCCAAAACTGGTTCGAACAACTTCAAAAACAAAGACAAAATACCACCACTTGAAAAGTTCATCATACTGCGAGACCTAAATGCTCGCATAGGTACTAACGTGATTGACGCCGTGAAACAGAAATACAATGAAGAGATGATTAACAAAAGAGAAGAAATTCTAATAGAGTTATGTGCCCATAATGAACTGCACATTAACAAAACCTTTTTCCCACATAAAAAGCAATATAAGATTACGTTTAAAGGTAGCAGAGATAACTCGTCAATCATCGACTACATCATCACAAGTAGAACCTTTCTGCCACATCAGATATTAGACATTAGAAGCCTCACATCAGCTAATATAGGCTCCGACCACAATCTAGTCCTGGAAAAAATAAGAATACAAGCAAAACCAGTAAGAAAACCAGCCGCACAGAAAAGACAGAAGTAAAATATCGAGTCTCTAAATTGTGACAGCCCTCGTACACTATACCAAACAAGACTACAACAAGAGTTCGCTCAAAACAACATAAGCGACAGAGATAACATAAACGAAAGCTGGAAAAAAGTCAAAGAAAACATACAAAGAGCAGGTAGCAGCAAACAACTATAGCAGAACACCATGGTTCACAAACGAAATAAAGACTATAGCAGAAGAAAAAGAGGAAAGCATACTTGGAATATAGAAGTCGACAAACGGCTGAAGCACGAGAAAATTACGTAAGAATACGAAATCGAGTAAACAACAGAACCCGACAAATAAAACAAGAACACTGGGAAAAATTCAGCAGAGATATTGAACACATTTTGTGTGGTGCACAAAAGAGAGTCTGGAATACCCTATGCAAAGTGAAAAGTGGAGTAAACGAACTTGTGCAAATTGACACAATATCAGTAGAGGAATGGACATCATACTTTCAGCAATTATACACCGAAGGTATACAGAACGCCAGCACAGACATAGAGGAAATCAATGACGAAGCAGTAAGACTGATGACACGTAAGGAAATCCAAAATGCCGTTAATAAATTGAAAAATAGGAAAGCCCCGGGAGAACACGACATAGCAAACGAACTAATTAAATACGGTGACGAAATACTACAAGAGGAACTGCTGACACTGTTCAACAAAATCATGATACAGCAATCAGTACCAGAAGAATGGAAGAAAAGCAAAACCATCCCGCTTTTAAAAAAAGGCAGTTAGAGCATACCCTTCAACCACCGAGGGTTACTATACTTAGTTCAGTAATGAACCTGTTCGCTAGAATCATAGCAGACATTATATTAACCAACGACGTAAGGCAACTGACTAACAAAGCAGCAAGAATCTCAGGCACATGAGAACGGAATGTAAGGTCAGAATATACAAAACTTGCATACGACCTCTAATGACATATGCAGGTGAAACAAGAGCCGATACAGTAAAAACTAAAAGAATGATAAGGACTACAAAGATGAAAATATTAAGAACCATCGCAGAGTAAACACTACTGGACAAGAAAAGAATCACTTACATCAGAGAGAAGACCAAAACTAGAGATGTCGTTAGATAGCTCCGCCAGAGACGCAGAGAATGAAACGAGCACATTACACACATGGCAGATGATAAAATGGTGAAAGTGGCTAGAGATCACAAACCACCGGGAACAAGACTTCCAGGACGACCACCCAAATGCTGGAGGCTATATATATATATAATATATATATATATATATATATATATATATATATATATATATATATATATATATATATATATGTATATATATATATATATATATATATATATATATATATATATATATATATATATACATATATATATATATATATATATTATACATATATATATATATATATATATATATATATACATATATATATATATATATATATATATATATATATATATATATATATGTATATATATACGTATATATATATATATATATGTATATATATATATATATATATATATATATATATATATATATATATATATATATATATATATATATATATATGTATATATATATATATATATATATATATATATATATATATATATGTATATATATATATATATATATATATATATATATATATATATATATATATATATATGTATATATATATATATATATATATATATATATATATATATATATATATATATATATATATATATAGTCCGTGCAAAGTCCGAGAGATGGCACCACCGCGCGTGCGTATTGAGGTCGTGTTTAGTTAGTAGCATCTCTTGAATGAACGCACACCAAGTTTCAGCCATATTGGTCTATTTCTTTGTGTTTGGCATTCGTGTGAATCAAGGAAGTAGGGTGATTTCCAAGAAATGGACGAAAAAGAATTTCGTGTGGTGATTGAACATTACTTTATGAAAGGCAAAACGCCTCAGGAGACTAAAGAGAAGCTTGATAAACATTATGGTGACTCTGCACCTTCGATTAGAACAGTTTATAAGTGGTTTCAAAATTTTCGGACTGGCCATATGGGCACAAGTGACGCTGAACGTTCTGGACGGCCTGTGGAGGTTACGACTCCAGAAATCACTGATCAAATCCATAATATGGTGATGGATGACAGAAGAGTTAAGGTGCGTGAGATTGCTAGTGCTGTGGGCATCTCGACTGAACGGGTACATAATATTTTGCATAAACATTTGGACATGAGAAAGCTATCCGCAAGATGGGTGCCGCGATTGCTCACGCTTGACCAAAAACAGAATCGTGTGAAGTGTTGCAAGGATGGTTTGCAACTATTCCAGAAGAATCCGGAGGACTTTAAGCCTCGTTTCGTCACTGTGGATGAAACATGGATACATTACTATACTCCTGAGACCAAACAACAATCTAAACAATGGGTTACCAAGGGGGAATCTGCACCAAAAAAGGCGAAGACCGTTCCTTCGGCCGGAAAGGTTATGGCGACTGTCTTTTGGGATTCGCAAGCGATAATCCTTATCGACTATCTGGAAAAGGGTAAAACTATTACAGGTGAATATTATTCATCGTTATTGGACCGTTTGAAAACTGAGCTGCAAGAAAAACGCCGGCGATTGGCCCACAAGAAAGTCCTTTTCCATCACGACAACGCACCGGCACGCACCTCAGCAGTTGTCGCAAAATTAATGGAAATAGGATTCCAACTCGTTTCACATCCCCCCTATTCTCCAGACTTGGCTCCCTCGGACTACTATTTGTTCCCAATTTGAAGAAATGGCTGGCGGGACAAAGATTTTATTCAAACGAGGAGGTGATTCCAGACACTAATGGATATTTTGCAGACTTGGACAAATCCTATTATTCGGAAGGGATCAACAAACTAAAACATCGTTGGACGAAGTGTATAAGCCTAAAAGGAGACTATGTCGAAAAATAAAAAAGGTTTACCCCAAACACATAAGTAGTTTTTATTTTTGCACGGACTTTTCGAACCAGCCTAGTATTTTTTTTTTTTTTTTTTTTTTTTATTGGTCTAGCACACGTGCTGCAGGGAAGTCCCTAAAGCGCTCCATGAGCGGCACGAGTGCGGAAAAAGCGATTCACGTTGTTCTTGAATCGCTGTAAATTGTACTCGGTGGGAAACACAGCGCTGGGCAAATTATTCCAAAGGGATGACGTTCTCCATATAAAAGATTGCTTGAAAAGCGTCGTACGCGGAGTAACAAGCTGAACCTCATACGGATGCGAAGCATCAGCGCGACGTGTATTTCTAACATGCACCGCTTTGGGAGGAATTAAGCTGGCTACATCCTTCGAACACTTTCCATGAAAATACTTGTAGAACAGACTCAAGTCGCCAACCGTTCTTCGATGTTCCAGCGAATCAAGGCCGCCGGTCAATTCCGGGTCCCCAATCAGACGGACCGCTCTTCTCTGAACAGAATCCAACAAATGCAGTGTATGTTTGGGAGCGGAGCCCCAAACGTGGGAGCAGTATTCCATAGTTGGTCGAATTTGGGCTTTGTAAAGAATTAACAGTTGCTGTGGGGTGTAAAGCTTTCTGGTTCTAAATAATATTCCCAATTTTTGAGAAGCTCTCCTTGCTATGCCTGCAACATGTTCATGCCAAGAAATATTTGCTCCCAAACTAACGCCCAACAAATTGAGCGACGATGCTAGGGGAATGGAGGGCCCCGACATAACTATGTCGGGTTCAGCAACGTTAACTTTTTTAGAAAAAACTGCCGCTTGGGGTTGTGTAGCGTTAAATTCCACTTGGTTACTGTCACCCCAAGATAGAATTTCTTCCAGGTCTTTGTTAAGTTGAACGACCTCCTGCTGTCTGCGGATATTCGCCTGAGCAGCCGATGTCCGAGCGTTCAAGGTGAATGAAGAGACAAGCGTACTATCATCTGCAAAGCTATAGATTGGATTCCCGGTCTTTTCCACCAGATCGTTAATGTAAATGAGAAAGAGAGTAGGAGACAGTATGGAGCCCTGGGGCACACCGGCGTTGATAGTGAGGGTGTTAGAAAGAAATTCGTCGACCGCCACTCGTAAAGAACGCTCTCTGAGGAAACATGAGAGCCACAAACAGAACCTTTCAGACACACCATAAGAGCGCAACTTAGCCAACAGTCCATCGTGTCAAACACAGTCGAATGCCTTGGATATGTCAAGAGCAACCGCTCGAGATTCTCCAAAGTGTTCGATTGCGTTGTTCCAAACATGTGTTACATAAGTCAGAAGATCTCCTGTTGATCTATGTTTACGAAAACCATATTGGTGATCGCTAATAATATTGAATCGTTCAAGATATTTTAGAAGATGCTCATTGATAACCTTTTCCATGACTTTCGATATTATTGAAAGCAGTGCAACTGGTCGGTAGTTATTTGGTAAGGTCTTCTTACCTTTTTTAGGTATCGGCTGAACCGTGGCACATTTCCAGCAGGACGGAAATATTCCCTTTCTGTAGGATATGTTAAAAAGTCTACAGAAAACTGGTGTTAGATCCCTTGCACAGTTTTTGAGAACTATGGTAGGTATTCCGTCAGCGCCAGAAGCCTTCTTGGTGTCTAGCTTCATTAAAATACGCTTTTTGATGCGCTGTCTGAAGACAACATCGGGCATCCTTGACTGCAATATGGGAATAGTAGGTGGTGTTTTTCCTTGGAAATCGACAGTAGAATGTGAAGCAAAGAGTTCAGCCAACAAGTTCGCTCTCTCAACAGGTGTGGTTGCAATGGAATTATCTGGCCGTGTGAGTGGTGGTATTGTGGATTTGGTAAAGTTTTGACTAACTGCCTTAGCGACTGCCCAAAAGGACCTGGAATTGTTGGGACAAGCGAGAAGTTTGTTTCTAATTCGTTGATTGTGTGCCTCCTTGGTTTCGTCGATAATTCCCTTGCATCTGTTCCGGGCATGAACAAAGATGTTTCGATTTAAGGTGTTAGGATTTTCACGCCATTGTCGGTAGGCAATATGTTTAGAAGCAACAGCTTCTTTGCATTTTCGGTCGAACCAAGGCTTGCCGTTGGAGGAGCATTTCTTCGAAAAAGGGATGTAAGCTTCCATACCAGCCAAAATAACATCGGAGACCTCCCTGGCGCAGTCAGATGGGTTATCGGATCGAAAACAAACGTCCATCCAAGGGAAAGTTCGAAAGTATTCCATGAGATCTTCCCATTTAGCAGATTTGTAGTGCCAAATCTTGCGCGGCCTAGGCGCCTCCCTGTCACTGATTGGCAGGATACTCGATGTCGAAAGCAGTTTATGGTCGGAAGAACCTAACGGCGGATTTACGGTGACCGTGTAAATCTCCGGATTGGTGGTTAAAAACAGATCAAGAAGACTGGCGAACTCCCCGTCTCGATCAGGGATCCGTGTTGGTTCGTCAATAAGCTGAGTTAAGCCATAACTGATTGAGAATGATTCAGCTTCACGACCTTGTTCGTCGGTAGTATTTGAATATTTGAGCCAGTTGATATTGTGGACATTAAAGTCGCCCCGGATGGCAATTTCGGCACTTGGATAGTTACTTTGTAAATGATCGATGGTGTCTGCAAGAGAAGCGAAAAGTGTTCGAAAATTGGTATCACTTGGTGGTCGATACAGGATACAGATGAACCTTGTGGTTTGTTGAGTCGTTATTTTTAACCACATAACATCAAAGTTTGGGGGCTCCAGAGCTTCTTCTCGTTGACAAGAGAGGTCACTTCTGGCAAAAAGACAGATTCCAAAGTTACGCCTAAATCGGGAATAGAAGTCATACCCAGGATAAAGATAGTTGACCGTGCTGGTCGATGGACTGACCTTGGTTTCACATAGAGCGAGTACATGAGTTTTATCTGATTGCAGGTGTTGATGCACTGAATTTATGTTCGAGTTTATACCTCGTATGTTGCAAAAATCTATCTTAAAATTATGATGTGTCTGCAAGTCGACGCCTCCGAACCAGCCCCTACCCGGAGATCCGAACAGGGGGCCATTCTACCTCAGAACTTCTTGCATCCAGGCACCTCATCATGCTCCTTGGTCCCACAGTAGTTAATGTGGAATTTTCCTGTTCTGTCACATGCTTATCTTTGCCTTCTTTGGCTTTGATCCAGGGGGTGTTATTATTGGGTAGTTTGGGTTCTGGCCAGATACTTTTCCAATGATCTGTGAGTTCTTGTTTGTTTGGTGGTTCGGTCACTGCTGTCTGTTTGCTGTGCACAGTTTTCCGGTAGAACTGTGTTTGGCTTCTTCGGAAGAGGTTGTTGGTATCTTTCCTCTCGTTTGGTTCTTTGTATCTACGAAGTCTTGCGGCATATACGGATAATTTTTGTTTCAGAGTATCCAGGATTTCTGGCAGTGTTCTGTTGGGAGACCCGGACTTGATCTTGTTTATACTCTGCGTGACTCGTTTGGACACGTTCCCGTTGATAAACTGGGTAAGGTGTCCTAGATATCTCCTGATGTTGTTGATTTGGTTTTCTATTCTTATTTGCCGTTTGAATTTTGGTTTTGTGCTGTTGGGATTTCTTTGTCGTTGCGGGAGTTTTTGATTAAATACTTCGTCGTTTGCGTTTGAGATTGATGGTGGTGGGTCTAGGCGGCGAGTGATTCCCTTCTCAGTGGTTTCTTTGTCAGGACTTGTGCTTTTATCAAAGCAACGCATGGTGTGTTCGTTTGTAGTATAACTCATGCGTGGCCCTGATTTTCCCGCCTTGGTGGGTGTCGGCTTACTCGCCGGCACAGGTCCATTGTCAGTTGCCCGGTCTTCATCGTTTTGGTCGAGCTGCCATTTCCCGCGACGTCCTCGACCGTTACGTCGCTCGCCCGATGCTTCTTTTATTGGTCTACTGTTGTTTGGGATGTTTTTAGTGTTTTGTGGTGTCAGAAGCTCAAAGTGTCCCGACATTGGGTTGCCTGTTAGTAGAAGGTAAATAGTTTCGGTGTGTTTTCTTGTGCTTATTATTGTTGGTTTGTCCCTAAAAGTTATTTTTGTATCTCTTGTTCTTCGTTGTTTTGAGAATATATGAAAGTTGCTATTCTGGGTTTCCGAGAGGGCAAGTATCTCTAGGCTCGTTCCATAGGTGCCATTTTTCCTCATATAGTTATAGTAGTTATTGAAGTCTTTCATATCGTCGTCCCCAATTAATGAAAATGTGTTAAGTTCCGACCAGTTTTGTTGTATATATCTTAGAGCAGCCTCTCGGAGTCTTTCATGATGGTTTTGGTGGCCATATAAGTGTAAGCTAACTGCACGGAAAAGGCAATTTCCATCACCTACAATGTCGGATCTGGTAAAACTATCGGGAGTAGTTTCAGCTGAGGCGGTTGGTTGGATCGTTTGTCGTTGTTGTTGTTGTGGTGGTGCTGTAGCTGTTTGTACGACAGGGGTCCGCCTCCTCAGCACCCTGCCATTATCACTAGTATAATTATTATTTTGTGACATAGTGTTCCCACGAGTATCCTAGGAAAGAATGGTCGACTGCGGCAGAGCCTGGATGCCACAGCAAGGCTACTTACTCCCGGAGGGCGCCCGGTATCCGGGGGAACCGTTTGCGACTCATAAACGCTGAGCCATTCATCTTCTCGGCACGGTAAAACACCTTAAGATTGCGTTTTTGTTACATATAATCTGGACAACACAAGACAGCACAACATGACTCAGGTACCTCGGGATCGTCAATGCCCGTACTAGGAGAATCCTGGGATTCCCCTAGCCCCTGAGGAGAGGAGCCCCTGAGAGGATACATGCTTGTAATATCGATAACGATAAAGGCATGTTGAAAATAAACGTTGCAAAATCTCTCTATTAGCCAGTATATATATATATATATATATATATATATATATATATATATATATATATATATATATATATATATATATATATATGTATATAAATCAGTTTTATTAATATTTTGAAACTGGACGGAATGCTAATAATTTTAATTATCGATTAACGATTTATTTTGTTATTAAAATAATTTGTTTCGGTTACAAGGTAGGGCAGGGGTGAGTTTTGTTGTTTGCTTTGTTTATTTGTTGTGGTGTATACATTTACACTGGTACGCACAAATATTTTAAAGTTCGAATTAAGAGATATTTAGAATTTGAAATTTATTTGCTCCAAATATAAACATTGGCTTGTCAAATTATTGATAAGCTATTGAATTTTAACACTTTGAATAAAAATTGAATTCTGTATCCATTAATATAAACAAATTTTCCTTTAATGCTATATTAGTAGTGTTCCGTATGGAACACTTATAAGATCATTTCGGTGTCCGTTCGTCTTTCTGTCCGCCCATCATACTCAATTTTCTTTGAAACTATTTGACATAAAGTTAGTTTTGGGGGGTGAAATCGGAAATGAAAAAAAAAAATTTGCCAGGTCATTGAATGGGGTATCAAATGAAAGCTAGTTCAAATATATATATATATATATATATATATATATATATATATATATATATATATAATGTAATACTTGCGCACACTTTTCTTTGTATTATTTTTAAAAAACCGCGAAAATTCGTTACCACCCTTATCTCGAAAGGTACTGACCAAGAAATTTTGAACAAAATCTCTACAGGGAAGAATATTCTCTACAGGGTGTGGATTGAGCGAAAATTATCAGGAGTGAATTACCTTTAATAAGTTATCTGGTATATAAAAAAAAAACAAAAATTTTTAGGTCATCAGTATTCAGTAAAGATCGGAAAGAAGCTTTGTTGAAAACTCATTTGGAATGTGTTTTGTGAAGTAAATTATCATTTTATATCTCCATAACAATTTTTTTATTTTAAAAGTAATCAACGTACGGACCACTAATTGCGCAATTCGCAACTTACACCTTTTATATTATAATGTCTTCTTTCTCTTTGTATTTCACCGGAATCAAACATTTAAAAAATAAATGCACAAGTTAAAATTAGAAATAAAAAATTTTCAAAAATTTTCATCGAAAATATCAGTGAATGTTATTTCAAATATTAGTTTTTTTTGTGGGAAAACGTAAATGTTCACTTTATAATCTAAGTTATGCAAAGTTTTGAAAAGCTTTAAATAATAAGATTTAATAGCGGCTAAGCCAGTGCTTTTTTTAAAAGTGTGAGGAAAATGTCATATTTTTAGTGAATTTTAAGGACATAAAACTGATTTTTTTAGGGTAATTATAGAAAAAAAAATGTACGCGCCAAACTTTTTC
This sequence comes from Pachyrhynchus sulphureomaculatus, assembly GCA_019049505.1. Classification (NCBI taxonomy): domain Eukaryota; kingdom Metazoa; phylum Arthropoda; class Insecta; order Coleoptera; family Curculionidae; genus Pachyrhynchus; species Pachyrhynchus sulphureomaculatus. The sequence continues at coordinate 67,370,101 of CM032454.1, forward strand.
CGGTCTCGTGAGACATAAATATTTATAAAATTATGAATTTATTTAAATTTATTATTATTTTTGCTATTTTAAAATGAAATATTGCCATGTAGATTATAATTTAACCCGATATTGTTTATCAGGAAAGAAATACCTCAAGTTATTTACCACATCCTTCCGCTTCTAGGTGGATGCTTAAGAATTTTCCCCTTTATAGCATTAAAACCAGAGAGAGATTTTTAGGATAACCTCAAGTGGGAAAGCAGGATAAGCTGCGGTGACTTATTCACGGTTTTGCTCGATTTAAATATTTTTATTTGCTGTTTTAAGAGTTAATAGCTGCGCTGGGGCTCAGAGAATTTCTGGATGTTGCGGTTTAGATAAAATATATATAAAAAGGTGACTTTTGGCAAAACCAAAAATAAATTATATAAAATACAAACATTTTATCTAGAATAGACTTTTCAGCGATGATATCATGTCTAATAACCAATAATCCAAGAGCAGTTTAATCATTGAATTGGTACCCTATCTCTGTAGTATTTACGGTTTAACGTGTACAAAATCTCGGGTTTTGTCTCCAGTTCGTCAGAATACCTATTTATTGCTAATTGGTTAGGCAATATACTACTCCATTCTGCCACGCACCACTTATCGGAGAGCTTTGAAAACGGGTAGTGCTGTTAAGCTATATGGTGAATTGGCAGCCTTTCAGAAATAGATGATGGAAATAGTGTCCTTCCAGCTCTGCTATCAGGTGGAAGGTATATATATAGTCATACTTGAATGGATCGAGGGCCAATTCTGATGGAAATTACTGACAGTATGATGTTGGTGGGGAACCACTTGGACCCGAAAATTGATGATGTAGACAGTGCCGTTCCCGTTCTCGAGTGGGATGGATCGAGAGCAATACTACAAGCACATTCAATATAAGACGGTACTAAAAGGTTACGAGAGTACAATTTGTCAATCATATGACTGAAGTCACACTCCAAATTGTCAAACTAATAGTACCTAGATCTTACAAGAATCTATCTGGTTTATCTGCTTGGCTATAAGAATTTCCATCCATATGACATTAAACCATTCCATATTATTAATTTTTTTTTTATGGGTCTGGCACACGTGCTACAGGGAAGTCCCTAAAGCGCTACAGGAGCGACACGTGTGCGGACAAAGCGATTCACGTTGTTCTTGAATCGCTGCAAATTGTACTCGGTGGGAAACACAGTCCTGAGCAAATTATTCCAAAGGGATGATGTTCTCCATATAAAAGACTGCGCTGTACGAGGAGTAACAAGCTGAACCTCATACGGATGTGAAGTATTAGCGCGACGTATACTTCTAACATATACCGCTCTGGAAGGAATTAAGCGGGCCACATCCTTCAAACACTTTCCATGAAAATACTTGTAGAATAGGCTCAAGTCGCCAACCGTTCTTCGATGATCCAGCAAATCAAGGCTGCCGGTCAGTTCCGGGTCTCCAATCAGACGAACAGCCCTTCTCTGAATAGAATCCAACAAATGCAGTGTATGTTTGGGAGCGGAGCTTCAAACATGGGAGCAGTATTCCATAGTTGATTGAATTTGAGCTTTGTAAAGAATTAACAGCTGTTGTGGAGTGTAAAACTTTCTGGTTCGAAATAATATTCTATAATTGTAATGTAAATACACATGTGTGCAATAATAATGTGCTTATACTCCCAAGGAAAAAGTTTCCAAAACTTGCCGAAGGCTAATACCATGCTAATTAAAAATATAATAAAAAATAAATCAAATCAACAATTTCTAAATCCAACCAAAAGTTTTATGCCTAAATTCCAGAGCTTCCTGATTATTAAATTTGTAAAAATCGTGTTTATAAAAAATTCAGTCTCTTACTTACTGCTTCCGGGGTAGTTATTTTTAACAATTTTCTTATATCATGACTTATGCACAAAAATAATTAACTTTTATTAGAGCATCCAAATATCTGTAAATATAAAAAAATGATGATCGTGGAAACTAGTATAGTTAAAATAACATTAATGTTGCAAAAACATGGTCGAATTATTCTAATATCTGAACATACTTAAGGATGCGTAGCATAGAAACCAGTGTTCCAAATTATCAGCAATCCTAACTTTCTTCGCCATCTCTTTGCAAAAAAAAAACAACACAATTTTCAGATTTTTCGACTTCAAAAACTCTAAAAAAGGTGTGTAATACGATATATACTAGAAAACCTCTATAAAGTCCTCTATTACCTCTTTAATCCCTTATAAGTTTGACAACAAATAATTAAAAATAATAATACAGTTTTCAGATTTCTCGATTCCAAAACTGCTGTATATATTATATATATTATAAATATATACGAGGCTGGTTTGAAAAGTCCGTGCAAAAATAAAAACTACTTATGTGTTCTAGTTTGCTGATCCCTTCCGAATAATAGGATTTGTCCAAGTCTGCAAAATATCCATTAGTGTCTTCAATCACCTCCTCGTTTGAATAAAATCTTTGTCCCGCCAGCCATTTCTTCAAATTGAGGAACAAATAGTGGTCCGAGGGAGCCAAGTCTGGAGAATAGGGGGGATGTGAAACGAGTTGGAATCCTATTTCCATTAATTTTGCGACCACAACTGCTGAGGTGTGTGCTGGTGCGTTGTCGTGATGGAAAAGGACTTGCCCGTCCAGTCGAGATGCTCACAGCACTAGCAATCTCACGCACCTTAACTCTTCTGTCATCCATCACCATATCATGGATTTGATCAATGATTTCTGGAGTCGTAACCTCCACAGGCCGTCCAGAACGTTCAGCGTCACTTGTGCCCATATGGCCAGTTCGAAAATTTTGAAACCATTTCGTCCCTTAGCTTACAACACCGCTCAAGTCGAAAATTGGCGGCTTTCACATTTTAATGCAACATTGTAATACAAAGTAAATACACCATCTTTAAAAAATCCGTGTTTCAAAATATGTGACATTGAGGAAAATTTAAGTGATGCAGACTTGCTTAGGTCTATAAAAAGTCAAAATAGTTTTATTTGTCATAGTGAAACTTACTTGAAAATATTAGCTTTTAAAAAAATGAAGACTCGTTATATGGCTATAATTGAATGTGATCCTTCCACCTGGAAACTTGCTTTGCAGGAGGGAAGCCTGAGTATTGGCTGGTCGGCGTCATGTAGAGTGTTTGATTACGTAAGGTTGTTCAGATGCTATAAGTGTGCGGGTTTTGGTCATAAGGCGGAAGACTGTAAGGTGGGTGTTGTTTGCATAAAGTGTGGTGAACGTGATCACGTACAAGGTGACTGTCAGTGTAAGGAACTAAAATGTGTAAACTGTCTGGATTCAAACCGAAAACTAAATCTATCTCTTGACATCTGTCACTCTGCATTTGATGCGCAAAACTGTCAAACATTGCAACGACACCTGAATTCAGCAAAACTAAAAATTAAGTTGGATAGCGAATAGCAACTACAGCAATGTACGTCGAGTGAGACGAAAGCACATAGTGTTGTTAGATTGTGTCACCAGAATGTTCAGGGTTTAGGAAATAAGTTTGATGTTCTGGAGGTTAGTTTGACGCAAGGTCTTGTTGATATATTGTGCATTTCTGAGCATTGGATGACGCAAGATAAGTTTAATAAAGTAGGCCTTAAAGATTTTAGTTTAATCGCGAGTTTTTGTCGATCGGAGAATATTCATGGTGGTGTTGCGGTGTTTTGCAGGTCAGATCTTCTTTCTGTAAGTAGCGAGTTAAATAATTTGACTAGTATTGAAAAAATTTTTGAAGTTTGTGGAGTAAGCATCTCCTTGCAGAATAATGTACCTATTGGGATATTTTGTATTTATCGATCCCCATCTATTAATGTAAATAATTTTCTTGAGGAGTTTGCAAATTTCCTAGAAACCAACGTAAAAAATAATAAGCATGAACATATCATCATATGTGGGGACTTAAATATTGATTTTCTTAGTAACTCTATCGAACGAAACGAATTAATTAATTTGTTGGCTGCATACGGCTTTGCATGCCATGTTGATTCACCTACAAGACTTAATGCTTCCCTGGACTACATTTGTACCAACTTTTGTAATGATGATCATAAGGCTGTAGTTGTGATAATGGTCTATCTGATCATTCCTATCAATTATTTGAAATTAATTTAAGACCTCTTGAGGTGTGCGGCACACGTTTTGTTTATAAACGTTTTTTTAGTGCGGCCAACTATAATGAGCTTTACCATTACTTGCGCAAAGAGACTTGGATGTCAGTGTATGAAGCGTGCGATGTCCATGATGCATTTAGGGTTTTTATAGAACTATTGTCAACCTATATAAATATAGCATTTCCTTTAAAAAAGGTTTTCCTGGATAGAAATAAAAAAAAGCCTTGGATTACTCGGGGCATCCGTACGTCTTCGAAAAATTTGAAATTACTTTATAAGTTGGTCGTTGATTCAAATAGTGTCATAATCAAAAACCATTATAGATTATATAAAAAAATATACAAGAATGTTATAGGGACTGCTAAGAAAGTATATAATGATGGGTCATATACCGCCTCTACTAATAAAAGTAAAGCCGTCTGGAATATTATCACAGACACATTATCTTGCAACAATACGAACAGAATTTCTAGTATGATATTTAATAGTAAAGCAACGGATGATAAACTCCAAATTTCTTATGGTTTCAATACATATTTTGTTAACGCACCTCAAAAATTTATGTTGAATCGAAATGCTGATGAAGCATACTTGAATTTTCCAATAAATAACAGTACCATGTTTTTCTCACCTGTCCTAGAACAAGATATATTAAGGATAATAAGATCTTTAAAAAAATCAAATTCATTTGGAATTGACGAGATTTCCAATAATGTATTAAAGTCCATTACTGACTTTATAGTGAAACCACTTTCGTAGTTAATAAACATATCTCTGGAACGTGCAACATTTCCAGATGTGTTTAAAACTGCTAGAATAATACCTTTATTTAAAAAAGGGGATAGTATGTTGTGTGAAAACTATCGGCCTATATCTTTATTAAGTTCAATTTCTAAGGTACTGGAAAGGGTTGTTTTTGAACAAATAAGTAATTTCCTAACAGTATTTCGAATTCTTACAGATTGTCAACATGGATTTAGGAAGGGCAGAAATACATCTTCTGCAATACTGCAGTTGGTTGAAAGGCTTTATGAGCAGCTGGATAATAGTAAAAAGTGCTTTGGACTTTTCATGGACCTAAGTAAGGCTTTTGATTTGATCAATCATAATCTATTAATATCAAAGATGAACAGATATGGACTAAGAGGTAATGTGAGTGACTGGTTACAGTCATATCTAAAAGGTAGAGATCAAGTTGTGGATATTGATGGAGTGAGGTCGAATGGAATGAAAGTTTCTACGGGTGTTCCACAGGGGTCCATTCTCGGACCGCTGCTTTTTTCAATTTTTGTAAACGATTTACCGAATATCGTTAATGACCAAAGTAATTTAACCATGTTTGCAGACGATAACAGTTATGTATGCTGTGACAGCACCACCACTTTGGCTCTAGATAAACTTCAGAATATGTTAAGAGTTTTTGAACAGTGGTTCAAAACTGATATGTTAAGTCTTAATGCTGAAAAGACTGTTTTTATAAATTTTGTGCCTAGGGCATCCCAATTTGTTGAAAGTTTTCTGATTAGGACTAATGTAAACGGACATTCCATTGCTCAGGTAACGGAGACTAAATTGTTAGGTGTCTATATAGACAACAGTTTAAATTGGGGATGTCATATAAATGAATTGTGCAAAAGGCTTTCATCGGTGTGTTTTGCCATTTTTTCGATTAAAAAGTGTCGTTAACTTTAATACAATAATGTCTTATTACTATGCACACTTTGTGTCTCGATTGAAATATGGCTTAATATTTTGGGGTGCTTCCCCTAATATGGTCAGAGTATTTAGAATGCAAAAAAGAGCAGTTCGAAATATTGCAGGTGTCAGATCAAGACATTCATGCCGTGAACTTTTCAGGAAGTTTGCTATACTCACTCTGCCTGCTATGTACATATTGGAGGTTCTGATTTATGTTAAGAGTAATTTGAATAAATTTGTAGCCATGGCCGACATGCATAATTACTACACAAGATATAACAAAAATTTAGTTATACCAGAACACACATTATCTCTATTTGAAAAGAGTCCCTATTACAGCGGCATAAAGCTTTTTAATAGTCTGCCGACTAGTATTAAATCTTTAAATTTAAGTATGTATAAGAGACTAATATCAAGATTGTTAATTGAGAATGTCCCTTATAGCACTCAGGATTTTTTTCAGATTGAGGACTTTACATTATAAATGTTTGTATGTAAGCTAGAGTACGTGTAATTGTAACTTTTGGATCTTTATATCATGAATGTTTGTATGTTAGCTGCAGTACGTGTAACTGTAAAGCTTTTTAGATCCTTATTTTCACAGGATGTATACATTTTGTGACTTGACTTTTTCCATACCTTGTATCAGGTCTCATGAAATAAAAGTTTATTTATTTATTTATTTATTTATTTAATGCCTTTAGATGGAGCTGCTCATTGCGCGTCTAACCATTGGTCACATGATATAGATTTCAGGCAATCAGAAGCCGTAATTCGAAAAGTAGTGACAGCGCGCAAGTCGGTTGGCCTCTCAACACCGCACAAGCCGTTAGTCTGTCATACTTTTCTCGTAAAAGTACTTCGCGCTCCGTGATTATTATATTGTTATGTGAGTTTTATCGCTGAAAGGTCTATGCAAGAAGTTTTAATAGAAGATTAAGATGTAAGCTATATAATAAAGTAATGTTTATTGATTTACGCGTATTAATATAGAAAATGATAATAGAATATCTTCATTTACTTAAGCGGTGTTTACTAACTATCTTTTTTTAACTTAGGCGGTGTTTCAAAATGTATTTTATTTTTTTTTTAGGAAGCTCAATAATTGAAATACACTATGGATGGAGAAGAAATTGATTCCTGGAGTGATACGAGTTCAGGGGATGAATTATTATGTGCCCAATTACAAGAAGCAGGACTGATATCAAAACATAAACGGCGTAAACAAAGTTGAAAAGAAGATAAAAAAAGAATTAAATTAGGTTAGTAGCATAGGTTTGTTTTGAGGTCCGCATTTATTTTTTTGTTATTTATATTTTTAATGCAATAATTCCTATTATTTTTTTTAGATTTGAATCAAAAAAATTACACTAGTTCTTCTGATACCAAAGCATGCAATTCTCCTAATAAATACGAAATTTTTGCAACACCAATAAACGAACAAAACTTCGGGGAGTCCATGAAAAGTATTATAAGTAGCCAGGACAATGTAAAAACAATATTTGATCAAAACATAGACTTGGATATTGACAACATTGACATTAACAATCTACAAGTTATAGAAAAAGTTGGTAATGACTTCTTTGATCTGCAACAGGAACCACCCGAATTCGTTACGATGGCCTCTGCTACTCCATCGTGTTCTTCAAAAGTGGTCATACTCAATAATGTTCCATATCACGGTGATTTGTTAAGTCATAAAAAACGACAGAACAAGGCGACAAAAGATCCAAAGAAATGAAAACGTAATGTTAATAAAGAATTACGGATGAAAGGTGAAAATTATTTGGGATACAGAAGAGATAGAAAAGCAAAGACTAATGAAACATTTAAAGTAAAACAAGACGTATTTAAGCCTGCAAAATCCATGAAACCACCGTGCACTTCTGCGTTTTGCAAAAAATTAAAACTCAGATTATATGACAACATAAACGAACAACAGCGGCAATATTTGTTTGAAAGTTTCTGGAAGAACATGAACTGGGAGCAGCGAAGATCATTTATAACTTCTCACGTTAATAAAGTACCAAAGAAAACTACAAAAAATCCAGAATAATCCAAAAGAACTTACGTTTTGACGATTGATAATGTACGTCACCAAGTCTGTAAAAAAATGGTCTTGGCCACTCTTGGCAGTAAAGATTGGTTTATCAGATATTGGCTGACAAAAACAAACTGTGCCATGCCTCTCGATTTGTCTACTTCAACCACTAATCGCAGAAATCCAGAGAAAATTGAAGACCACAAATATGTTGAAAAGTTTTTAGCAGGTCTTCCAAAGATGCCGTCGCATTACTGTCGTGCTAAAACATCACGAGAATATTTAGAACCAATTTTCTCGAACATGACACAGCTCTATCACACATATAAAGAGAATTGTGAGTTAGAGGGTAGAGAATGCCTTGGCCGTAAATTATTTGACAAATTATTTTTGAAACTCAATCTGAGCCTATTCCACTCGAAGAAAGATCAATGTGACGTTTGTTGCAGTCATAAAACTGGAAACATTACAGATGAAGAATACGCTCAACATGTTTTGAAGAAAGATCGAGCCAGGAAAGAGAAAGATACTGATAAAGGTATTGCACAGTCCGGAGCTTGTCACGTATTCACACAGGTTGTTGAATCGGTAAAATTGGCCCCGTATCTTCAAGCTAGTGCAATTTATTATAAAACTTAATTATGCGTCCATAATTTTACATTATACGATTTAGCAACTAAGGAAGTAATGTGTTATTGGTTCGATGAGTGAAATAGCACGCTTGAAGCCTCTGTTTTTGCATCATGCTTAGTAGACCATTTAGAGAAGGTTTTGAGTCAGAAATTATTGCTTGTGATTTTATATTCAGATGGCTGCTGTGCTCAAAATCGCAATGTTACCTTAAGCAATGCTTTATTACGTTTAGCGATTGAAAAAAAATATTATAATTACTCAAAAGTACCTGGAAAAAGGCCATACCCACATGGAATGTGATTCCGTACACAGTGCAATAGAGTGTAAATTAAAAGCTAAAGAAATTTCCCTTCCACAACAATACATGGCTATAACTAAAACTGCTAGGAGTGATCCTATGCCTTACGAAGCTCGTTATTTGGACTATACCTTTTTTACCGACTTTTCGAAAGAATTAATTTATAAATCTATACGGCCTCGTAAAAAAGCAGGTGACTCAGTCATCACAGATGTACGTATGCTAGAATACAGACCAAATGACACAATTTGGTATAAAATTTGTTTTGATGACGAGCTTCAGCCGTTACCACATCGTTCCACGCCAATTAACAGCATTAAACAAATAAATCACCTTCAGAAATTGTATGCAGCTAGAATACCAATTACAAAGCGGAAGTATGAAGACTTGCAAGACCTAAAAAGTGTATTACCATCTAGTTGCCACTCTTTTTATGATGACCTTCCGCACAGCAATCGCTAAAGTCTGCAACTAACTATTAGACTAGAGATTTCGAGTATTATTTTTTATTTTTATAATTTTATTACTATTATATCTTGTTTCGTTGGAGTTTATTAAAGACTATGTTTTAAATATTTACCTATTAAAATAAAAAAAAATAATTGCACTTACGCTCTAAAGATTTGTGTGTCACCAAATAACTTTAAGCAGTTGATCTCAACAATGTGATTCTTAAGATTTAGGTTATAGATACCTTATATTATAACGATTGTTAATTATTTTAGAAATATTTCTTAATAAAAACTTTTCTTTGTAAATCATCTATTAATACCTTATTCCCTAACATTTCCGCAAACAACACCGCCTTATTCTAATAAAATATCAGTCAACACAGCTCAAGTCATAAAATAAAAGTTAAAATAAAGTAAATCGTCAAAATAAGTATAAATAATTATTTCTTAACCGTTAACTAGCGTATTTATTAAGTAATAACAGAAAAATTCCACCGATTTTTTAAAATAGGCAGTTTTTTTCGTCTCCTGTAAAGTTGGTAAAAATGACTTATGCGGTGTTGTTAGCTAAGGGACGACTTATAAACTGTTCTAATCGAAGGTGCAGAATCACCATAATGTTTATCAAGCTTCTCTTTAGTTTCCTGAGGCATTTTGCCTTTCATAAAGTAATGTTTAATCACCACACGAAATTATTTTTCGTCCATTTCTTGAAAATCACTCGACTTCCTTGATTCACACGAATGCCAAACACAAAGAAATAGACCAATATGGCTGAAACTTGGTGTGCGTTCATTCAAGAGATGCTACTAACTAAACATGACCTCGATACGCGCCGGTGGTGCCATCTCTCGGACTTTTCAAACCAGCCTCGTATGTATATATTACGATATATATGAAGTGTGTTTGGTAAGACTTTCCTTTATTACCTTGTATATTTCATTATAAATACGAAATTGTCTATCTAAGTATGAGAAAAACTATGCGAAGTCAAAAAAAAAATTTTACATAACTTTTATCTACAATAATACAGTTATTTCAGGGTTTCTCGATTTGTTATATTCCATCCAAAAATTTGATGGAGCCTCAGAAACAACACTACAGCGGCCTTCAACCTATCACCCGAGAAGTATTTTCGGTACCTGATATCTGTCTTTAGATATTTAAACAATATATGAAGACTAGCCGGGCCCGCGGCTCCGCTCGCGTGGACTTGATTCACTACTATCGTCACTGCTTATTCCTTATGTTACCCAACGTAATAAAATATCTCCCATTATTTCTCCTTATCTCCCAATATTTCTCCTTATTTCCCATTATCTCTACATAATTTCCATTATCTAGGCTTATCTCTGCTCATCTCCCATTATTTCTCCTTATCTCCCATTATTTCTCCTTATCTCCCATTATCTCACCTTATTTCCCATTATCTAGCCTTATCACGACTTATCTCCCATTATTTCTGCTTATCTCCCATTATTTCTCCTGATCTCCCATTATCTCACCATAACTCCCATTATCTAGACTTATCTCTGCTTATCTCCCATTATCTCTTCTTATCTCCCATTATTTATACTTATCTCCCATTATCTCACCTTATCTCCATTATCGAGGCTTATCTCGACTTATCTCCCATTATTTCTCCTTATCTGCCATTATCTCACCTTATCTCCCATTATCTAGGCTTATATCGAATTATATAGAACATATGTATAAATTTATAAAAACACGTAAATCGGATAAGTGGTTCTCGAGTGATAAGCGCACTAACGGACAGACAGACAGACAGAGAGACGTTGCATTTTATATATATTGTATTCTTTGCTACATGATATTGTTCCATATTTAATACTTTAGGGAGTGTATTGCAAGAGAACGCGCTAACGGCAAACTTTTCTCCGACTTGATTCACTATTATCGTCACTGCTTATTCCTGATGTCACCAAATAAAATATATCCTATAACCTGGCCAGAGAACATACGTATGTTTAAAAAAAAAGCACATAAATCGGATAAGTGGTTCTCCAGTGATAAGCACACTAACGGACGGACAGACAGACAGAGAGACGGACAGAGAGACATTGCATTCTATATATATTATAGATATTCTCTGCTACATAATATTGTTCCATATTTAATGGTTTGGACTGTGTATTGCAAGAGAACGCGCTAGCGGCAAACTTTGTCCGACTTCATTTACTATTATTGTCACTGCTCATTCCTTATGCTACCTATCGTAGCAATCGGATAAGTGGTTCTTCAGTGATAGGCGCACTAACGGACAGACAGAGAGACAGACAGACAGACAGACAGAGAGACGTATGGCTCTAAAGCAGAGTTCTAAGATGAATGTCCTAACTCGATAAATCCACAGCTAATTGAAATAAATTGATTGAACTTGTGGATCCTATCAGTTCGAACGGTCTTCTATTATGACCTGTTTTTTAGGCCCTTGATCGTCCCTCCATGAACCGACTCAATAATTGTGAAGCTTTTCTACATATATTTAAAAAGCAAATTTGTTTGCAGTCTCAGAAAATGATAGCTATCTACCTTCTAGAAGACGATTGGTTTTCGCCTTCTTTGGAAACAGAATGCGTCTATGAACTCATTATATCGACTGTTACTGTTTCCAAGGGAGCTTTTTGTTGCCTGGAATAATTAACGAAAATAACTGTCATATTTCTCCAACGTGGCAGTATTCGGATAATCCAACTTTCTTAGTGAGCTTGGGATCTTCATGCTTCATGCTGAGAGTAGTAAATCCTTATCAAGCCTGTTTTCAGTTCTTGCCTTAATAGACCTTTTTGATCTGGGCTATCCGGAATTCAGTCTTGGCCCCATCAAAACGATTTAGATCAAAATTTTACTTTAAAAAAAAATAAACGGTCAAGTGCAAGTTGAACTTGCGCAATTAGTGTTCCGTACGTTGATTGCTTTTAAAATAAAAAATTTTGTTACGGATGTATAAAATGATCAGTGACTTCACAAAACACACCCCAAATGAGTTTTCAACAAAGTTTGTTTCTAATCTTTACTGAAATCTGATGACTTTGAAATTTTTGTTTTTTTTTAAAATCCCAGAAAAATTATTAAAGGTAATTCACTCGTGATAATTTTCGTTCAATCTACACCCCGTGGAGAATATTCCGGAATTTTTTCAAAATTTTTTGATAAGTACTTTTCGAGATAAGGCGCGGGACAGCGAATTTTTGCGATTTTTTAAAAATAATACAAAGAAAAGTGCGCGGAAGTATTACATTATATATACATTTTTTACTCATGTTTTCACAAGCTTTCATTTGACACCACACTCGACGACCCAGTAAAAAAATTTTTTTTTTACTTCCGATTTCACCCCCCAAAACTAACCCCTTAAGTCAAAATTTAACTCTCAACACTATGTAGCTCTGATGAGGCCATCAATTCCTATATTATTACCAAATTTCAACTTTCTATGTCAAAAAGTTTCGGAGAAAATCGGGTGTGACAGACAGACAGACAGACAGACACAATGATCTTATAAGTGTTCCGTACAGAACACTAATAGTCAGTCCTTGCCGTATGCATGGGATATTTTTACATGAATAACTTGTGAGGTATTGCCCCTATTAGTAACAGACTACGCAACGAAGTACTTTCATCCATGCTTCGAAAAAAAAAATAAAATTTAAAACTACAAAATGCGACAGTTTCATCAAAATACTTCCAACTGTAGTAATATGATGTCGTTTTTATGGTTAATTAGGTATCCTAAAAAATACCCTCGCAAATATACTTAAAATGTCATTTGTTTCGGGAATGACGAAAAAACTTTAAATAAAATAGTTTTAGGGAATATTAAGGCTCACAGTTTAAAATTATTTTTGAGTATATAGGGTACTTTAAAAATGTGTGGCCGATATAACATGTTTTTAGTGTTCCGTACGGAACACTTATAAGATGACTTCGGTGCCTGTCCGTCTGTCTGTCTGTCACACCCGATTTTCTTCGAAACTATTTGTCATAGAAAGTTGAAATTTGGTAATAATATAGGAATTGATGGCCTCATCAGAGCCATGTAGTTTTGACTTAAGGGATTAGTTTTGGGGGGGTGAAATCGGAAGTGAAAAAAAAAATGTTTTTACTAGGTCATCGAGTGTGGTATCAAATGAAAGCTTGTGAAAACACGAGTAATATATATATATATATATATATATATATATATATATATATATATATATATATATAATGTAAAACTTGCGCGCACTTTTCTTTGTATCATTTTTAAAAAATCGCGAAAAATCGCTGTCCATCCGCCTGATTTCGAGAAATAATTATCAAAAAAATTTTAAAAAATTCTGGAATATTCTCCACATTTTTTCATCATTCCCGAAACAAATGAGATAATGAATTTTCAATTCAACTTGATTCTTAATTTTTTCAACTTTAAATAAAAGCTAAAAGTTCACAAAAAATAATTTTATTACCATTTTATATTTCCAAATTTTAATATATATCTTGACTTTACCATTCCGTAATATTGTCTTATTTAATTAAAATTAACTATTAAACACTCAATCACGAGAAAAGAATAACACTTCCATAATTTAAGCTCCACTACCTAGTCTAGATAGCAGTAATTTAAACACTATACATGCTTTAATACCTATTTCCCTTTTACTACATCTTATCTTTATCCGCTTGACTACGAGTCATAAAATGTCAAAACCTTCCTAGCCAGAATGGAGCTATATAGCTCTCAAATACAAAATAAAAGATCTAAAGCGGAAAAAACATCGGGTGAGCCACTATGAGATATCCAGTTTTCTCCTTGCTCTTATCCCAAAAATCTCTTTCTGGCATTAGTGCTTTTCAGGGAAATTTCTTAAACGCCTGCCAACGAACGTTTAGAGATAATAAATAGAAAGAAAAATATTTACTCGAGATAAACTTAATCAGCTTAGTATTCGTTTTAAAAGGTGGGTAAAGAGATATACAGGATGTCTTCTAATCTAGAGTATTTTCAATTAGTTATAGTTCTTACTACTAGAAATAAAATTCAATTAAATCAAATTTGAATAATAATGCACTCTCTCTTTCAATCCTTTCACCCCAATAGGAGTATCGGTGACACTATGGAGTTGCTGCCTCAAAGGTCAATCTCCAGACATCTCGATCATGCGCGACTTGACTTGGCTCGTGCATACCTATCCCAAGGAGAGATCTTACTTGGTCGGACCATCTTGTCGGAGACCGTCCCCTTGATCTTCTACCTCCTACCTTCCCCGTTACTACCAGCCATGGCATCCACTTTCCTCATAATGTGACCAAAATATTTCAGATACTGTTTATTAATTCTATTTGAAAGTCCGTCATTTATACCAAACTCTTCAAGAATAGATACATTAGTACGGTGTTCGGTATATGATACTCTGAGGATTCCTCGATATGCCCACATTTCAAACGCATCGATTCGTCTTTTGTCAGCTTGTTTAATGGTCCATGTTTCGAAAGCGTCAGTTTCTATGGGGAATATAAGGCTGGACATCAATCCCAACTTTGTATTTTTTGGGACAGTTGGATCTTTCCAGACCTTAGTGAGTTTGATGCTCGGGTTTTTAGCCATTGCCAAACGTCTTCTTAGTTCCGCTTCACAATCACCATTGTTAGTTTTGAGAGATTCCAAATAGTTGAAATGGTCTATAACAGTGAAACCAGCAATTTCATTTATGTATGACAGATCTTTACTACGACTAACAATCATTACCTTGGTCTTCGCTCTATTAATTTTCAATCCATAGTTTTTGACAGTGATTTCCAGGCGCTCCATAATTGAGTCTAGGTCTTGTACTGAAATTGCAAGTATAACAGTATCATCCTCATATCTAAGGTTACTTAGCTTTTTTCCATCCACCCCTACTTCAGCCATCCAAAACAGAACTCATTATATGTTCATTATATATGTTAAAAACTAAAGGTGACAGAATACAGCCCTGTCTGACGCCGGTTTCTACGATAAAGGGATCGGAAAAAGAATTATTCAGTCTAATTCTGCCATTTGTGTTCTCATACAAGGATCGGATAAGATTTACAATGTGTATAGTTGTTCCCATGCGGATTAAAATCGACCAGAGTTTGTTCCATTGTCTATAAAACAAATATAGATTCTTATTTGGAATTCCCTGCCTTTTTCTATTATTTGGCGTATGTTGAGAATTTGTTCTCTAGTCCTACTTCCTGGAATGAAGCCTGTTGGTTCGATAGATATTTGCGGCAGCAGAAAAGTTTTGAGTCTTTCATTTAGGATTCAGAGAAACACCTTAGCAGCGTGTGATACTAGAGCGATTGTCCTATAGTTGCTGCAATCCAAAGGGGTTGCTTTCTTATGCAAAGGTATAAATACAACTTCGCACCAGTCTTTCGCTCATATTCCAGTCTTCCATACTTTATTACACAGTTGATATAGCAGTCACGGTGGTTTCTCTCATCATTATCATTTATTATTTCCGCAGTGATCTTGTCAGTACCTGCTGCTTTTCTATTCTTTAACCTTTGAATAGCCTTCCTGACTTCAGACTTACGAATACATGACTATTGTTCTTTTGCAGCTTCTTTATCGACACTGAAGTCACCCACTAATTGAGCCACAAAAAGTTCTTTACAGTAATCCTTCCAAACGTCAATGATTCCAGGCATGTCGGTGACGGTTCTACCTTCCTTATCTCTGATTATTTGTGTTTTAGGTTTGAATTCTTGCTATAGATATTTTACCTTTTCATAAAGTTCTTGTCGTCGATTGTTCGTAGCATGTTGTTCTAGCTCCTTACATATATTATTCAAGTATGCGTTTTTGTCCTTTTTACAAGCCACCTTGATTTCTTTATTGATTGATCTGATTCTGTCTTGACGATCCGATGTTTTGTTTATTAAAATCATATTTCTTCTTGTTTCTATAAGCTTTAGGATATTGTTGATCATCCAATGTTTTTGAGGGTCTTTTTGTATTTTTGCCGAGCATTGTGTAGCAGCATTTGTTATTCACTTCTTAATTTCTGTCAACGTTTTGTCTACATCTTTTGTGATTTCCGGAATGTTAAAGTTGATTACTGTTTGGAAAAGAGTACTGTCTGACATTGCAATTCTCTTCTTTGTTGTTGGTTTTTAGATATGGCTAGTTTTATTCTCATATGAGCCTTTAATAACTTGTGATTTAAACCGCATACCGCGCCTGGGCGAAATCTTACATACAATATAAATGACCTCCATCTAGAGCTAATCAGGATATAATCAATCTGATTTTTGTAGTGCCCGTTCGATGACATCGAAGTGGAAAGTCGTCTTGGATGATGTTTGAAGGTGGTATTAGTGATAGTGAAGCCATTACCAATAGCAAACTGAAGTAGACGATATCCGCGTTCGTTCGTATTTTCCAATGATATTCCAAATCTGGTCGTTGTCATTTGTACAGCCAATTTTAGCATTAATGCCTCCAATCAACATTATGATCTCTTTTGAAGGGATTTTTGTACAAGTTTCTTCAATCTTATTGTAGACTTCTTCAATTGCTTCTTCATCAGAGAGTGATGTTGGTATGTACACTTGTATGATATGCAGGTTTACTGGTTTTGCCGTAATGGTTATTTTAATCAGGCGATAATTGGCACTCCTTGACACATTTAGCAACGCTATTGTTAACTATGGCTACCCCATTTCTGCCTGTAGTTCCACTCGACATATAGATGGTATTTCTTTCCGTGTGAAAATGTCCAGTGTCTCTCCAATGAGTCTCAGAAACTCCACATATTTGTATGTTCTCACGTTCAAGTTCGTTTTCTAGAATATGAAGTTTCCCTGTCTGTAGGAGTCCCGTCACGTTCCAGGTGCCTAACGTAACATCGCGACACAACTGTAACTGTGCTCTTCCAGTAACTCATTTCGCATGTGGTGCCTGGTCGCTCACATCTGCATGCCCCGTAGCCAACTTCACACTGGTCAACCCGGAACCAACACAGCTCCGATCGCTAGTCGGGTCGCATAGCACACCAGTTAGCACTAGCACAGATAATATAGCTGTCACTATAAAAAGACAAGCCCATGGATCAAAAGATCGTTGCAAAATAAGGCCGGATGGATATGCCGGATCGTTAAATTGAACCTCTTCGAGTTTTTCAGAGATGTCGCAGGTATGTTTCCATACTTGGTACATAGAAGTCAACTTCTGCTTGCAAGGTATCTCTGAGAAACTCAACGAAGCACATTTTAATGATCTGGCAGCAGCCAGTCGGCTTCGTTAAGCAATTTTTTCTATGGCACTACTTAAAGTTTGTGTTTAAAAATAATTCTTGGGGCTGTATGTTCATATTTTATATCAATAACCTACCATATAATCTACCAGCAACAACATTAAATCAGTTTGATATGGACAGCTTTTATAAAATTTAAATTGGAGTATAATATTGTAACACTCATTTTTTCCTAGATTTTAAGATCATGTTAAAACACTGTTTTTCTTCCTATAATTTATTTTTTATTACATTTTTATATTTGATTAGGCAGTTATTTCAATTTTTGAGCAGTGTAACTTAAACTATTGATTTAAATTTTTGAACAGGGTAACTCAACCGTGTATAATATGTTGCCGACTTAACTTATTTAGTTTGCGTTGATTTTGCGTCCCGGAAGTGAGCCATTTTAAAGACTTCACTTTGAAGAAGGGGAAAAAGATATATAAACGGTCATATGGAATTTTTAAGGGCTTTTTCCGCCAGTACGCCTTAGCGGCTTTTTCCTCGGCCATGCCGTAGTGGCTTTTTTCGTCAGTATGCCGTAGTGGCTTTTTTCTCCAGAAGCCCGTAGTAGCTTTTTATTTTTCTCCGTGATGCAGTAATGAGTAACGGTTTTTTATCACCAAGTGGGTGTCATTTCTAGCTCTCAAACTTAAGGCCTTCTTCCGTTATTAAAATATCTTGCTCATCCTCAGGCATTTCAGGTCAAAAGGTGATTAGCTACCCAAAAAAAATAGGAGAGCAGTGGCTGAGACAATATGATAATGATAACTCAAGAGAGAGCAGCCTTATAGAACGTGCAAGTAAATAATTAAGTAAGGTTTGTAATGTAATAATTTAATTGAATTTAGTTGTCCATTGTTTGATCATTGATTACAAATGATCGACCCTTCTAACTCGCCTATTTGAAGAGGTACGTTAAATGCAGCAGTTGTGGCGTTTTTGAAGAGTTTTTTATGAAGTTAAAACGTAACAATCGCGCATTTAACATATAACACAAACTTTAGAGTTATTTTCAGTTTTATCTTACCTTATTTCTAGCTTTCTAACTTTACCGAAGTTGGCTATGCACATTTGACAATAACGAAAATTGACAATATTATATGTTAAAAATGTTAAGAATTTTGATACTAGGAAATTGAAAGTAAATGTTGGTATAAAAATGTCCTTTAAATAAGCGACTTTGACGAGTCTATAATCAGTAACCATATTCCGTAGCACAGAAAATATTGTTATCGCTCCACAAAGGCAAACACATGCAATAAAATGTCGCCACTAAACGAAGCCGGCTAATTACCGGATCGTTAAAATGTGCCTCGACGAGTTTGCGAGATGCCATGCAAGTAGAAGTTAATAGGGAAATATGAGCGGCATACCTGAGAAACTCGATGGTGTAGATTTTAACGTGGTGATGGTCCTGTGGCGACGTTTTATTCCAAGTGTTTGTCTTGCTGTAGCTGAAGCTATACTTTACGTGCCTATAGCTTTTTTTACTGCTACTTCATTGACAATATTTAATTTGTGGGGATAAGAAACTAATTTACAGAGAACGCCAGTGGAGTAGCCAAGGAAGAACTAGTGTGGGCAATACCTGCGGGCTCTGTAGGTTTGGAAATAACCACTTACTCTCTTCTTTCTCTTGTAAGTAGGACTATCAACCTGTGCCCCTCTACTTCTATGAACTGAAAAAAAATTTCTCCTGCTGCTATAAATAGAATCTTTTGTAGTAGTTTTGAAAAGGTTTCAGTATAAGAGTGTTTTTTTTTTTGATTGACTGATTATTTTATCGTGTTACAAAGGGTCTAAAAATTTGAATTTCTTTCTGAGAACTCCTTTTCTTGCCATTTATTTTATTATATTTTTGCTATGCTGTGTGTAAAAGACGAAAGTTCTTCTTCTAGTTATTAATTTTTTATTTTGAATATTTAGAAGGGTGTAAGGTTCAGTGCAAGAGCCTATTTTTATTCTAGGGCTCTCGTACTGGTTACTGATTTTTTACTATGAAAATCGCCATTTGAGTCCATCTATACTCTTTACCCACCCTAATTAAAAGCACCTCCCCCCTTTAACCACTCCGGTTTTATTCTTTTTTTTTTCTCTAATACCCCTTGGATGGATCAATTAATTTTGAACTTTTCTTGAAACAAGGAATATTTAATATTAAATCCATTATATTTTTTAAATTTTATCTCAAAATTATCTTCTTAATTTCTCATTTACCTTAATTAGCGTTATAGAATATAAAAAGTTACAAGGAGGATCGATACTATTAACTTTTATAGGGCCAGATTTAAGTTGAACAAAGCAGCAAGTAAGCCATTGTAAATTTCCTTCTTTAAAACATTTTGTTATTGGCCGAATTATATTTAAGTTTTTATTTGAGAATAATTAGCAGTAATAAACTATCTATCACATTCCTTTTGTGAAAACCTCCCAATTCTTCTTAATTTATATTAATGATGTTGTCGCGTTATGGACACTTTTGTAATTCTTATATGATTCTGGAGTTTATGCCGGAAGATAATTTAGGCAGGTATTCTTTTTCTCTTGCATTGCTTTTTGATTGCCTGCGGAACCATGATTTTTTTTATATCGGTAGTTTTATTGATTAATAAAAGGTACTCCTAGTGTTTATCAACTACTGCTTCTTTGGTAATTAACTTTTTGCAGATTGAATTAATATATCCTTCTTCTATTGCCTTTGGTAAATTTTATGATTTAAGTGGTTTGGATATAACTGCTTTATAGTTTGATTTCAAAGTAGGTTAGATATTAGTAGCCTTTAAAGCCAGAACCTTAATTCCAAGAGCTAAGCACACCATAGAGAAAAAGAGGCTTATATAGCGGAAAACTATAACAAATAGATGCTTATACTGCACTCTGTCGGCGACTTACTGAGTCTATGCAAGCAGAGCGGCACAGCACGGCTGGCACTTATTGCAGAAACGCACCTTTCTCGAGCTTAATGCTCGAAGGCATAGATGGCAGCATTGGTATAACAACTAAAGACGAAACGAAAAGAATCGCATTTTTAGAAGTTACCAAAAGTGTTCTTCGTATTTGCTGAACCATCCCAAGACGCGTTTCGCCGTAATTGGTGAACCTAGCCCAGCTGATGAGCCGTATATATAGCATATATAGGTATCGCCAAAGACAACTAGGGTACTAATGCTCATAAATGTTTAGCGGGTACTGAAAAAAATAAAAATTAATAATATTTTTAGATAAATACCTCTAATATCTTGGCAGTTCTTTTGTCAGGTGATTTCTTCTTGGCCTAAGCTAGTTGGTCAGCTAGGAGTAGAGTTAATAAGTCCAAGTTAGTCTTGGACTTCCATACGTACAATACAAAGGCAATATTCACAGACAGTTTTCGTCAGATAAGATACTCTATAATAATTAACACGTACTTTTTTCTACCATTTCTACACCTTTCTTGTAGAAGGATTTTTCTTTGCCTTCAAAATAGGTCTCAATTTCGGCGACAACTTTTTCATTGGAGCCAAATCTCTTTCCTGTAAGCATTTTTTTGAAGTCTGCGAATAGATAATAATCGCTGGGGGCCAAATCTGGAGAATGCGGTGGATAAGGAAGCAATTCAAACTACAATTCATGCAATTTTGCCATCGTAACCATGGACTTGTGACACGGTGCATTGTCTTAATGAAAAAGCACTTTTTTCTTGTTCATTTGGGGGCCGTTTCTATGCGATTCTTGCCTTCAAACGCAACAGTAACTTTATATAATATTCGTTATTGATGGTTTTTGTCTTCTTAGCATAATCGATGAAAATTATTTCACGCGCAACCCAAAATACAGAGGCCAAAACCTTCCCATCCGACTGTTATATCTTTGGTCGCTTCGAGAGGCTTTCACGGGCTGCTGTCTACCGATTAGATTCCGGAGTGTAGTGGGGATCCATGTTTCGTTCATTGTCACACATCGGATAAAAAGTCCTTTTTATTACGCTTAAACAGGTTTAAACAGCGCTGAGAATCATCAACACATTGTTGTTTTTGTTCCACTGTTAGCGAACGCGGTACCCATTCCGAACAGAGCTTTCTCGTGCCCAAGTGTTCATGCAAAATATGACCAACATGTTCTTTTGATATCTTTAGGGTGTCAGCTATCTCAAGCAATTTCACTTTACGGTCATCCAAAACAATTTTGTGGATTTTTTTTTTTATGTTTTTTTCGGTGTAACCACCTCATTTGGGCGTCCAGAACGTTCAGCATCATTTGTATCTGTACAACCTCGTTTAAATTCAGCATGAGTGATTTTCCAGGGACAGAGTCCCCGGAACACTTATCAAGCCGTTGCTTTGCGTTTAAAGGTTGGTACTTCCTAAAAATCATATGGATTTTTTGAAAACCCTACTTGTTAGTTATCACGGATGTTAAACATATGTTTTCTTAATAATTCATTTTATATCTTTTTCCCAGAAACACAATTTTTTTTTTTTTTTATTAATATATGTAAAAGAAACGGTCTTTAGAGGTGCACACATCATGTTGTATTAAACTATTTGCCCTTGTATAACATACATTAAAGGAAATGCTTGTATCCAATAGACGTGTTACAAATCATGTGAAATACAACCTCGGCAACTAAAGCACTATTTACCACAGAAACCACGTTGAAAGCTTTATCTTCATTGCAATCTCTGGGGTGTGGCGCATTAGCTAAATCAAAGTTTATTGGTTTTCCCAACTGACAAATTAAAGTAGATAGAATTTCACATATTCTTTACGATTAACAGATAATATCAGAGAAACAGTGGCCTAAATCATTTTGAATATTTATATGTTATTTGTAATAGCATATAGATTTAAATTAAATAGAACATAAAAAAGTTGCAGAAGACTTCTTATCTACTACTAACGTAAATTAACCCCTCAATGCTTTAGCATGTACGTGTTTGCAATAGGAGCTACGTAAGCATTTTTCCACGATCACGTTCAAACTCATAAGTATAAAGTCAGTTATCACATTGAGGTTCCGCGTATTATATTCTATCTAATTAACCATGTGCCAAATTTTTTTTTTGTTACATGTATTTGTACTTCTCGTATCCATTTCAAAGTAGCTTCATAGATGTTCGAGATTATTTATTTTTAGTTTATTTACCTAGCTATGAAAGGAAACTCCCAGAAATTAAAAAAAAATGTTCATCACAACTACCGTCTACACTATTAAATTTAGTCAAGAGGTTTTTCGAGTTCTCATTCCCTAAAAAAAATTTTGGTTTTAGCATCAAAAAATGACGTTAGAGGTGCTTTCATCTCATCATCTAAGAAAAACTTGGGGTGTCTGAGATCTTTCTTCAGATGTTTGAGCATGAAAAAGTTGCAGGGCTACAGGATAGATAGTGTAACTCGGCAATGGTTTGAACTGACCAAGCCTTGTCAGCAATAGTTTAGATCATCCTTATTGAAACCTTTTCATTAATTGCCAACTCTTTTTCCATATATTCGATAACCAAAATTCTCTTGAAGTCCGGAAATCGCCGTCAATTATACAGTTGTCGCCTTGTTTGAAGGTGGAGTACCCAATAGAATATCCAACTCTCGTCGCGTAAGAAAGTTCGCAAACAATAACTTTCATTGACTTTCAATTGAGTTTCGGTCCATAGATGAAAATTTTATATGAAAACAAGATGTTCGTATTCCTGAGACATTTTTTTCATGAATAACTTTTGGTCCATTTTCCTCTTTAGAGGGCAACATTGTCACTGAACAATTAAAATTACTTTCCCCCCATTTTTAGGTACAAAAATAGTAAAAACTACAAAATGCAAAGAACTGGTACAAAATTTCGTCAAAGTGCTCAGAATAGCTACAGTAATTCGACAACCCAGCAATTTTTTGTATGACGTCATTTTCGTGGTTAGGCTTAAAAAACCTCCTTGTAGTTATCAATGTACAAGATTTTTATATTTTTTTACAGGTATGTTCACTTCTATCTATCGATTTTGAAAATAACTTCATGATAGCATTATATTTATAACCTTTAGTGTGACTTTATACTTTTTGTAATCATAATTATGAAATCGTTTAATTTGTACACGCATTAAATAATAAAACTACCAATAACTTACAGACAATGACCGATTAATCCTTTTTATGAATATGAATACTAATTAAAATTAAAATTTCTGATTCGCTAAATATTGATAACTAGAATTATTGGTTTGCATAAATGATGTTCCACCATTTGTGTCATACCTGATTAATTGCGTAAGAAGTACTGAAAGGAAGACTGAAAAAATCCTGTCATACTATTTCTTCGATATTTCCGTTATTTCTGTACCAATTTTAATCCTATAGGGCTAATTGTCGTCTTATAAATTCCAGATTAGAAATGACTAATATAATTAATTAATAATCAAAAATTAGTCAATACTGTTTGCACTCTTAGTAAATCAGATATCGATTGAAAATTTTTTACACATAGAATACTTGAAGTGGAAGTGAGCGATATCACTTCTTGAGAAGGAGGTTAAAGTTGTGGGGGGTCGCTAAATTCTAAATAGTGCCTACAGTGTCATGGCAATTTTTCCTGGTTTTTGGTTTTAATACTAAACAAACTGTAGGCATTTTAAACATATAAAATGTTAAAGGAATGCTAGAGGAGTTATTTCAAGCATGTCGCTCTTTTTAGACTTATTGTAGTGAATCTGAAAATTATGACAATTTTTCATTATTAACAATCTAAAATATAAACAGAATAAATATTTAACGTTCATACAAAATATGCAGAAAATATATTTTTTTTATCATTCACCTCCCCGCCTCAGTAGGGATTTTATATCATATCCTAGGGATATCCGCGAGGATGTCGTAATACCCGTCGAGGTTGTCCAAGTGCTGAAACATACATTTTTAGTGTTCCGTACGGAACACTTATAAGATCACTTCGGTGTCTGTCTGTCTGACTGTCTGTCTGTCTGTCACACCCGATTTTCTCCGAAACTATTTGTCATAGAAACTTGAAATTTGGTAATAATATAGGAATTGATGGCCTCATCAGAGCCACGTAGTTTTGAAAGTTAAATTTTGACTTAAGGGGTTAATTTTGGGGGGTGAAATAGGAAGTGAAAAAAAAATTTTTTTACTAGGTCATCGAGTGTGGTGTCAAATGAAAGGTTGTGAAAACACGAGTAAAAAATATATATATATAATGTAATACTTGCGCGCACTTTTCTTTGTATTATTTTCAAAAAATCGCGAAAAATCGCTGTCCCGCGCCTTATCTCGAAAAGTACTTATCAAAAAATTTTGAAAAAATCCTGGAATATTCTCCACGGGGTATAGATTGAACGAAAATTATCACGAGTGCATTACCTTTAATAATTTATTTGGTATTTAAAAAAAAAAAAAACAAAAATTTTAAGGTCATCAGATTTCAGTAAAGATTGGAAACAAACTTTGTTGAAAACTCATTTCGGGTATGTTTTGTGAAGTCACTGATCATTTTATACCACCGTAACATAAATTTTGACTTAAGGGGTTTGTTTTGAGCGGTGAAATCGGAAGTGAAAAAAAAATTTTTTTATTAGGTCATCGAGTGTGGTGTCAAATGAAAGCTTGTGAAAACACGGGTAAAAAAATATATATATAATGTAATACTTGCGCACACTTTTCTTCGTATTGCTTTTAAAAAATCCCGAAAAATCGCTGTCCCCTACCTTATCTCGAAAAGTACTGATCAAAAAATTTTGAAAAAATTCTGGAATATTCTCCACGGGGTATAGATTGAACGAAAATTATCACGAGTGCATTACCTTTAATAATTTATTTGGTATATAAAAAAAAACAAAATTTCAAGCTCACCAGTTTTTTAGTAAAGATTGGAAACAAACTTTGTTGAAAACTCATTTAGGGTGTGTTTTGTGAAGTCACTTATCATTTTATACCACCCAAACACATTTTTTTATTTTAAAAGCAATCAACGTACTGAACACTAATTGTGCAAGTTCAACTTGCACTTGACCGGTTTTTGACATTAATTTTGTTTACATTTTTATAACAATGATTCTAAATAAAATGTTCCGCAGTTGTTTTTAATATTAATCCTCGTTGGTTATGTTTCAAATAGTAATTTAAACATGTTTTCTCATAGTTCCAATTAATTAGTTAAACGCAACAGAAAAATGGTATAGAATGCAGATGGTGTATGGAGACCTTTTGGTCTGACTATATCTTTTCTGCGTATTTTTCACGGACGTTAAATTTTTTATTTTACCTATATTTGTTACTTTCTGGCGAGTAACAAGCTACAGTCGCTGGCCAAATTATTAGACGCACTGCAAGATTTCATGTAAAATATTAATTACCGAGTGATATTGTACCGTTTTATTATTTTAAATTGATTTGTTTTTTATTTTTATATTATCCAATCAATTACCTATTTATTTGACATAAATAAAACAGCATTAATTTAGAAAAGCATAAGTTTATTAAGTTTTAAAGAAAAGTGAAATTAATGTTAGTAAAAGTCAATATTTAGTTGAGCCACCTTTAGCCGCTATCAAAGCTTTAATTCTGCGCGGCATGCTATCAATGCAAGATTGTACTGTCTCCTGCATTTGAGGATGATGATTCCACACATGAATAATCTTTTCTAGGAGCTGGGTTTTGTTGGTAATCACATCTTTAGCCACTTCTCTTTTCATCAGCTCGCACACATTTTCAATGGGGTTCATATCAGGGCCAATCCAACAGAGGGATATTTTTTTCTGCCAAAAAAGCTTTAACAGACCGAGCAGTGTGGCAGGGAGCTCCATCTTGCATGAAAGTGAATGGTTCCCCATTTGGAAACCATTCTCTGAGCTGCGGAATCAACCGATTTTGTAATACTTCTTTGTACTGATCTTGCCTCATTATTCCTTTGACGACGTACAGACGTCCAGTGCCCTTGCCGCTGATGACTGACCAAATCATCACTTTGGTGGGATGTTTAAACGTCGGGACGACACAATCAGGATGAAACTTTTCTCCATGACGACGACGCACATACTGAGCTTTATTCTGCAAAATTTCGAATGTGCTTTCGTCACTGAAGCACACTTGTCAAAAATAGGAAAAATATATAAACGTCCATGTTTATTTGCTTTATTTAACTGAAACTGATAATAATGTATCAATTATTGATTAAATTGCTGTATCTTACCGATCTCCAGAAGTCCACATCTTTGTCTTGCCATTGTTTGGCCCACTTCAGGCGCTTTGCTTTCATTGCAGCTGTTAACTTGGGCTTCCTGGCGGGGCGACAGGCCTTAAAATCTAATTCTTTCAATTTTCTTCGAACAGTGTGCTCAGAAGCATTTACGCTAGCATCCTGGAGTTGTGATTTTATTACCTTTGTGGTAGCAAATCTGTTTTCTACACAAATTTTTCTTCAAACATCTCTCTGACCGTGGAGTGAAAATTGGTTTTCTCTACCGCATCTTTTCTTTCTTTTCGGGCTTAATTCCTTCCCTGACTCAATTTTAATTTTTATGCGTCGTACACTAGCTTCAGAAACCTCCAATCTTCGTGATATTTCTCGGTTTGTAAATGTTTTCGCAATCACAAGAGCCTTCACTTCAGCTTTTTTACGTGGTGAAAGATCGCCTTTTCTACCCATAATGAAAATAGTCCAATTACTTTTTTAAAACATTGCATACAAAATAAACTAATAACCGTAGTATAAAACTGTTAAACAAACAATCACAGGCCATAAAGCCACAGAAACACGTCCGTACCTGACTCGATTCCGATCGCGACTGATACAGGTTTGTACTTGTTTTACGTTCATGTATCACTTTGTATTAAAAATATTGGGGGTTCATATAAAATAGTATTGAGGATTTGTGGGCTACTAATGTATTTAGGTATTTACTTCTTAAATCTCTATAGCTATCGGGATTGAATTAAGATTACTACTTCATCTTAACTGGCGAAACATTACATGTTCTGGTTTGATTATTGATGGAAGACATTCCGGGTTATCATTACTCTTGCATGTCTATATTTTTAATGGAAGGGCTTACAGTTGATCTTGGTTCAGTAAACCAGTATATATATATATATATATATATATATATATATATATATATATATATATATATATATATATATATATATATCTTTTCAGAATAAAAAACATATTTTAGTCTAAATCATCTACAACTCCATTGTTGGTTTGAAAACTGATGAGTCACAGTCCAGTTTTTTACGAAGCTAAGTACTCATATACAAAAGGGCTTTTATCTTTCCTAGCAATCTTTTATAAACATGATATTTATTAGTCTGGTCACGGTGGGGGCTAAGCACTTTCAAATGAAAAGTGCGGCGTTACTAAATTTCACACCAAGACTACCTGCGCCCTTAATACAACAGGTAAATTCCACACTGACCTTATAAGGGTGCTTAAATCTTACAGGTAATTTTCCACACCAAGCAAATATAATTATGCTTTATTCATCTAAATAAAATTGGACGGATTTCTTTTAAATCAGTTTTTATTGAAAATTTTAGATATTTGCAAAAATATATGTTTTTTATTTCTTAGTAGAATAATATTGACAAAACATGAATTTTTTGCTAAATACATAAAATACAATTCGACAAATTTCCTGACATATACTAGATAATGGTACAAACCTATACATATCTATTTATATATATTTACAAAACAGGTTGAGAAAAATAGGAGACACATTTTAAAAAAATGGAAACGACTAATATTTCCTAATTGTCTTTCTTCATAAAGATTTTTTAAATGTTTTAATTTTTGATTATTATGATTATTACTTATTTTAGACTCGTCGACACTTTTTACATATACGTTAATCTGAAATTCTTTCAGCCTATCGGATGTGTAGAATAAAAAGAATTATTTAGATGGGAATGGAAGGACTCACAACAGTTAGTCGTTCGAGTTAAAGATGGACTCGATTCTGTCCATATTTCAACTGGAAAATCGGCTCCTTCCTCTATATACGTTTCTAGTAGGTAATCACAAAATTTATTTAAACGTTCATCCTCAGGTTTTATAGAATATAAATCGTATGCAAAACTGTCACCTAATTCTTCGGGTGCTAAATAGGACAAGCCGAAACAATACTTTAACCTACGACCAATTTCAGAATTTTTGTCGCAATATTCTTTAGCTAGACCTAGATTCTGTATCTTGCGAAACCAAGATTGGTGTAAATGAAATCTACATCCTAATACTTTAGCATATGGCCAAACTTCAGATACTGCCTTATGAATAGATTTTTCGAAGTCAATAGTAATTTTCTCTGGATTGAAATACAGTGTATCTGTTGAATAATTCTTACATTTTAATAATGTGAAGAGGTTTTTGTATGTTTCAGCTTTCTTATCACGCAATAAGCAAAATAATAATGGAATATAATGACCGTTTGCAAAACCATATACTGTAAATAACTGTGTAAAATATTTAGTGCAGTATGAAAAGGTGCCGTCCATATATATATTGGATATTTTACACAACATATTGACATTTTTGTAGTGCAAGAAAAAACAATAATGCCCCTTTCGAGTTCATTGATAGATAGAAAATTCTCACCCTTGCTAGTTTTGATTTCAAATGTCTCTAAAACACTATGCACCTCCTCAGCACTTCTTGGATTACGTCCTGGCAAAAATTTTCGTCTATGACTATAAATGTTTTTTTCTAATATATTCGACATCTTTTTCTGTTACTTTTTCAGGCAGCGTGTTGTGTAGTTCTTGTCGGATAATTTTAGATGGCCTTTCACTCATATGCTCTCCGGCTTTTCTTTTGCGGGAATTACTAATTATTTACCGATTCAGCTTCTGGTGTCGGCTTCATGTGTATGGAGTCCTTCACTTCTGGTAACTAAATTCTCGGGCCCAACGGTGAAGACTTTTGATTTACAACTTTTTTTGAACATCTCCAAAAATGTTTTGCCACATTTTAGCACCTTTTGTCGAAAGTAAGTGTAGTAATTCACACAGAACATATCCTTTCCTCGATTACTTTTTATTAACTTTGCTTCCATATCAGCAACACTTTAAAAAATATACGCACAACCAAGTAGTAATCACAAATTAATAATATGTACTAAACTGATATGTAGAAGGGTTTAATAATGATTTAATTGAACAGGCCGGTGAGTACCACCACCCATTTATCAACCCTCATCCTCTACCTGAAAGTACTCGGTGTGGAATTTACTTCTGCAATTACAATCCCTTAAATATGTCCAGGTCATAAACGGATTAGTGGTGTGGAAATTACCTGCGCCCGAAAAGTGATACCGCATAAAACTATTTTTCTACATTCTATTCTCACATATGTGTAACTCAAAAAACAAAAATTAAGAAACATCCTAGAGGAATATCATACCAATGATTTTTGTTTCAATTTACAGATGTGATCTGTTTGTAATTTTAAATATCAAAATAGAAATTTGTTAGATAATAATAATTTATATAAATATTTCTAACAAAAACACAGGAGACCCATTTCTGAGCCAAGCTAAAAAAAAAAATATTTTAATAGAACAACTAAATTTTTAATTAATTATTGTTTTCAATCATTCATTTAATATGTTCAGCATTATACTTCTGTACTTCTTTCAATAGTTTGTTTGAATTATCTGAGTTAGTAGACGGTACTTCATAATTTTTCCACGTTTTCAAAAAATCAGCGTGAATAGATTCCATGGCTTGTCCACTGAAAAATTCAAGACTTTTTCAGCTTTTGACAGAAATATGTAACTTGAAAAACCACTGCATGGTAACTTTTTCTAAATGCAGTACAGTATGTAGCGTATTCTGGATGAATATTTAGAAAAAAATAGGAATTAACAACAACTTGAAACTCACAAAAGCATTTTATGTACTTTAAATGTTCATAATTATTGTTTTTTGTCTCCACATCTTTATAGTAAATAAACTTTTTGTAAAAGTTTATGACATGCATTACCAGTAAAAGCATCTTTTTCACCGTGGACATATTCGCCAGCCACGTTACATTCTGGAGCCCATTTTAAACTTTCTTTTTCATTTTGAGTTATTACGTTGTGTTGTTTCAAGTAAAATTACCAGCAGAGGAAAATTACCGGGAGCGCGTGACAAGTGTTAAATTTCGCATGTGGTAGTATATGGATGAAGACTTAGATTTAAAAAAAAAAAACGGTTAAGTTCAAGTTGGAATTGCGCAATTAGTGTTCCGTAAGTTAATTGCTTGAGTTTTTAACAAAGTTCTTTTCCGATCTTTACTGAAAACTGAATACCTTGAAATTTGTTTGTGATAAATTATTAAAGCTAATGCATTTGTGATAATTCTCGTTCAATCTACATCCTGTAGAGAATATTCCAGAATTTTTTCAAAATTGTTTGATCAGTTCTTTTCGAGATAAAAGGGAGCAAGCGATTTTTCGCACCTTTTTAAAAATACCACATAGAGTAGTGTGCGAAAGTATTACATTATATATATTTTTGAACTCACCTTTTTACAGGCTTTCATTTAACACCTCACTTGATGAGTCAAATTAACTTTCAAAACTACAGGGCTCTGATGAGGCCATCAATTCCTATATTAGTGCCAAATTTGAACTTTCTATGTCCGGAGAAAATCGGGTGTGACAGACAGACAGACAGATGGACACCGAAATGATCTTATAAGTGTTCTGTACGTAACACTAAAGAGATGGATAGACCATTAACTATCCACCTTTCACTTGTATACTCCTTCTTGTCATTATAGTCAGTTTCAGAAAATTAGTTATCTCCTCTATTTCCTGTAAATTTTGGCTGTAATATAAAAAACAGTATTTTCATTTCTTTTTCTGTTATTCTACATTCCCTTAGTTTACAAACCTTTGTGATTATTTCATCTATTATTACATCACCAATTGGTAAGCGTAAGGCGTCTTCTTGGCAAATCCCCCTATCTACTGGTATTATTTTATTCAACTACCAAAATTCAGATTAATAAAAACCACTTTACGAGTCTACAGTATTATTTTATCTTTTTTTCTCTCAATATGCAAACAATCAAGTGCCGTAAATGTATCCAAGTGTTCAGTATAGCGCAATATTCGTTAATATTTAGGCTTGCACCCCCACAAGAGACAACTGGTGCAAAAATTTAAATCAACTAATACTATTCAGACGCTTACCTTCGGAAATTAAACGATTTAACCCTTTTCAAGATTCACCAACATCTTATTTAAGTCGAAAGAATAGCGGAGTTGTCATTACCGGAGTTCGACAAATTCAAAATTTACTGCCTTTATATGCCTTTAAGGAGACCGTCTGGGATGCAATTTCGGCATAAGGGACAATCGACCGGTACTTCTTAGAAAAGGACAAAAGCTACAATTCCTTAAATAAAAATATTTTAAAAGGAGAGCTTACCATCTTGTACGTTATAATGTCTTTGCGTTGTTTTTTCTTTTATTATTTACTGTTCCAGTTATTTTTATTTTCTGTCTTCTAGTTCTAGATATTGAGTTAGAACGACGGTATCTGGTCTATAAGATGTTAGTTGTGTAGTTTTTATTGCCTATCTTGTTAGCTTAGGAAAGGATCCAATTAAAAATTAATACAAAAAGACATCTTATTACACAGTTTTCTTTTTTTTATAAATTAAGTGTTATCGCTCGGATCTAAACAAAGTTCAACTTGCATATTAAATAAAAATATGCTAATACGTTTTCTACGCGACAACGAGCAATTTTAAAAGTTTTAAAGTCGCATAATAAAGTACTGAAAGTTCCGAGTTTGAATGGCTTTTTTTAAGGTTCGTAAAAAACACGTTTCATTTCGGGTCTCGTTTAAAATCATATAATACAAGTGAGTGATGTTTTTAGAATAGTCTTTGTAAATTCTTTTTTAAAGTTTCAGTTAAAAATGATTATTAGCCCCAATAAATTTTTAAAACTTTCTAAAATGGTTGAAAAAAGACTAAAGTTTCAGTAGGGAAAATGTAAGAGGGGTATGTCGGGAAGTGCAGTACAGGCTTATTTATTATTATATAAATTGTTTTTGTTCTTCTTTCTAACATTTGATCAATGTGGTTCCATGTTTGGCTGACGGACCTAAGCCAAGCCGGCACAAACGCTATTACCATTGTGTATTAAGGAATGACCTGACAATGTTACATGTTTTCAAAATCACTGACTTTTGAATGTTTTTGTGTAAGTTTGTGTTAAGTCCTAAGTGTACTAAGTGTGGTGTGAATGTTGTTGGTGTAAGGCCTGTGGCTGATATGACGAGGTGGATAAAAGCCTTTTCTTGTTCAATAGCCTTTTTATTTCGGTTGCAAGATCTGTGTAGTTGGAAATTTTTTCTGTGTATTTCGTTAGGATGTTTGTGTCGTTGGGGACAGGTATGTATGTCCATCAGATAGGTGACTTTACCTTTTTTATATTGAAAAGTATTATCGGGTATATTGGCGGAGACTGTTTTATCTATATAGGTACTGATATCTAAGTAAAGCTTGTAATCTGTATTTTTAAGTATGGATGTTGGTGTGTATTTGTAGTAGGGATCTGTGTTTTCTATGAGTTTATATATTGTGGCTAGTGCTTAGTGAACTACTTTTACCGCTGAGTTAGGACTGGCTGTGTATTCCATTCCGGCTAATATTTTACATCCGATTTTTATGTGTTCGATCGTTTCTTTATGCTGGTAGCATTTCCGGCATCTTTCTTCTGTGATTCTGTATTATTATTATTTGGTACTGTTGTTCTTCTTTCTTACATTTGGTCAATGTGGTTCCATGTATGACTGACGAGCCTAAACCAAGTCAGCACAAACGCTATTACCATTGTGTACTAAGGAATGACCTGACAATGTTACATGTTTTCAAAATCACTGACTTCTGAATGTTTTTGTGTATGTTTGTGTCGAATCCTAATGGTAATAAGTGTAGTGTGAATGTTGTTGGTGTAAGGCCTGTAGCTGATACGAGGAGGGGGACAATGATGATTTTTTCTTATTTCCATAGCCTTTCCATATCTGTTGCAAGGTCTGTCTATTTGGAGATTTTTCTGTGTATTTCGTTTGGATATTTGTGTCGTTAGGGACAACTTTGTCAATCAAATAGGTGACTTTTTCTTTTTTGTATTGAAAAGTAATATCGAGTCTATTGGCGTAGACTGTTTTATCTGTATGGATATTGATGTTCCAGTAGAGCTTGTAATCTTTATTTCAAGTATGGACTTTGGTGTGCATTTGTAGTAGGGATCTGTGTTTTCTATGAGTTTGTATGTTGTGGTTAGAGATTGGTGAACTACTTTTGCCGCTGAGTTATCTCTGGCTGTGTATTCCGTTCCGGCTAATATTTCACATCCGTTTGTTATGTGTTCGATCGTTTCTTTATTCTGGTGGCATTTCCTGCATCTGTCTTCTGTAATTCTGTGTTATTATTATTTAGTACTTTTGTTCTTCTTTCTCACATTTGGTCAAGGTGGTTCCACGTTTGACTCACGGGCCTAAGCCAAGTCAGCACAAACGCTATTACCATGGTGTATTAAGGAATGATATGACAATTTTACATGTTTTCAAAATCACTGACTTATGAATGTTTTAGTGTATGTTTATGTTGAGTCCTAATTGTACTAAGTGCAGTGTGAATGTTGTTGGTGTAAGGCCTGTGGATGATATGACGAGGGGGACAGCGATGATTTTTTCTTGTTTCCATAGCCTTTTTTACGTGGCTTGGTTTGGCTCTGGTGGTTATTACCGCAACGCCTGACATGTTCGTTGATTTCTGTGGTACAACTCATGCATTGCTTTAATTTTCCCTCCTTGGTGGGTGTCGGCTTACTCGCTGGCAGAACACTTTTGGCAGATCCATTTTCTTTTGCCCGGTCTTCGACGGTTTGATCGAGCTGCCATTTCTCGCGACGTCCTCGACCGTTATGTCGCTCGCTCAATGCTCCTTTTATTGGTTTACTTGGTTTATTATTATTATTATTATTAAATTATGGTCTGAAATAAGAAAATGGATGCGACAAATCTTGTTACTCCTAGACATACAGGCTACCATGCGTAGGCTATTGATCTTCAATTAAATTAATCTGCCTAAGCAGCTTGAGAGAACGTTAGACTACGTCTCTATGCTTTCATTATAACTAAATCAGCTGGGATTTTCTTCAGGATTTCTAGAAATGTATTCTTACGCCCTCCTAAAACCCTATCATTAGGATCAACATTTTTACAGAAAGTCGTAGAAGGAAAGGACGAATTTCACATTGTAAATCTTTATACTTAAAACGTTCCTCCTTCTGTTTAATTACCATGTTTCTTTCAGCAGGTACAGATAAGTCAATAACAAGAACCCGTTTTGTTGTCTTATTGAACAATATTTTGCCAGATTTGCTAGTCTTGTAGAAGAGAAGGTAAGATTTCAGTAAATGCAACACCATAGTCATTTTCCATAGCAGGCTAGATCTCCTTCGGAAGATATGGTAGTTTGGAGCTTGCATCAGTATTTGACGAATGTCGAAGATGGTAATATAGAACACGCAACGCAACGCAACGCAAAGATTCTGGCTCTCTGCTATATGACCTAAACTTAGTATCGACCACGTCAGATAAAGAATATATAAATGCTTCTTAATCAATAGAAATATTGCCACTTTTACTTTAAGAAAAGTAGTTGACAAAATGGTTTACCAATCCAGCAAAAATAAAATTATTTTTTACTTTCTTTACTAAAGGAAAGTATAGCATTCGTAAAAAAAATGACAATCCGTTTTTTTTTCTTCATGTTTTGAGTTTCCCAGATCATGAAAAACATAATCACTTATTTTCGTCGGTCTTTCGATCTGTCGATCTGTTAGTCGGTCGGTATATCAATTTGTTATATATATATATATATATATATATATATATATATATATATATATATATATATATATATATCTATATGTGATCTGACACATAAATATCGCCCTTTTCAACAAGTCCATATGATTTTTAAGAAGTGCCAACCTTAAAACGATTCGTGTCAAAATTTCATGATATTTCGACGAATAGTTTACAAGTTACGTGGTTTTATTGAAGCTACTTTTGATATTTTCAAAACAATGGAAAAAATCGAATTTCGTGTGTTGATTAAATACTGTTTTTTGATAGGAAAAAATACCGTTCAAGCAAAGCAATAGCTTGAGAAGTGTTACGGGGACTCCGCCCCTGGAAAATCACTCATCATTTACAAGTATGCTGAATTTAAACGCGGTCGTATATATACAAATGGTGCTGAACGGTCTGAGGGTCCAAATGAGGTGATTACACTGGAAAACATCAAAAAAATCCACAAAATTGTTTTGGATGACCGTAAAGTAAAATTTGGCATCATAAAGATTCAAGAGAAGATATAGGTCATATTTTGCATGAATATTTGGGCCCAAGACAGCTCTGTTTGAAATGGGTACCGCGTTTGCTCACGGTGGACCAAAAATAATAACGTGTAATCAAAAGGATTTTTTCATACGATATGTGCCAATGGATGAAACATAGATCCACCACTACACACTGGAATCAAATCGGTAAACAGCTGAGTGGACAGCAGCCGGTGAAAGCCGCCCGAAGCTACCAAAGATACAACTGTCGTCTGGGAAGATTTTTCCGTTAATTTGAAAAATATCAAAAGTAGCGTCACTAAAACCACTGTAACTTATAAACTAATCGTCGAAATGTCATGAAATTTTGATACTTATTATTTGAAGGTCGGTACTCTCTAAAATCATATGGATTTCGAGGGCTGCATCTATGTTTCCAACTAAAAACTTTTCAGCCTGTGCGTTTTTTATACATATATATATATATATATATATATATATATATATATATATATATATATATATATATATATATATATATACATTTTGGGGTGGTACCACTTGATATATCTAAGGCATTCGATTCTGTTTGGTTTGCTGGAATGTAGGCTAAATTATACTCATAAGGCATGCCTAAAATGTGTTTATGATTCCCATATTTCCTCATACAGCGTTCGTTATGAGTGGCAGTTGACGATCTTTGTTCCAGACACCTTTGCTAGCAACGCCGGTGTGCCCTAAGGCTCCATATTGTCTCTGGATATGGCCGGTCTGATTACTATTTATTTCAGTCTCATCATCTCAGAATTATATCTCACCAAATTTTACTTCGTTTTTTTGAAAAACGTCTTAAAAAGCCTTACTCAATTTATTGACTTGAAATTACCATATTTTTTTTCAGAAAAGGAATGCACTAATGGCCTCAAAGGTGGGTCAAATATGTAGAAAGTAATGGTGAATCGTGATCAAGTTGTATTGTAATGGGAAAATTTGACGTTGATTGTCAAATGTAATATAAAAAAAATATTTGCGGGACGTTTTATAATTTAATATTTCTTATATTATTATTGTTGCTACTGCGCTATTATAACTTTAAACATAATTAATATATAATTTTTTTTTTTAAACTCTACTCTACTATAACGTTTGGCTAATTTGCACGAACGCTCTCTCGCTTGTGGCCTGTCAGAAGACTGCTACAGATTATCGGGTATAACCGGTTTCTGTCAGGATAGGAATCAACCCCTTACTGGGTTTAGCGTCCCCGTTTAAACTCTTCACGAGAAAACTGGAAAATTGCCAGTTTCCAAACTACTGGCACAGTCAACAGCCCAGTTGCCCCATTAGGTTCTATAGGGCATCACGTTCAAACCACTACAGACCTAAATCAACTAGCTATATCTCAGGATAGGATTGATAATTTTTTAGCTTTCCCTACCCAGTTTGTTCTAGACTTAATTAAAATCCGTTATGGTACCACCAATTTTTTATTTTACACAAGTTTGGGCGCGTTAAGTGGCAGGATAAAAAAAACTTGAAATATATATATATATATATATATATATATATATATATATATATATATATATATATATATATATATATATATATTGACTCTAATCTGATTTGCTATACAATCGCCCATCTCTCGTAATAGAATAAAAGAAAAATCCAGACAAACTGTTGAGTGAATACTTTATTTCCAGCGTTCAATTATTTTAGTATAATTATCAAGTTTGTTAGAATTAGACTAGAATTAAAACAAAAGGAAAATACTTAGTTGTTACACAAGTAATTCTACCACAAAAGTGATTTGTACAATTTAATCATTAACAAAACTGGACTTGGTTATTAACTTACTAGATAAATAGATAAAGTAGAAACAAATTGGTGATTACACAATTATTACTATCAAAACAAAACTTATACTTTTAAATCTTGATGTTCTTTGATCAAGAAACTAGACTTACCTAAATGCGCTACGTATTACTTATATATAGTAACGTTCTTAATACTAAGTTTTTCCGCAACAAAAGGAAACAATACCAAAATGAAAGATCAGCAAAGGCTCCTAACCACTAGAGGTCTAGTAATTATAATTTAAGCTAAATATCGATATTAAGTGCTCCCTTAGGATCCATAGCTATGGAGATGGAAAATAGTAACTTCTACAAATTAAAACTTATCTCTTACTTTTCCAATCCTACCAAGGTGGGTGGAAACCGTAGTTGTACGAGTGGTTACAGAGGGACGTTGACTAGAATAAATTTAAAGTCCTACCCAACAGATAGTGTTTCGGAAATCAAGGAACTGGTGGTCCTAACTTGTATTCAGCACGTGGTAAGACTCACTTTTAGGACTGGAACAACTGCTCATACGTAGGACGAATAATTCCGAAATTCCAGTAATAAAACCAGACTTACATATATACAAAATAAAACCCTGGAACAAAAAAACATCCTTGTTTAGGATATTATAGGCCAGTAAATGTCCTGATCGCAACAACCTGGCCCAGAAAATTCTCTGAGAGAACTGATATAGCCCAAAAAAAAAGATCCATAAAATGGCTACACACCTCGAGTGCTCTTCTAATGCCCTTTTTATATCAATAAGAAGAATTCAGATCGGCAATAAACGGCTGGCCAGGTATCTTATCAAAACTACTAACTATACTGCAATTTAAATTGCAATATTCTGTCTCTGGGCTCCAGAAAGTCGCTTTAAGCTGAGTTTATGAAGGTTAAGATTTAGTGTAGTCTTAGTCTCTTAAGAATCATTTTCCTTGGTTTCAGGTCTCAAAGATGTGTCGTTGTTATCCATATCTACTGGCACTAGAGATTCAAATAGGGCGTCTTTATCCAGTTCACTGTTTTATTTAGAGGTTTTTTGCCATTTTCATCCATAAAATTCTCATGAGGAGGAAATAAGAGGTCTACATTATCAGTGTTTCCTATACTGATGCAAAGCTAATTACTTTTGGAAGTGCCCTGTTGTCTCAAGGTCTTGATGACTGCATCAATCAGCATCGTTCATCCTCTGAGCACGATAGCGTAACACCGTAGGATTAAACCTGTGTAAAGTGTAATGCACTGTTTCTTGTAAAACTCTGGTTGTGGTCTGGGGAAAAGTCCAGGCACGAATGACTGGGCCCAGGTAATCGTGTTGCTTACCCGTGCCTAGGCTGTGGGTATGTATCTATCTTAGTCTGGAGCATCAGTTTCGGACGACCACTGGAAGCGCGGTAACTATGTTCTCCAGGATGCGTACCAAGCGTCCTTGATACATGCACGCCCCTCCACTGCTCTGGAAAGGGTGTCTCCCAATAAGTGCAGATATAGTACGAAGGGATTTCTGTCGCTTAGTTGATAAAACACAAGAGGGAATCTCGAGATAGTGAACCCATTTCTCACCAACACTAACGATTTCATCTCCTTATGAATGTGTCTTTAAATTAAAATAAAAAATGTTTTGCTATCTATAATACCCTTCTAATATTATATTATTAAATAAAATTTTGACACACATATCTTCAAATTCTGCAGGATATTCGTCTCAATAAACGTCTAACATAAGGAGGGCCAAGAGAATAAAAGTTTCAAAAACAAAATAATTTTACATTACATAATTCGAAAGATGAAATAGAATTAAACATACAATTTACGGTTAGGTTCCGTTCTATCGCCATGTATTAAAGATTTGAAATTTAAACGTTTTTTTAGTGTTCCGTACGGAACACTTATAAGATCACTTCGGTGTCTAACCGTCTGTCCGTCGCACAGTGGGGAAAAACGAAAAATCGTGTTTCAAAATTGTTTAGAGCCTTCAATTTTGGTTCGATTTGGACGATTTTTTTTTTTTTTAATTGAAGCTTATTAAATTCCGTACAAAGTTGTCGGAGCCGATTTTTCAATTAAACTTTTGTTTCAAAATGGCGGACGTTGGTTTCTGATTATATAGCGACTGAGACACAGAAAACGCTTACAGTTTCAAACTAAGTTGTGCCACTGTTTAGCAATAGCAGCCACTCTTTTGCTACAACAGCAAACAATGTGGCTAGTGCAGCAAAATATTTAGCTGTCCCTATTTTAACAAAACGTTTTTTAGCTGTTGTAGCCATTTTCTAGCTGTGTGAGCTGTCCTTTTCTGCGTGTATCGCTGTTTTTTGTATCTGCTAGAAAATTGTCTACGATACTTAAAATTTACAGCAGCAATATTCTAGCAATAACTGCTTGAAAATTTAAATCCCGCAACTAAACTTGAATAACTTGAATGCTCTGACTGCCACAGTCTAAATACCACAGAGAAACTTTCTTCCTCGATTCAATTTTGGCATCCGCCATACTTGATTTGTCATTTTAAGTCAATTGTTGAGAGATATTTATAATTAACAACCTTAAAGAAATTATTTATGCAAATGTTATGGATATAAAATAATAATGGTACGTTTATTCATATTTATAATACTTTTATTGTTCATGGCAGCCATTTTGGGTTTATTATTATTAATCTTGTAACTGTGATATTAGATATATTATCTGCGACATAAAAAAACATACATACACGCATTTTAGCACAACTTGGTTTGAAACTGTAAGCGTTTTCTGTATCTCAGTCGCTATATAATCAGAAACCGCCATTTTTGAAGACGTCCGCCATTTTGAAACCAAAGTTTAATTGCAAAATAGGCTCCGACAACTTTGTTCGGAATTTAATAAGCTTCAATTTAAAAAAAAATCGTCCAAATCGAACCAAAATTGAAGGCTCTAGACAATTTTGAAACACGATTTTTCGTTCCTTTTTTCCCCCACTGTGCGTTGGTCTGTCTGTCCGTCCGTCTGTCACACTTGATTTTCTCCGAAACTATTTGATATAGAAAGTTGTAATTTAGCATTATTATAGGAATTGATGGCCCCATTAGAGCCTTGTAGTTTTGAAAGTTAAATTTTGACTTAAAGGGTTAGTTATGGGGAGTGAAATCGGAAGTGAAAAAAGAAATTACCAAGTCATCGAGTGGGGTGTCAAATGAAAGCTTGTGAAAACACGAGTTCAAAAATATATATGATGTAATACTTGCGCACACTTTTCTATGTATTATTTTTAAAAAATTCCAAAAATCGCTGTCCCCCCCCCCCTTATCTCGAAAAGCACATTTTGAAAAATTCTAGAATATTCTCTGCAGGGTGTAAATTGAACGAAAATTAACACGAGTACATTACCTTTCATTATTTATCTGATATTTAAAAAAAAAACAAAAATTTCAAAGTCATCGGTTTTCAGCAAAGATCGGAAACAAACTTTGTTTTGAAAACTCATTTGGGATGTGTTTTGTGAAGTCATTGATAATTTAATACTTCCGTAACAAAAATTTTTATTTTAAAAGACATCACCGTACAGAACACTAATTGCACAAGTCCGACTTGCACTGGGTCGGTTATTCGAAACTATGTTTTTAAACTGATTTTCTAATTTTTATCTACTACTTTTATAAAAATATGCCTGAATTACAGTAAATTCTCTTCAGTTAAGCACAGGGAAAATTTTGAACGCCAATATCCCCTATATTTTTATTCCTTCGGAAAAATAGAGTATATTTTAATTTTTTGGTGATTTTTTGTCATTCACCATTTTTACAATAAATATTTTTTGTTAAAAAAAAATTACTTTTTGCTTTCCAAATCCTTACCAACAACGTTCCATGGGGCACCAGGAAGGAGTTCGAGAAACGTCATGCAGCGATACACGTTACACTTATATAAGATAAGTTTTTTGGTAATAAAAATATTCGTAACCGTAGTTAATAGTTGCTCTTTTCGACCTATCATCCTTGGTATCCACACTCTGAATGAGCAAGTTATCAAAATTTCCGAAAATCACCTTTTTTCACCAGACATTCGGTTGATCATCCGTAAACTGTAATATACACTGTACACTGCAAAGAAAATATAAAGAAATATTTTTTTTTTTAAAGCAATAATCAGCTTTAAAATAAGTCTTAAAAGTCATCCTTTTCATAATAAATATTTGCTCAATATTATCCTATCTTTTTGAAGAAAATGGGTTTTGCCAAAGAAAACAATAAATTACAGTAAAAAAAGATGACACTTGATAACAGTAAAAAAGGTTAATCGGGTACCTACTTAACTGTTGGGTTGTTAAAGTTAGTTTGCGAAAAGTTACAAATAACAGTATTTTTGAATACATATCCAGAAAATATGACCTGATATTAATAAGTGAATCAATCGAATAAAGATTTAAAAAGATAAAAGTCACTGGGTAGCAAAATATGATAAAGTATCTATTACCGTTTCAAATAACTCATACATATTTTAAGAAACCAAAAATTTTTATTTAGTTCTCTCAACCATCTCAGGACTCGTCTTGTCGTATGGCAATTCATCGACTGAACTAGGACTGACAGAAAACAGAACAGGACAAAAAGACTTTATCGTCATACTAACGCCACGCAACAGTAAAATACAACAAATAATATATTTTACTAATGTTAGGGTAATTTTTTAAGTATACTGCTGTTTATATACGTGGATTGACAGAAAAGTGAGTTACCTTGCGGTGATTGTTGGCTATAGCTAACTCTGACTTTATCCTTGCTAAGAAATCATCTACCAGTCTCAGTCGCTTGAATGGCAACCGGAAGATTGGGATCACATCAATCAGAGATACTAATTGTTTTATCTTATTGTTGTATGACGCTAGTATGACAGTAAATACTTTGTTCTCTGACCTTTGCTCTGTTAATCCGGCTGATGAATCGAGATACGAGGAAATACGTCCCGATATGGTTTGATAGATAAGGGAATAGTCAATAATTGCTGAAATATAAAGTTATTTACTTTTGGCGGTTAATATTGATTTTCAAATCAACATAATTTTGAAGTGAAATAACAGAAAAATTGTGAACATTTGAAAGATATTAAGATCTCGACTTTACAATCTCGGCCCTTTCCAACTACTCATCTCGACAATATGTGAACTCAAAACTGTTTAAATAAATATATTCCAAACTTTGTGTTTATGACAATTTCGTTCGTCTTTCAGTCGATTAATATCTTAATAGTATCACCAAAACATTATTATTTATTTTAGCGGCTTCTTATATTGGCAGCATTTTTGCATATTATATGTCTAATTTACAGTCTAATGATCCAAACACCTGATTTCAAAAATTGTACTTTTAAAATCTCAAACTCCGGTCAAATTTTGAATATTGCGGCAACAATTAACGTTTGTATTACTAGTTTTATACTTTTTTAAAAGATAGTAATGCGTGTTAGTTTTTAGTTATATAAATACATACAAAGATACGCACAGTTTTTCTTTTTATTCTATTTTTTTAGGATAATATAAAATCGAATCCACGGTTTCAGCGTTTACTCCTTTTCCCTTTATAATCAAGCTGCGGCACCGCTCTGCTGCTGTTTGGTGTTCGGAAATGTGCATCGCTACCACAAGTATGCAATTTGGCATAAATGCCATAAAAGAGTAATATCAGAGTACAATATATTTCTATCTTTATTTAATCTCATTGCCACATGGGGTCAAGAAACATACCAGACATAACAGACTTCAAAAATACTTAGACGCTTTTAATTGTTCCACCCTAACTATTTTTCTGCGGTTGTTTAATTTTTTGTGGTTGGGTTTTCCTTGAACTTGTACTTAGTCGAGTAACAGACATTGTGTTGAAGTTGTAAAGAACGCTGAAATAATTTTTCATAAAAGGCACACATATGTATTTAAATATCTTCGGAAAATAGATCTAAATATATGTATGACTCTATTTTATTAATGTTTTAGTGATTATTTACATACTCAGCAGAACGTCTAAAATATCATTATCCATTTTCCGGATACTGGGTTCAAGTGTCATTCAAGCATGCGCAGAAAATGCATTCACTCCTTCGAGGAGGCTCTTTAATGAGAGTGTAATATATATCATTGTACAATGTATGAGTTTTTAATAACTAAGCCATCGTCTTCCTTATTTGAAAAAAAATATATAAAGTAGTTTAGTATTTCTGGGCATTACTTGGTATATAATATAAGGCATTGCAGTCTGGGCTAATTAGGAGTTTATTAAACTAAACTATTATCTTTCACTATAAAATATCATATTTTATTTTATGATTTGTAAAAATCGATAGCAACTCCGGCTTTTTAAAATCGGAAAAATCTGTTTGTTATGGCTGATAAAAGGCTTTTTTTGTCATCCTATATTCCTGATAAATGAAAAAAACTGCAATAATGGTGGGTGTTGAGCTGTCGTTTCATTTAAATTTAAATTTAAACTGCTATTATTTAGATTACATCGTCATAGAAACACTTCAAGCAAATTTAACGGAAAACAAGTGAAATGATGACAACAAAGCTTTGAAGATAATTGAAAATTGAAAGGAAAAAACCTGTTTTTTTTTTTTATTTAAAAAGTTATATATAATGATCCTGAAACAAAGTTTACATGTAAATTAGAGACATGCTGATACCTTTTGTAAGCGACAACAAGCTATTTGAAAGTTTTAGTGTCGGGTAATAAAATTCTGAAAGTTGAGAGTTTGGGTAACTGTTAAATTTATATTAGAAAGTCTTTATAAGGTCTTCTTGAAGCTATATTATAATGAACAATGGGTATTACTTTCACAATAGATAGTAATATTTTGACGAGCTCTTACGTATTTTATAACAGAAAATATTCTCAAAATAGTTTTAATAACAAGTACAAAAACAAGAATTACAAATCTTATATTAATGAATATGGTAGTACTGAAGGCAAACTGTGTAAAGTAGGAAAACCTAGAATAATTTAAAGCCGTATTTTATATGTAGAATCGTTTCATACTAAAAAAATTTAAAAAAAGAATTAATAAGAGCTAGAATCCAAGTACGCCATTGCATTGATTTTTGTAAAATCATTGCATTCACCTAAATTGCAATGCAGAAAATAGAGAAGTAACAGTAAAATTTATGTAAGCACTAAAAAGATTTTTTACAGTTTTATA
Organism: Pachyrhynchus sulphureomaculatus; assembly: GCA_019049505.1. Taxonomy (NCBI): domain Eukaryota; kingdom Metazoa; phylum Arthropoda; class Insecta; order Coleoptera; family Curculionidae; genus Pachyrhynchus; species Pachyrhynchus sulphureomaculatus. The sequence goes on from CM032454.1 coordinate 67,414,978, forward strand.
AACAATATAATTTATTGCATGCGAAACTCAATCTATAAACATTGGTAACATCTTTTCAAAGTTTTTGGTCTTCTAAGCCCTTTTGAAAGGTGACGGCTTCAACATTATAAAGTTTTATATTTTTGTGAATCTATTTGTGACTTGTCTCGTTATTTTCTAATTATTTTTTTTTTCTTATTTGTAACATTCTTTTTTTACTGTGTAATACTCAGTTTAATTACTAAAACTTGATATATGGATTCGAAGATATTTACGTCATTTCTTTGTTTTTTGCTACCATTCCAATCTTTTTCTGCTTTTATTATATTATTAAAAAAACCTTCTGAAGATGATCTTAGCTCTTTACTATTAGCGGGGCGTCCTACGCTTAGCATAATATTTTTAGTTTTATTTCCTATTCTATAATTTCTTAGTTTATCTAGTATAGGATATAGATACAGGCAAGCATACAAAAAAATATCTAGTTCTTAGAAAAAATCTAGGTAAAGTAATTGGTCCTAAACTCTCTAGCTCCTGACTCAAGACATAACAACATTGGCTTTAATTAACTTTATTTTATCCTATACTATATATACTTCTAATATAGTTTTTCCATGATAACTTTAGATATGAAATACGCAATTCAATTATAATCGAAAAATTAATAATTATATAAATATGAAGTTTCCCAATAGATGGACAGAGAAAAAAGAACAAATTTCTAGGTCTCCAAGATCAACAGACGGCAATTTCTGTGATTTTTATATATATATATATATATATATATATATATATATATATATATATATATATATATATATATATATACATATATATACATATATATACATATATATATATATATATATATATATATATATATATATATATATATATATATATATATATATATATATATGTATATATATATATATATATATATATATATATATATACATATATATATATATATATATATATATATATATATATATATATATATATATATATATATATATATATATATATACATATATATACATATATATATATATATATATATATATATATATATATATATATATATATATATATATATATATATATATATATATATATATATATATATATATATATATATATATATATATAAAAATATATCATCATCATCATTAGCTTATTCTATCCATAGTCGGATGTAAGTCTCTCTAAGCTGTCTCCAATGAGCTTTGTTGTTTGCTTTTTGCTTCCAGTCGTGTCCTGGTATTCTTCTAATATCGTCCGTCCATCTTGTTTGTGGTTTACCTTTGCATCTTTTGTGTTCTCTAGGTCTCCATTCAACTATATCTATCTATTATCATTCATCTGTGCAACCTGCGCCGCCCAATTTCACTTTAATAAAATGAATTTGTGTAAAAATTACGTATTGTCGCCATAGTGGGACGGTGGCGATATTTTGTATCATATAATTTTTGATATTATTTCTGTGTTGCTTTCTTTATCTCTTTGATTTGTGTGATATCTTGATTATCGTTATTTATAAGTTTTATTATTTGATCTCTCCCTTCATTTCTTTGTTTGTTTAGATGTTTCAAACTGTTTCCCTCTTTTAAAGTTTTTTCTATTTTTGAGTTTCTATACTGTCTGTCGTGTTCTCTGATCTTTTTCTTTATTTTTTATATATTTCTGCTTATTCTAATCTGCCATTTGTAGGAACATTTCTTAATAGTCTTCTCTGTGTCATAAGATTTTGTGTCTCTACTTAATTTTTGTGTTTTCTCTTTTTTCGATGTTGCTATACGTTTTGTAGTCATGAATAGACTGTTGGTTATTTGTGCGTTTAGTTCATCGAGGTTCGTTTGGTAGTTTATGTGTTTTATATGATTTTCCAATGCTTGTCGATATTCGTCTGTGTTTTGCTTTATTATTTCTGTTGGTATCTTTGTATGCGTTATCAATCTACGTTTCTCCTGCTTCAGATTTATTCTTATTTTTGGTCTGAGCATCCGATGGTCACTGCCAATGTTTATCGAGTTCAGGACTGTCGTGTCGATTACTGGCCTTGCAATTTCCATCGCCTATGTTCTGGCTTTTGGAAAATGCTATTCCAAGGTAAAACAACGTGGTCAAAGTGCTCGCTAGTAGTTTAGTGTAGGAATGAAGAACAGAGTGATTTTAGAGTTACTTGAGCAGAATCATTGCCTGGCGGGCAAGTATTTCTGCGTAAAAATGGTCTATATTTATCTAGTGGTAGATAATCCTTGCTGGCACAGAAGCTGAAATTTCGAAGCAGAATGAAGATATTTCCACAGTCCAAAAAAACACGTCGAAGAAAGACTCACATAGGTGTACGAAAAAACCGTTGCGACATTCAAAAGGAACTTTTTTGTTTGTTTTAATTTCCAAACTAACGAAAAGTCAGTGATCAGTGATGCTGCAACTATTCGCTTGTACGATGTTATCTTTCTTTCAATAATAATAAATGGGTTAATATGATTCTATGTAAAAAATAACTGACAAAAACATCTATGCCACTGGAACTTAGAAGTAAAACTAATATAATTTAAATAATATTAAAAAGGCTTTTCATTTCCTTTGATAACAAGAATTTAAATTTCAATTTAGTCTACGGGGAACAGATTTCATCATTCCCGAAACACTTGCAACAAATTAAAGTGCAAAACAGGTCAAATAATGAATACGAAGCGACGAGGGGAAAACAAAGAGATAACTGAAAATTAAAGGAGATGGTGTATCTATTTTCAAAGTTAAGTTATATGTTAGCACTGGAAGTAAAGTTAAGTTTGCATATAGAGTAGACTGCGGATATACGCTTTGTGGCAGGTTGAAAAGTTTAAGTGGTATAAAATTAACTTATAAGAAATTGGCTTTAATAAAGCTTTAATATAGTTGGAATAGTTAAAAGTAAAAGCAACTTAACGTTTATAGTTTATTATAAAAAATAGGAAATTGTTCTTGAAATTATTTAGACTGATTTAATAATATATCATATGTGAAGAACTTTTATTCATAGGTATTACGATCACTTTTTTTGATTATCTGACGTTGTTTATAGCGTTATAAAGAATTATTTAAAAATTGCTTGTTATTAGATTTTTTTATTATTGGTAAAATATTCAAAAAACATACACATTTAAATTTTGTATAATATTTTGTTTTTTTTTTTAAATCATCCTGTATGTAGTACAATAAAACCGCAGTATTGTATATACATAATTTAGTATACAGTAAATAATTTGTGATAAATAGCTACTTGGCATAAAAGGTATAATTATTTAGTTCGTGTGGTATAACCAATATTGATACAATTACTGTTTCAAACACTTTTTAGGTTAGAAATATACTCCACAAATTGCAACAAAAATGAAGGCAAAAATAATAAAATTTTCTATATATGTACATATACATCTATAATATATATAAAATGCAACGTCTCTTTGTATGCCTGTCAGTTAGTGCGCTTATCACTGGAGAATTACTTATCCGATTTACGTGTTTTTTTTTAAACATGCTTATATTCTCTGGTCAGGTTATAGGCTATATTTTGTTACGTTAGGTAACATAAGGAATAAACAGTGACGATAATAGTGAATCAAGTCGGAAAAAAGTTTGCCGCTAGCTCGAACTCTTGCAATACACTACCTAAACCATTAAATATGGAATAATATTATATATCTATAATATATATAAAGTGCAACGTCTCTCTGTCTGCCCGTCTGTTAGTGCGCTTATCACTCGAGAACCACTTATCCGATTTACGTGTTTTTTTTTAATTCACACATTTGTGTGACCAGGTTATCTATAATCTTCTATAATATATATAAAATGTAACGTCTCTCTCTCTGTCTGTTCGTTAGTGCGCATATATCACTCGAAAACCACTTATCCGATTTACGTGTTTTTTTTAGATTTAAACATATGTTCTCTGGTCAGGTTATAGGATATATTTTATTACGTTAGGTAATATAAGAAATAAGCAGTGAAGATAATAGTGAATCAAGTTGGAAAAAAGTTTGCCGCTAGCACACTCTCTTGCAATACGCTGCCTAAACCGTTAGATATAGAACAATATCATGTAACAAAGAATACAATATATATATAAAATGCAACGTCTCTGAATGTGTCTGTCGTGTTAGTGCGCTTATCACTCGAGAACCACTTATCCGATTTACGTGTTTTTTTTTTCATACATATGTTCTCTGGCCAGATTATATTATAATAATAATAATAATCTATATAATATATATAAAACGCAACATCTCTCTGTCTGTCTATCCGTTAGTGTGCTTATCATTCGAGAACCACTTATCCGATTTACGTGTTTTTTTTTTTAAAAAATTCTTAACTTAATATTTACAAAAAAAAAAAATCTATAAAATATATAAAATGCAACGTTTCTGTATCTGTCTGTCGTGTTAGTGCGCTTATCAGTCGAAAAAACTACTTATCCGATTTACGTGTTTTCTTTTTCATACATATGTTCTCTGGCCAGATTGTATTGTAATAATAATAATAATCTATATAATATATATAAAACGCAATATCTCTCTGTCTGTCTGTCCGTTAGTGTGCTTATTATTCGAGAACCACTTATCCGATTTAGTTGTTTTTTTTTTAAATTCTTAACTTAATATTTACCAAAAAAAAAATCTATAATATATATAAAATGCAACGTCTCTCTGTCTGTCTATCCGTTAGTGCGTTTAGCACTTAAGAACCACTTATTCGATTTACTTGTTTTTTTTTTTTTAAATACTTAAGTTCTATATATGTATATATATATATATATATATATATATATATATATATATATATATATATATTTATGCACATAGTACCTGTGCTGTTGGGAAATACCTAAAGCGTTACAGGAATGACGCATGTGCATCGCTGTAAATTATAATTGTTACGAGATAGTCCTGGACAAATCATACCAAAGAAATGAGGTTCTCCATATAAAGAACTGCTTAAAACAGGTTGTACGAGGAATGAAAAACTGAACCTCATAAGAATGTGATGTATTAGCGCGACGCGTATTCCTAACATGCACTGCTCTAGGAGGAATTAAGCGGGCTACATTTGTCGAACACTTTCCATGAAAGTATTCTGATAGAATAGACTCAAGTCGCGCACCATTCTTCGGATGTTCCAGGGAATCAAGGTTGCTGGTAAGTTTTGGATGTCCAGCCAGGCAAACAGCTCTTTTTCTTGCTCAGCTCCAAATATGGAAGCAGTATTCAATTTTAGTTTTGTATAGGATTTGCAGTTGGTGTGGAGTGTAAAACTCTCTAGTTCGAAATAATAAAAATAAAAAAATAAGCTTTTGTGAAGCTCTCTTTGTTATACATGCAAAGATATATTTGCTCCAATGTTAACCCCCAGCAAACTAAGCAGACGATACTAGAGGAATAATATATCCTACCATAACCTTGTCGGGTTCCTCAACGTAATTTTTTTTAGAAAAAACCTGCCACTTGGGTTTTTATGGCGTTAAATACTACTTTGTTACTGTCACTCCTAGAAAGAAGAGGTCTTTCTTAAGTTTAACGACTTCCTGCTGTCTGCGAATATTTGCATTAGTAGTCGATGCGCAAATGTTCAAAGTGAATGAAAATTAACATACTCTCTTCTGAACAGCTGTAGATTGGATTCCTGGTCAGTTTCAGCAGATCGTTAATACAAATAAGAAAGAAAGTAGGCAACAGTATGGAGCCTTGGGGCACACCAGTGTTGATAGTGGAGGTCTAAGAAAGAAATCTGACTGCCAGTAGTAAAAACTGCTATCTGAAGAAACACAAGAGCAATAAACAAAGTATTTCAAATGTATCATAACCCAGCTTCGCCAACAATTCCCTACCGCTATCGAGTACTTTGGATATATAAGGCGCAACTCTTCGAGGTTCTCCAAAATGTTCGATTGCGATGTTAAAAACATATGTGACACAAACTAAAACTCCTGTTGGTCTTTGCTAAGATAAGCCATATTGGCCGGTAATTGTCTGGCAAAGTCTTTTTGCTTTTTTTGGGTATCTGATGAAATGTAACGCAGGAGGGACCAATTCCGTTGCTGTATGAAAAGCTAAAATTTTGCTAACGTATTTTCTAAGTATTTTGGTAGGTATTTCGTCGGTGCCAGAAGCTTTTTTGGCATCTAGCTGCATTAAAATCTGTTTTAAGGTAGGCTGTCTGAAGATAATATCTTGCATCCTTGAATGCATACTGGAAATAATGTGTAGGGTGTTTCCGTGGAAACTGACAATAGAATGTGAGTTTAGTTAGCAAGTTGGCTTTCTCAATAGGTGTTGTTGCAAGAGTATTGTCTGACTATGTGAGTGGTGGTACAGTAGATTTAGCCAAATTTTTACTAATGATTTTAGCGACCGAATGAAACATTGCAAGTGTTACAAATGTACAAACTAAAATGTTACGATTCATGACGTTAGGATTTTCTCGCTATTGTCGGTAAGCAAAATGATTAGAAGCAATAGCTTCTTTGCATTTTTGGTCAAACCAGGACTTGCTTTTGAAAGGACATTTCTTCAAAAAAGGAATGTAAACTTCTATATCAGCCAAAATGACATCAGAAACCTCTTTAGTGCACTCTGATGGATCGCCGACATCTGACCAAGGGAAAATTCTAAAATATTCCAGGAATTTTTCCTATTTAGCTGACCTCTAGTGCTAAATCTTCGGCCGTTTAAGCACTTCTTTATTATTCGTTGGTAGGACACTCAATGTTGAAAGCAGTGTATGGTCAGTAGAACCTAACGGCGGATTTACGGTGATAGTATAAATCTCTGGATTCGTGGTTAAATATAGAGCAAAAAGACTGGCGAACTCTCCGTCGCGATTAGGACTCCGTGCTGGTTGATTGATAAGCTGGGTAAAGCCACAACTGGTTAAGAATGATTCAGCCTCAAGGCCTAGTTTAGCGGTCATATTTGAATACTTAGGCGATTTGATATTGTGGACATTGGGACCACCTAGGATGGCACTAATTAATTTATAAAATATCTGTAGTGTTTGCAAGAGGGGTGAAAAGTATTTTAAAGTTAGTATCATTTGGTGATCGCTAGAGGCAGCCGATAAACCTGGTGGTTTGTTACCACATAACATCAAAATTTTGAGTCTTCGCAGCTTCGTCTGTTCGGCAAGAGAGATCGCTTCTGACAAAAAGACAGATTTTAAGGTTACGCCTAAACTACAAATTAAAATTCCATGTATATATATATATATATATATATATATATATATATATATATATATATATATATATACGAGGCTGGTTTGAAAAGACCGTGCAAAGTCCGAGAGATGGCTCCACCGGCGCGTATCGAGGTCATGTTTAGTTAGTTAGCATCTCTTGAATGAACGCACACCAAGTTTCAGTCATATTGGTATATTTCTTTGTGTTTGGCATTCGTGTGAATCAAGGAAGTCGAGTGATTTTCAACAAATGGACTAAAAAGAATTTCGTGTGGTGATTAAACATTACTTTATGAAAGACAAAAAGCCTCAGGAGACTAAAGAGAAGCTTGATAAACATTATGGTGACTCTGCACCTTCGATTAGAACAGTTTATAAGTGGTTTCAAAATTTTCGGACTGGCCATATGGGCACAAGTGACGCTGAACGTTCTGGACGGCCTGCGGAGGTTACGACTCCAGAAATCATTGATTAAATCCATGATATGGTAATGGATGACAGAAAAGTTAAGGTGAGTGAGATTGCTAGTGGTGTGGGCATCTCGACTGAATGGGTACATAATATTTTGCATAAATATTTGGACATGAGAAAGCTATCCGCAAGATGGGTGCCGCGATTGCTCACGCTTGACCAAAAACGGAATCGTGTGAAGTGTTGCAAGGGTGGTTTGCAGCTGTTCCAGAAGAATCCGGAGGACTTTAAGCGTCGTTTCGTCACTGTGGATGAAACCTGGATACATTACTATACTCCTGAGACCAAACAACAATCTAAACAATGGGTTACCAAGGGGGAATCTGCACCAAAAAGGCGAAGACCGTTCCTTCGGCCGGAAAGGTTATGGCGACTGTCTTTTGGGATTCGCAAGGGATAATCCTCATCGACTATCTGGAAAAGGGTAAAATTATTACAGGTGAATATTATTCATCGTTATTGGACCGTTTGAAAACCGAGCTGCAAGAAAAACGCCCGCGATTGGCCCACAAGAAAGTCCTTTTCCATCACGACAACGCACCAGCACACACCTCAGCAGTTGTGGTCGCAAAATTAATGGAAATAGGATTCCAACTCGTTTCACATCCCTCCTATTCTCCAGACTTGGCTCCCTCGGACTACTATTTGTTCCCCAATTTGAAGAAATGGCTGGCGGGACAAAGATTTTATTCAAACGAGGAGGTGATTGCAGACACTAATGGATATTTTGCAGACTTGGACAAATCCTATTATTCGGAAGCGATCAACAAACTAGAACATCGTTGGACGAAGTGTATAAGCCTAAAAGGAGACTATGGGGAAAAATAAAAAAGGTTTACCCAAAACACATAAGTAGTTTTTATTTTTGCACGGACTTTTCAAACCAGCCTCGTATATATACAGACAGTGTACTTATTTAATTATTTACTTAAGAAATGGTCACATACATACCTAGTAGTTATTGGAGAAATCGATTAGAGAACGTAACCATCAAAAATACAATACTGAAGGCAAAGTGGAGGTGGTGTAGGAAAAATTGTATTAACGTAATGAACAAGAAAAACGGGAAATCGAAGCCAATGCTAAGATGATACGATGACATTAGAAATGTGGTTGGGAGGGATGGATGATGGACGCTGGATCGAGAGAATGTGAAATTCGCTTTTCAGGTCTTTAATAATGTTATATTATTAATTCTTAAATAAATCTTGATTTTTTTTTAAAATTATATTAAACAACACCTATTATATATAAGCATCTAAGAACAGACTAAGCTGAGTACCAAATTACCAATAGTCGAATGGTGGCAGATTTATTCTAATAAATAAGCAACACAAATTTTATCACCAAACAGTTTTATATGCATTTTTCACACACATTTTCTAGTTTATGTTATGTTTACAAAGTAGATTTTATTTCAAAGCATATGTTCGTAATACTTTTTTATTTTGAGGTGGAAAATGTATTCACTGCAATAAACTAGGTGCTAACTGCGAGCAAGCTACCACTTGCAGTTGGAGGTAATAAATTGCGATTTAATTTCCGTGGTTCTGTAATACATCATTTATAATAAGCTTATTGGATTAAAGTTCTATATATTTTACTGGTTTAGAGGACTAAATTATAAATAGATGTGGTTAAATATAGCAAATTTAAGATCGGCTACAATACATTTTTTAGTACCTGACATTATAAGAATTATTTTGTTAGTAAATTGATGAAATATTAGCAGAACTCACTGAGTCTCTATGAAGTTCATAAAACATGAATGTATACGAAGAATGCCTGATAAAAAGTAAGTTTAACATAGAAGAATGCCTGCTAAACATTTAATCGCTGCATATTTCAATATTATCTTCATTTGACCTAGTGCACTTTATACATCTTTCATTTAATGATTTAATTCTGTCAAGAAGGAACTGCTGTGCTCTTTTCGTCTCTTCTTCATACGTGTATCTGTAACTCTTCAGGTCTTCTTTCAAGTTGTCGAACAGAAAATGGTCGCTGGGTACTAGGTTAGTGATGATTAATTTCTATAAATTCAGTTTCCCTAATACCACGTTATGCAACTTTGGCAGTATACACAAAAGTAATAACGAGGATAAATAAAATACCGCTGTTAAATTTAACATGCGGTTTATCTTTTATAGCTTCGCAAATTCTAACAATTAATTCACTATAATAATTTTCTATCATTGTGGTGTTTCTTTGATTGTGTTAGCCGATACTTGTTGGAAATTCATAATAAAATTATATAAAAACAACACTATGTTTTAATTTCCAATATATTTAAAGTCACTCGACAATTGTTTCACCATACAATGGCTTCTTCAGAAGTAAATCAGAAAGAAAAATATTTGGTAGTAATTCTGGTTAAATATTGCTTAAAACGATCCTTAATTACCTGAGATTATGTTAATCATTTTATTATATTATTTACAGACAGAATTATTTTAAGAATGCAAATCTGTGGTACTATTTCCGAGAACTAATAAAGATTAAGAAAGGGTGAATGGTTTAAGTCTACCTGTTCGTTTAATAATTGATTGGAGTTTTTCCGTTTGTAAATTTCAAGACATTCAAGCAAATTTAATTTTTTAGATTTATTTTCTACATGTAGAATTTTTAACGTATCATCAAAATTATGGGATTCGTTTATTATATGGGTTTCGTAATATGAATTGTTCTTATTTTTTAAATAACTATGTTTATGTTCTTTAATGCGAGTTTCAAAAGATCTGCCAGTTTGTCCTACGTAGGTTTTAGTACAATTTAATAAATAAACTCCTGATTTTAGGGAATTCTTAGATTTGGTTTCGTTATTCAAAATTATACTCCCTAAGGAATTACTGGTTTTGAATGCTATTTTATTGTTCTTTTTTATTAAATGTTTGGAAATTGTTCTAGTTATTTTCCTTGTAGATGTGAGTGTACTAAATTTTCCTTTTTTGACATTAATTGTGGGATAAATTAGAGAGATTGCTTGTTTAAAGGATTTTTTATTCAAGATATTATCTATAATGTTGGGGTCATATCCATTATTAATTGCTATTTGTTTGATTATGTTGAATTCTTTGTTAAAATTAGTTTTAGTCATAGGGATATGTAACAATCTATGTATGAAAGAGTTAAAAGCTGCCATTTTGTGAGGATAAGGGTGGGATGAACTATTGTGTATGACTGTGTCAGTATATGAAGGTTTGTGAAAAATCGAGAAATCGTGTTTATTGTTCACTTTTGATGTAGATATGTCTAAGAGATTTATAGAGTTATTGGTTTCTAATCGTATGGTAAATTTAATATTAGGAAGTTAAGGATGATTGTTAGTTGTCTATCTGTTCTTGTGAAACAGGAAATGATATCGTCAACATATCTATACCAATAAACAATATTTTTGCTTACTGCGTTTTGATGAATTTTCATGGATCATTGAGAACTAAAAATTCGACCAACTATGGAATACTGCTCCCACGTTTAGGGCTCCGCTCCCAAACATACACTGCATTTGTTGGATTCTGTTCAGAGAAGAGCGGTCCGTCTGATTGGGGACCCGGAATTGACCGGCGGCCTTGATTCGCTGGAACATCGAAGAACGGTTGGCGACGTGAGTCTGTTCTACAAGTATTTTCATGGAAAGTGTTCGAAGGATGTAGCCCGCTTAATTCCTCCCAAAGCGGTGCATGTTAGAAATACACGTCGCGCTGGTGCTTCACATCCGTATGAAGTTCAGCTTGTTACTCCGCGTACAACGCTTTTCAAGCAATCTTTTATATAGAGAACGTCATCCCTTTGGAATAATTTGCCCAGCGCTGTGTTTCTCACCGAGTACAATTTACAGCGATTCAAGAACAACGTGAATCGCTTTTTTTTTCCGCACTCATGCCGTTCCTGAAGCGCTTTAGGGACTTCCCTGCAGCACGTGTGCTAGAACCATAAAAAAAAAGTTCATCCCACCCTCACAAAATGGCAGCTTTTAACTCTTTCATACATAGATTGTTACATATCCCTATGACTAAAACTAATTTTAACAAAGAATTCAACATAATCAAACAAATAGCAATTAATAATGGATATGACCCCAACATTATAGATAATATCTTGAATAAAAAATCCTTTAAACAAGCAATCTCTTTAATTTATCTTACAATTAATGACAAAAAAGGAAAATTTAGTACACTCACATACACAGGGAAAATAACTAGAACAATTTCCAAACATTTAGTAAATAAGAACAATAATATAGCATTCAAAACCAGTAATTCCTTAGGGAGTATAATTTTGAATAACAAAACCAAATCTAAGAATTCCTTAAAATCAGGAGCTTATTTATTAAATTGTGGATCTTGTACTAAAACCTACGTAGGACAAACTGGTAGATCTTTTGAAACTCGCATTAAAGAACATAAACATAGTTATTTAAAAAATAAGAACAATTAACATTACGCAAACCATATAATAAACGAATCCCATAATTTTGATGATACGTTAAAAATCCTACATATAGAAAATAAATTTAAAAAATTAAATTTGCTTGAATCTCTTGAAATTAACAAACGGAAAAACTCCAATCAATTATTAAATGAACAGGTAGACTTAAACCATTCACCCTTACTTAATCTTTATTAGTTCTCGGAAATAGTACCACAGATTTGCATTCTTAAAATAATTCTGTCTGTAAATAATATAATAAAATGATCAACATAATTTCAGGTAATTAAGGATAGTTTTAAGCACTATTTAACCAGGATTACTACTAAATATTTTTCTTTCTGATTTGCTTCTGAAGAAGTCATTTTATGGTGAAACAATTGTCAAGTGACTTTAAATATATTGGAAATTAAAACATAGTGTTGTTTTTATATAATTTTATTGTGGTGTTTTTTGGAAGATAGTAAGTAAACATTATTCTCTTCTCTACCGTATCTGACCCCTGCATTAATTGTTGTTTTAATTCAGGCTTATATTGGTAAATCCAATGTCAACTTGAATTAACTGGACTTAATTAATTTCTAGTGTTTTTATGTGCTTTCGGATGCACAGTGGTAAAGACTAGCGGCTTAGCAAGTTGAGGTAATTAATCGAATCGAATTGTATTAATGTGAAAATATCTTTAAATACACCACCGAGAATTTATTTAACAAGACTACAATAATAAAACCTAACAGCCAGAACTATTTGTTGAAACTGTAAAACATCGTTATTAATAATAAAATCTTGCTTTATACTGAATATTTGCTAACATGTATGTAAGTCAGGTTATTTATTTCTATATTCTTTGTTGGAAAAGTTACCGCAACGCATTTAGACCTCAGATTTATAGAACATTCAGTTTTATTACCTGGACGACCGTGCCTGCTTTGGTCTTTGTAAATTTTAAATTCTTACATTCGCGTTTCTGTATGATTTCAATTATTACAATGTTGTCAGCTTAACTTTTCATTCTTTTGACAAATCCAGTATTTTGTTTCATTTATCAAAGGGAGTTTTCTAAGCAAAGGATTTGTTTTGATATGTCTCGGTAATCATTAAAATAAATAAGGTCATCAAATTTGGCAAAAATAGAATGTTACATTATACAGGATGTCCCAAAAGTCAAAAATGAAGAATCTAGTAGATTGAACCAAAATAAGGTCAGAAGTTCCTATAAAAATGTCTCCTATCCTGAATATTTCAGAAATCGTTAAAGATAAAAACATGAAATTCAGATTCTAAAGTAAAGTTTATGTGCTGAATCGGAATTCTACCTTATCGTCGATTATTCAATCAATGCGTCAAAAGTAGGGGAGGGCGTGATAAAAATGGACTTAACTTTTTTTGCAATAACTTTTGTTGCATTTTCGCGTCGGATTAGGGAAGCTTGAGATCTTTAGCGAAAAAAAGGTACTATTAGTTTAACATGATTAGACTCACCAATTCCGAGTTAAAATCGATAAAGAATTTCCATATCAGAAAAAGAGCCTATTATGGTACCTGGCTTCTGCCAGGTGCAATGATAATTAATCAAATGTTAACACACAGGTCAAAACTGAAAGTTCAAAAAATTGAGGTCGATTTCACTATGCCAAATTTTACTTTTGTCGAGTATGCGGATATGCATTTAATGTGTGGCTTAATATCTGGTAACGCTAGTAAAGCGGCTCGCCTTTACGCAGAACGAATTCCTGATCGATACTTGCCTGATCACAGAGCTATTGAACGAGTTGATCGCAATCTGCAGGAATCAGGTTTATGTGTTTTATTTTTTCAAATTATGTGCTTATTATTGGATATCTTTTAGGTAGTCTTATACCAGAACCTGGAGGAGTAGGTCGTCCAAGAATTGCTCGTGCAAATGAAATGAATATTTTGCACCTAATAACAAACGATCCAACTAAAAATGTAAGGAAATTGGCTGCATCACTTCATACTTGCAAATTATTAGTGCATAGGATACTTTAAGAGCAATTACTCCATCCCTACCATTTCCAAGAAGTTCATTCTATGTCCCCGAGGATTATCCTGGACAAGTGGAATTCGCTAATTGGTTTCTACAAAAGCAACGAGCAATAATACATTTGTAATAATAAACTTCCATAATCTTCACTTATGGGATGAGGATAATCCACATTCGATAATTTAGACTAAAAACCAACAAATTGTTGATAAATATCTGGATGGGAATTATCGGGAATTATTTGGATAATATGTCATTGACGGGCGGTTAAATGGTGAGAAATGTTTGTAATTTCTTCAAGATGATTTAAATAATTTATTAGAAGAAGTTCCGTTACATATTTGCAAGAATATATGGTTAATACACGACGGTGCACCACCACATTTCAGCAACATTCCTAGGGGATATTTAGATAACCAGTTTCCCAATCGTTCGATAGTTCGGGGTGGGCCATTCCCGTGGCCATTCCGATCACCAGATCTAAATTCCTTACACTTCTTGCTATGAGGCCACCTTAAATATCTTGTCTATTCGACTTCTGTACAAACTAGAGAAGAGCTGTTAAAAAGAATTTTCTTTCACTGTGCTAAAATAAGGAATAATCCCGACATGTTATTTAGAGTTCAAAGGGCTTTCCTCAATAACTTAAGGAAATGCACAACTGTACAAGGTGCCCACATCGAACATATTCCCTAGTTGAAATTACTCAAGGATTTTATTTTTCCTTTAAATTAATATTTCCAATTTTTTTAAAGGTGTTTTTTATTGTTTTTTTGATTTGATAAATAAAAAAAACTGTTTTGCTTCATTTGATGATTATGTTTTCTTTAATTACTATTTAGTTGTATGGTCATTTAAAAATATCTGGATATTTTGAAGTATTGCTTATAACCGTAATGATATTAGGTAATAGGCTCTTTTTCTGATATGGAAATTCCTTATCGATTTTAACTTGGAATTGGTGTTAAACTAAGAGCACCTTTTTTTCGCCAAAGATCTCAAGCTTCCCTAGTCCGATGCGAAAATGCAATAAAAGTTATTATAAAAAGAGTTAAGTCCATTTTTACCACGCCCTCCCCTACTTTTGAGGCACCAGTTGAATTGTCGACGATTGTAAGGTAAAATTTCGATTCAGTACATAAACTATACTTTAGGACCTGAATTTCATGTTTTTATCTTTAACGGTTTCTGAAATATTCAATGAAAACGCATCTTCCGGCTCCTCATTTGGGTAGCCGTAGCTCCCTAATGGGGGAAATAGATGATATTTTTATAGGAACTTTTGACCTTATTTTGGTCGATTCTATTAGATTCTTCATTTTTGGCCATACCTTTTGGGCCACCCTATATACATTTTTTAAAAGTCTCCCCAAATTCACCAATTTCCTATTCTACATACCAAGAAAAGTCTTGTTTTTTTATAAGAAGCCAAATATGATAAAACAAAATTTGTCAGTTGTCAAATTGGCAGATTTTTTAAATGGCAATGTATTTAATATTTATTTTCAGTCGTGACCGATATATAAGGCATTTAAGTTATTGAATTGAATTTTAAATTTTAAGTGGCCCACTCAATTTACTTTTTTTTATTTGGGGTATCAAAAAAAAAAAAATTCTTTTCCAGTAAACTGAGTTTTTTGTGAGGAAGCTAAATATGATAAGATATTTGCTTGCCAAATTTTGCAGATTACAAAGCCAACTAGGATTTTTTTTTACATAGTACCCTCTACACATGAGCACACCAGTAAATAGCATTTTTTCTGTCTGTTTACAAAAATTGATATTTATTTTCAGGTGTTATCGGTTCGTTATTGACCTAAACTTCAATTTTTAAGTGGCTCAACCGACTGAGTATTTTCCTATTAAAGTTATTAATAAAAGGGGTCCGGTACTGGTCGAGAGTGAAAGAACACGCGTAAATATCTCGGAGTGAGAAAAGTGAATTTCTGGTGAAAATAAGAGTCGAAAAATTCAGGAGAGAGTATAATTATTCCAATAACGACGAAAGGAAAAGGTATGCATAATATCTGAGAGAAAGTACTATAAGGAAAGCAGTAAAATGTAATAAATACCTTGAGACATACACTAGGTTAACAATCAGCTGTGCGGGAGAAGGTCATTGCTTTAACGGATCGAGCGGTTGCAACAGGAAGGAGCATTAAAAGAAATTCTTGAGAGGCTCGACGAAATGCACAAAGGCAATATTAGAATTGAAAGCAAGATCGTCAATATGCATGAAGAGATGGGCAGACTTAAGAAAGAAAATGAAAAATTAAAAGCTGAAAATCTAATGCTGAAGGAATCAACAAAGATACAAGGAACTAGAATAGGGCTGCTGGGGAAGGAGATAAGAAAAAGGAAGGTAGTTATACAGGAAATAGAAGAAGTAAGGAATGAAGACGAAGAGTAAATTAAAAACAAAATGAGAGATGTCTTTAACAAAATGCAAATGAAAATAGAATTGGAGAATGACATAACAGAAATGAGATGAACAGGACAGGAAAGAGAATAAAACAAAAGGCCTATACTAATGGAATTAAGAACGTCGAACTAAAAAATGGAAATTCTTAAAAGAAAGAGTAAGCTAAGAGGAATAGAAATATATATTAAGGAAAACTTCCCGAAAGAGATACAAAATCAGAGAACAGGATTAATAAGATATATGAAAGCAGCAAGAGAACAGTGACAGGAAGCAACATTAATATACAATAAACTGGAAATGGGTGGAAAGCTATATACATTGAACCAGAGGGATGAACTGGAGGAAGAACCGGGAAATGATTTAAAAGAACAAGTGAACAAGGCATAAACATCAAAAAGAACAGTTAGTGAAAGATCACCCAATGAGACAGGGAGGAGGGAGGAAGAAGAAAGGACGTGCAAAGTGATAAGAAGTATAACAAACATTAGGAGGAATGCAAAACACTATTAGGAAATGAGAAGAATAAGTGGACAGGAAAAAAACGCAATGAGTAAGGAAATGACAACGGAATCTCGAAATAACTAAAACAAGAAAATGCAGGAAAAATGAATAGCATAGGAAAGGAAGATAAGGAGAGAGAGAAAAGTACAAAGATAGCAATATGGAATATAACGTCATTGACTGGCAAGAAATATCTCGGAAGGATGGCAGGAAAGACTAGGCTGAACCACCTCAAAAACGAGGAAATTGGAGGGAAACTAGTGCAAAAGTCAATAATACAAAATTGAGAAGAAACAATTGCAATGGTATGGGCATGTACTAGGGCTGGACAGCGACAGAATACCAAAAAGAATACCAGAAATGAAAAAAGCAAAGAAGCGAAAAAGAGGAAGACCAAGAGTAACTTGGATGAGGAGCATTGAAGTGATAAGAAAAGCAAAGGGGAAAATGAACAAACTGTTGATCGACAGGGATAAGTGGAAGGACTGGATAAAAAGGGTGGAACCTACAATTACAGATACATAGACAAATTATTTTTCGACACCCGGTACGGTAAAGGAATATAAGAGAAAGAAAATTATTATTTGTGAGGAAGTCAAATATCACATCCCAAAATTTGTCATCTGTCAAATTTTGTGTTATTTTTAAGTTGTTACTGATATACAAGGCATTCAAGTTATTGAACGGAATTTTAATACTCGATTTACTATTTTCCTATTTGACACAATAAAATTCATTTACGTCAACTTAGTTTTTTGTGAGAAAGCCAATTTTTTTTGTCACTCAATCTATCAAATTTGACTAGTGGCAAATTTTTTTGGTATCATATTTAGCTTCCTCATAAATAACTAAATCCAGTACTGAAAGAATTTTTTTATATGTAGAAAAGAATGTTCCTGTATACACACAAATGTGTGAGTGATTTTTTGATATGCTATATGGGAAAATAGTAAATCGGGTGACCTACTTAAGAGTTAAAATTCAGTTCAATAAATTGAATGCCCTGTACATTACCATTAAAATCCCTACTATGCTTTGTAAATTATCAAATTTGACAAGGGACAATTTTTGTTATCACATTTGGCTTCCTCATAAAAAATTAAGTTTACTACAGGAAGAATTTTTTTGGTACGTAGAATAGCAAATTAGATGGGACTCTTAAAATTTTAATTGTAGTTCTCCGCAATGTCAGTCCAGGCGTAATACTGTAAATTTTATTTTATTGCAAAAAAGCGTTTTATTGGTACATTACAGCGTAATGCTATAAACTTTCTTGGCTCAAAACTCATTTTATTTTATCTTTTTCTGGGTACATGTACTATACATGACATGTCTTAATTTGGACACTAGTAAACGCCCGGTGTGTTCTTGATTCTTAGACCTATCGTATTTTTAAAGTTAGAGTAAAATATACTTACAGCCTCCGTCCGATAAGCCATTTTACATTTTCCTACATATAGGGTAGTAAAGCCTGTAAGCCATCGCTCTATACATGTTTTTTTTTTGTACTCCTTGTGATGAGAAATAAAAGGACATTAACGACGCACAGTGCGAAATTTAGGAAGTTTAGCGGAACTTTATTCAATTCTTGAAATACGTAAAATGCATAAGATTATTCATTATTTTGGTAGGTTAATATCCCACCTCTAAAACCTCATACTCAGTTTGGGGATTAACCCTGCGAAACAACTGCAAAATGCACCTGAAAGTTGCATTACTTATTCAATCATACTTTTTGCCTACAGAAAGCTATTCGATTTATTTAAGTTAATAGAATGGTACATACAAACGGCAAGTCAGCAGACCATGATTTTTTCTTCATTTATTTTATAAGAGAATTGTCAATTATTGGCATTTAAATAATTGCAAAATCTTTTCTTACTCGTGTGTGATTTGTTCGTGAAAAAAAATGATTTTTAAGAAGTAAGTAAAATTTACATTTTTAACTTCAGTGGAGACTTTAAAAAGTGATACTACATAATACCAGCTTGAAACGCACAAAATTTGAAAGGTTTTTTTTTTCCTCTGTTGGAAACACAAAAGATCTCTGCGATATTTTGCGATCTTTTTTAAATTAAACATTTTCCAGAATGACTTTGCAAATTTCATATAACTGCATATTCCAAAAGTGGAAGGAAGAACCGACATTGGACGCCATCATTGGTTTTGTTTTGGAAAAAATAGGCTCACCAATGCTAACATCTGACGCTCTTTGCAGTTTAAAGGCAACTCTTCGTGCGCTGGTTTGTAAAATACAAAAAAGGTGGAGGGAATCCAGTCGAAATTTAGCATCATTTCTGAATAAAAAATGCTAGCTGGCTTGAAAATAATGTACAATTTTCAAATGCTGCAAGGGATGCATTGCCTAGTGGATCGAGGACCAATGCAGGCAGACCTAAAAAACAATTTAGGGATTGTCATCCTAAAGTGCAAAACAGAAAAGTGCATCATCTTTTGAAGTCCGGTAGTCAAGACGAGTTAGCCAAAGCAACTGCAACAAAGCTATACCAATCTGGGAAACGAAACTCTGCAGCGATTGTCAAGGAACTGGCATCTGGTTCTCCAAAAAGGGGTAGCAAAATCAAGAAGGCTCGCATGTCTTCTTCAAACAGTCCACGAAAATTAACTCCAGACCAGGCTCTGGCGCTATTTATTGATGCAAACTTATTGTCAAATCAGTACAACATTGTTCGAGATCAAGCAAAAAATCACCGTTGCACTTTGTATCCCCCTTATTATGTTGTAAAAGAGGCAAAGAGGTTGTGCTATCCAAAGGACATAATAATAACTGAAGTTTCAGCTGAAGTATTAGTTCAGTTGCTTATAAATCATACCGTAGCAAGACTTTGTACAGGGCTAGAAGGGATTCTTAGAACTTTATCAAACGTTAAAGCACTAAATATTATCGCAAAGTGGGGTTGTGATGGGGCGGAACAAGTTAATTATCGACAAAAGTATATGGACAAACAAAGCTCTGATGATAGTATGTTTAGTGTATCAATGGTACCAATCCAAATGTGCTCCGTAAATGATAATGGTGATAATCAGTCAGTAATTTGGAAAAACCCTGCTTCTTCTTCCACACGGTACTGTCGCCCCATTAAGTTCGTTTTTTCCAAAGAAACAGTCAGTGTAATTACCTCAGAAGTAAACAAAGTGAAAGAACAAATATCTCAACTTACTCCAACCACTATACTTGTAGATGACAAGCAATTTCAGGTTACAGCAAATATGATCTTTTGTATGATTGACGGTAAAGTATGTAATGCTGTATCATCCTGTGCATCATAACAAACATGCTACTTATGTGGGGCTAAACCTAGTGAAATGAACAACATCTGCGATATACCTCAAAAAAATATAAATGAATCCTTTTTATCCCTTGGACTAACCCCTCCATGCATGGATAAGGTTTTTGGAATGTATTTTACATATATCGTACAAACTGGATATTAAGGCATGGCAAGCTCGTGGAGCAGAAAATAAAAAAAAAGTTGCAGAGAAGAGAAAATACATTCAACAAAAATTCAAAGAGGAGCTTGGCTTGCTTTAGATATGCCAAAACAGCAGACCGGAAACACAAACAATGGTAATACCGCGAGGAAATTCTTTAGAAATGCCGAAAAGTCTTCCGAAATAACTGGCGTTAATTTAGATTTGATCAAGCATTTTCATGTGCGGTTAGAGTGCCTAAATTGTGGTCTTAAAATTGATTCAGAAAAGTTCGGCGAATACGCAAGAGAAACTTTGGAATTGTATTTGAAAGAATATTTCTGGTACTCAATGCCCGTAAGTGTGCATAAAGTCCTTTGTCATGGAGCCTCTTGCATTCTTCTGATCGGACAATTTTCTGAAGAAGCTCAGGAGGCAAGAAACAAAGACTGCAGAAAATATCGCGAACTTTTTACTAGAAAAACATCCCGAATTGACACAAATACGGATTTATTTAATCGACTGCTTATTTCATCGGATCCGTACATCGCCAGAAGTTTTAGAGTTGTTAGAAAGATTTGCAGACCCATGTAATGATTGCGAGTCTTCAGACGATTGCAATGAGTCTCGTTCTGAATAGATGTTCAAAATGTTATTACAAAATGTATGTTTTTTTAATGGTTCTATAATAAAAAACACAAATAAACTGAAAAACTTTAAATAAAACACATTAATTTTCATTAAAAATTTTAAAAAACCAACAAATAGAACTGTTTTTACTGGTTTAAATAATTAAGTTCCGGTAAACTCAATAAATTTCGCACTGTGCGACGCCGAGAAATTAATCGATTAGTTCATAAATACCTCCTAACCAAATTTTTCCTTCTGCACCCAGTTCTTACAAATGTTTACAAAAATAACTGTACCAATCAACAGCTTTATACTAATTTTCCTTTATTGCGTCTCCACAGCCACATTCAATTTCCTAGTCTTGAAGAGTAAGGGATATTTTAAGATACGGGGAGGGGCTTTTCGAAAATCCTCTTTTAGGGTCCTACGATATTAAAACTCAGAGAAAGCATCTTGTATAATTAAGTAAAGATGGTATTATTTTGGACTAGTTGTTCCAAATAAACTATATATTATGATTGTTACCTGTCAAATTATATATAATAATAATAATAAATCTTTATTGTCTAACAGATAAATACATCCATTAACAAGACAATGTGACTAAAGCTAAGTTAAATCTAAACGAGTCTGTTCGGATAAACACATTACAATATTAAGTTTCAGCTCTAATAATATACGCTACAATATTAGTTAATAATATTCCCAAGACAACGATCCCGTGCAACCTTCAAAAACTGAGAATATGTTAGATTGGTAATATCAATGCCGTTGCAATTCACATTAAAAATCTTCATAGCTTGAAAAAGGGGGTCTTTTAACTGAAAATTTGAAGCATGGAACGGTAAGTTGAACACGGGATAATGTCTTAACGCACGAGATGGTGCGTTAAAGTTTAGTTTTGACAATAAGTAGGGACAGTCGATAGCCGGGTTGCAAATTTTAAACAAAAACAAAACCAGCATAAAATTGCGACGATCGGCCAATGACGATATCTGAAATCTGCGAAGCAGAGTTTCCTGTGGCGAGCCTCGTGGTGGGAAAACACCCTCCATTTTATATACGAGAAATTTTAAAAATTTTCGTTGTACCCCTTCTATTTGAGAAGTGTACTTTGAGTGTATAGGATGCCACACTATTGCTGCGTATTCCAATTTTGATCGAACATATACAAAGTACAGAGATTTAATTGTATCAATGTTTGAGAAATCACGAGAGTTTCTAAATATGAATCCCAGCGTTTACATTGCGCTCTTGTAAACCTGATTTATGTGTTCCGAAAATGATTGGCGCTCGTCAAAAACTACGCCAAGGTCCCTGATGGATTTTAAATCCTTCAATATCTCAAGATTTATATAAAAGTCAGAATAAGTTATGGTCTTTTTATTAGCGTACGTCATTTTGTAGCACTTTTCGGCATTTAGAGGTAAGTTGTTAGCTGTGCACCAGTTGCTAACTAGTCGTATATCATCTTGCAGTGCAATGCAATCAGAAACGCAATGTATTTGTCTGAAAATCTTTAAATCATCCGCAAACAATAGAACATTGCTAGAAACATTTATGCCTATATCGTTAATAAACAGAGAGAATATCAGTGGAGCCAATATACTGCCCTGAGGAGCTCCACTTGTAGCTTTGAATCTGAAGGAGTGATAACCAAGAATATCGACACATTGATACCTGTCACTCAAATAGGAGGCAAACAGTCGAATAAGATTGTCATCGAAACCAAGCCACCTCAATTTAAGAAGGAAGACAGAATGATCCACTCGATCGAACGCCTTTGAAAAATCCATATAAATAGCATCAACCTGACCACGAGCATCTAAGATCTGACTTACAAAATGAGTGAAACTGGCCAGATTCGTGATCGTACTGCGACTTTTATAGAAGCCATGCTGAGATTCAGATACAGAATGTTTTACTTGATTAAACACATCTTCGTGAATCAGCCCCTCTAATGCTTTCGCAAATGGCGATAGCATCGATATGGGCCTATAATTAGAGATGTTATTTCCATTGCCTTTTTTGAAGAGAGGAATTATCCTAGCTTCCTTCCATACCTGAGGAAATGAATGTGTTGTGAGTGCCATGTTATAAATGAAGCTCAATGGCTCCGAGAACGCGGATGCACAGTCTTTGACGATGAAACTGGGAATATTATCAGGACCCATGGACATTTTGTTTTTAGATTTTCTCAAGAACCTACTGACTGCTTCCTCTGATACACAATTAAGAGTTACATGAGAGCTTATATTAAAATTATTGTTTGGAGGGTGTTGGAAAGCATTACTCGGTGCAAAGTTGTTATAGACCAAAGAAAAAAAATTCGCAAAGAGGTTAGCAATTTCAATAGGATCTGAATAATCTTTTCCCCCCTCAGTAAACAGGGTCGGAAAAGAGCTTGAAGACCTTTTCGAGCTAACGAAGGCCCAGAATGTACTGGGATCGCCCTGCACAGAGTTTTCAACCTTGGACAGTTAGTTCTTGTATGCTATGTTTATTCTCCTTTTTATATCCAACCTCAAGTCATGATATTGGTTTACGCCGTAACTCTGTATCAGATATTTTTAGTTTTCTAAAAATTCTATGCTTGCGCTTGATTGATTTAATAATATCCGTTGTAAACCATACAGGAAAGTTTCTTTTATGAATTACCGACGTGGGCACATACAAACCAAATACACTCGCAACTGTTTCATAGAAAAATTTATGATTCTGACTTGGCAGGTCGACTTTGCTAGTAATTAATTCGTGTTTAAATTAGTTGATATTTCAAACCTGTTTCGCAAATAAAAGTAACTTTTAATCAGATTTACAAAATATTAGGTTAGTGGTATTACACAAACGTACACTTATAGCAACTGAATTTTTATAAGAAAATTATGTTTATTAATTTACTATTTAGTTGTGTTTAACGAAATAATAACAGACACTTTTATTAATCATTTTCTACGTAACTTTGTTTGGTTGTTAGAGAGTGTTTACTCCCAGAATAAATTTTTAATTTCAGTCTTATTGCGGCGTTTATAAATGCCTGTATGCCAATAAAAGAACATGAAATGAGCATTGATTACATTACAATTCATCCGATTGATCGATCCTAAGCGTTTAAAATCAAAATGCAGCTTTCGATCATTTTATACTGGTACCAGATGCATATATCGATAATCAAGTGTATAGAGAAGTATTAAAAACATTAAGTATGTAGTTAGGAGAATCAAATTTCCCTACGTCGTTTCATGGCCTAAAAATATCAAACCATTTAGTGTATATATATATTTGAGACTACTATTCCCAAACTAGAATCTTTTTGATGAATATGTAATATAGAATTTAATTTATTCGTGTTTACTAAGTTAGCTTTAAAAATTTTTCAATAAGATATTTCGTATTTCTAATAAACTATTAATTTCATTACCCAAAGTATGATTTTTCGGCAGTAGTAAACCCAAAACAAACCACGCATTGCTTTTATTAGTGATAAGCCTTTCCACATTATGCTTTTTTGTTGTTTGCAATAAATATTACAGATAAATTCCATACTTGTTAGGAAGAAATTATACAACTGTTAATGAAATATTTGTTCATAACAATTTGTAATTACAAGTGCTTAATTCTTATAATTATCGGATCAGTTAATAAGTTTTAAAAGCTACACTTATGGAGCATCACTTGAACCAAGTATTGAATACTATTTTGAAGCTTCATCTGTCATAAGAACACGCCCCAAATTTCAAGTCGATATATGTAGTCATTCATTACTTATCAGCTGATTAAAGTAGATGTGTTAGAGTATTTTTTAAAAATGGGAAAAATCAATAACGTGCGTGTTTTAGAAGATTTAACGGCACCTGAAATCCACGCAAATTTCGTGAAAGTGATAAGGAAGTCTGCTCCTTCATTTCCAATTGTTTATAAATGGACTATAGAATTTAAACGTGGTCGTACAAGCGCCAATAATGATCCACGTTCAGGATGTCCAAAAACTGCAACAACTGAAGAAACTGTTCTGCAAGTACAAGATATGGTAATGGAAGACCGTCGATTAACCGTGGATGATTTAGTTGAGGTTATAGGCATCTCACATGGATTAGTACATGAGATCTTAACTAAAGTTTTGGGTATGAGACAGCTATTCACAAGATGTCCCCAGCATTTGTTAACATCAAAACAAAAACGCACTCGAGAGAAACAAGCTAAACAAAATTTGGCCCTTTTCACAAAGAATAAAACTTATTTTGTGCATCAGTGTGTAACTATGTATGAGACTTGGGTTTACCAGTATGATTCCGAACTGCGACAATAAACCGCACAGTGTATTGAGTCAGGTTGTTCAGCTCCAAAGCAGCCAAAGTGGTCGATGTCGTTCAAAAATATTATGGCATGACCTATAGTATTGATAATTAGTATCTTTCTGAACCCCCGATAAAAAGTAGCAGCTTTTTTTCTTATGTTGGTAAAAGTATATTAATAATAGGGATAAAAAGAGATAAAAATTATTAAGAAGTTATTATTAATACCCTATATTGCTATTATTTTGAAGTTGATTTCTGTAAAACTGTTCACTTGAAGAAAATTTTAACATAAAATTTCATGCTTATCCGCAGAGAGTTTGCCAATATCTAGAAGAGCGGATTTCAACTATTTAAGGCACCGTTTTCCTAAGATTTTGGTCTCATATTTGAACCTAATTTATGATTTCGATCTATTCTGAAGCAAGAAATGCTAAGTTCTACAAAAGACTGTGTTATCAGTAAGGCAATGAAAAGAAAAGGCCTCAGCTGAAATAAATTAAAATTGATTTAAAAATTTAAAAAGCGAAAAAACTTCTGCTAAGAGTCCAAAGTAATAACTAGGACCGTTATTAAAAAAATCAAACGATTACTCGACATAAAAAATCTTATATAAGTGTATGTTCAGCGGAATAATTCTCAGAAAAGTAAACAGTACCCTTGTATTAAGCCTTTTATCAATTTCAAATAAATAAACAAGAGATCAGTGTATAAGGTCAACTGAATTATGATAGGAATTCTGGATTATAGATTTGTTAAGTTCTAAAGTATCTATATATATATATATATATATATATATATATATATATATATATATATATATATATATATATATATATATATTGAACTGAGCTCTTTAGTGTCTTATTTATTTATTTTATCCAGAATTAGAAATCACAGCGCTTATTCGCATGCATTTTTTCTAAAAAAGTTAACGTTGCTGAACCCGACATAGTTATGCCAGGGCACTCCATTCCCCTAGCATCGTCGCTCAATTTGTTGGGCGTTAGTTTGGGAGCAAATATGTCCGGGCATGAACATGTTGCAGGCATAGCAAGGAGAGCTTCTCAAAAGTTGGGAATATTATTTCGAAACAGAAAGCTTTACACCCCACAACAACTGGTAATTCTTTACAAAGCACAAATTCGACCAACTATGGAATACTGCTCCCACGTTTGGGGCTCCGCTCCCAAACATACACTGCATTTGTTGGATTCTGTTCAGAGAAGAGCTGTCCGTCTGATTGGAGACCCGGAATTGACCGGCGGCCTTGATTCGCTGGAACATCGAAGAAACGGTTGGCGACTTGAGTCTGTTCTACAAGTATTTTCATGGAAAGTGTTCGAAGGATTTAGCCCGCTTAATTCCTCCCAAAGCGGTGCATGTTAGAAATACACGTCGCGCAGGTGCTTCACATCCGTATGAGGTTCAGCTTGTTACCCAACGTACAACAGTTTCCAAGCAGTCTTTTATATGAAGAACCTCATCCCTTTGGAATAATTTGCCCAGCGCTGTGTTTCCCACCGAGTACAATTTACAGCGATTCAAGAACAACGTGAATGGCTTTTTCCGCACACATGCCGCTCCTGGAGCGCTTTAGGGACTTTCCTGCAGCACGTGTGCTAGACCCATAAAAAAAAAATTATACTATATAAAAGCTGAAGAAGACAACTTGATATACATATTAATCACTTCTATCAAAATCTTATTTACTGAGACAACCGGTACATAGGACAGAGACAACCAGTACAATTAATGCTCAGCGTTAAATGTAAGCAAATGGCATTAACAATAAATAAAGCCGAGCTACTTAACCTCAAACTTTTATAAAGTCATGTGCTAGAGTGAATTTTCTGCAGAACAGATGGAAAAATTGTCCAGGATATTGAATAGTAGTCTATATATATATATATATATATATATATATATATATATATATATATATATATATATATATATATAGTATGAAATGCGGATTTTTTCTAAAAAAACATGTTAAATTCGGAAGAATGATAAAAAGTGCTTTATTCAAAGTATGCTTCATCGCTTGTTATACATTTTTCCCATCTTGCGGGCAATTTGTGAACCATTCATCGAGCCATTTTTTACATCTTCGTATGAACCAAAGCACTGCTGAGCAAGTGCGTGACCCATCGATGCAAACAAGTGGTAATCGGAAAGAGCTAAGTCTGGTGAGTAACCGCATGGGGTAGAACTTCCCAGCTGAGTGCTTCCAACGTGTTGCGAACTGGTTTTGCCGTATGTGATGAAGCATTGTCATGAAGAAAAATGACTTTGTGTTGCCTCTTTCTGTATTATGGCCTTTTTTTAAGCAGCGAACGCTTCAAATCGGTCAATTGTTGTTGGTAACGTTTAGTATTAACCGTTTCCCCAGGTTTTAACAGCTCATAATAGACCCACGCCCCTCTGGTCCCACCAAACACAGAGCATCGTCTTTCTGCCAAAGCGATTCGGTCTTACGGTCGACGTGGATGGTACGCCTGGGTCTACCTATAATTTTTTGCGCTTGGGATTCTCAAAATAAATCCACTTTTCATTCCCTGTAACTATACGATGCAAAAACGACTACCTTTTGTCACACGTGTTTTTGCGCTTTTTCCATTTGCCTGCCGTGCAACTCATGTGGTACTCATCTACCGCTCTTTTGAATCTTTCCCATCTCTCGTAGCCGATTGGAAATAGCTTGTTGACTAACGCCCAATTACTCGGAGTGTTGTTTTTTGTGTTTGCGAATCATCTTCGTCCAACAATGCTTGCAATTCCACATTTTCGTATTTTTTTGGCGGTTTTCCACGTTCCTTGTCTGCAACATCGAAGTCACCACTTTTGAAACGCCGAAACCATCGTTCACATGTATCTTGCGATGGAGCATGTTCACCATAAGCTTCTCGAAGTAATCGGTTTGATTAAACAGCAGTTTTCTTCAAATGAAAACAAAAAAATTAATGCTGTCCGTGAATGCTCTTTGTTCGGTAAAAATTTCGACGTATTGAACACAACAACACAACACCATGCACACACTTTTCCAATTTATCACTTGTGCGCGTCTGACACTTGTTGATGACGCAACAAAAAGGCGCCATGTCAAACCTTTATAGAACAAACTGCATTGGTGCACCATCTGTTGTCTGAAATCCGCATTTCATACATACATCTGGTATATATATATATATATATATATATATATATATATATATATATATATATATATATATATGTATATATATATATATATACATATATATATATATATATATATATATATATATATATATATATATATATATATATGTATATATATATATATATATATATATATATATATATATATATATATATATATATATATACCATATATATATATGAAAGAAATAAATATAAAAATAGCAATCCTCCTACATGACAGAACTATGATTTTAACACCATATAGCATTAGGCTAGCTGTGCATATCGAAAAAACTACACGCTACGAATATAGAATTTTGATTTTGCATGACATCTAGCTTCACAAAATAGTATCCAGTGGTGTTCTTGAATTTGATGTGCAATAAATTTTATTTATTTTTGCAATACCTTTGAAGCTCTTTTTTAATACGATAATATTTCTGACATGAATGGCATTGACTATCAAACTCAAATTTTGATTTACCATTATCAAATTTTAAGGAATATTGATAGGCTAGAAGTCGATCACAGAAAATTTGACCTTTACTTCCAATTTAAAAAAAGATTCTAGTTTGCTGACAAAACTATGCCTTGGCAACATCGGATACATTAGGTACGTAATTTTTTATAAAGAGTACAGCAAAGCAATCGGTTTGTTTAACACACGTTTTGCCCCGAGAGTCACATCTAAATAAATGAGAAATCCTTTTTAAATTACGACTTTTGATCAAGCCATAAATATTTTATTTTTATGCTGCAGACTTGAGTTAGTTTCGCTGCACGTAATTCGGCTCGAAAAGCTTTTCCCTATACAAGAAGAAAATACGAAGAAGTAAAACAAGTTTTGTGATGTTGCCTGTTTTATTGCTGTTTCAAGCAGTTAGTTTTGTTTTTGTTTTTAAAAGTCAAATCAGAAAATTCAGTATTTGCTAGTTGTATTTTACCGAGTGCCAGATTTACGTTTTTCCTTAAATATTTTACGTTTGACTTAATTTTATTTTTTCTTTTCCTCAGGATAAACTCTGCAGAGATGTCATTCCGGATAAACTGTCACTTTTCGTCTACGGACCACAAGGAAACTATAATCTTGTTAGTAATAATAACAAAATCTTTATTTTTGACGCAAAATTTAATACTAAATTGCTCAACTCAACCGAGTATAGTTAGAAATTAATTTTACAGAAAATCACACATACGATGATGGATTAAAAAGTATTGTAAAAACAAAGCAAATAACATTTTTTTGCCAAATTGACAATTTATTTCCGCTCGGCAAAATACATTTCGTCCAGCGAAATTCCAATCTTTTTTCCCTTGGAACCAAATCCACCACAAATAAGGTATGTAGGAAACTATTTTGGAGGCGAGGTCGTTCACTTTTGCCGTTGTGGCTCTGTGTGAGCAGACGCATTATCCTAATGAACGCTTGTCCAAGTGTTTGTCTTTCTGTAGCGATAGCTATTTTTTTTGGGCCCAAACCTTTTAGGCACACCATAAGAACGTTGCTTAGCTAACAATCCATTATTCCAAATACGGTCAAATGTTCTGGATTTATCAAACGAAATCGCTCGACATTCTCCAAAATGTTCTATTGCGTTACTCCAAATGTGCGTGATCTAAAATGGATATACTGATCACTAATAATATTAAATTCTTCCAGATATTTTGAAAGATGCCGAAGCCTTTCCTATAACTTCCGATATTATCGAAAGCAATGCGACAGGTTGGTAGTTGTCTGGTAAGATCTTTTTACCTCCACAGAATAGGTTGAAAATTATACAAAACTGGTATTAGTTTACTCACTCATTTTCAAGTAAGTTTTCCATACGCGCCAGAAGCTTTTTGGTGTCTAACTTTATTTAAATTTGTTTTATGACACTCTACCTTAAGACAATATCGGCGATCTTGGACAACACGTTGAGAATAGTACATGATTTTTTGCTCAGAAAATCAACAATGGAAAGCAAAGAGTTCAGCTAACAAGTCGGCCTTCTCAACAGGTGGTGTTACAGTAGTATTGTCTGGCCGTGTAAGTGGTAGTATATTGCATGTAGTGTAATTTTGTCTAATGCATTTAGCGACTGACCAAAAGTAATGGAATTGTTTATACCGGCAAGGAGTTGGTCTTTAATTCTTTGCTTTTGTGCCCTCTTGGGTTCGCCAAATACTCGTTAGTGTTCCGTACGGAACACTTATAAGATCACTTCAGTATCTGTCTGTCTGTCACACCCGATTTTCTCCGAAACTATTTGACGTAGAAAGTTCAAATTTGGTACTAATATAGAAACTAATGGCCTCATCAGAGCCGTGTAGTTTTGAAAGTTAAATTTTGACTTAAGGGGTTAGTTTTGGGGGTAAAATTGGAAGTAAAAGATAATTTTTTTTACTCGGTTATCGAGTGGGATGTCAAATTAAAGCTTGTAAAAACACGAGTTCAAAAATATATATAATGCCTTACATGCGCACACTTTTCTTTGTGTTATTTTGAAAAAATTTGCGAAAAATCGCTGTCCCTCCTCTATCTCGAAAAGTACGGATCCAAAAATTTTGAAAAAATTCTGGAATATTCTCCACGGGGTGTAGATTGAAGAAAATTATCACGAGTGCATTACTTTTAATAATTTATCTGGTATATAAAAAAAAACAAAAATTTCAGATCACCAATTTTCAGTAAAGATCGGAAACAAACTTTGTTGAAAACTCATTTGGGATGTGTTTTATGAAGTCACTGATCATTTTATACCTCCGTAACAAAATTTTTTATTTCAGAAGCAATCAACGTACGGAACACTAGTTGTTCAACTTTCACTCGACCGGTTATTTTTTTATTTAGGATGAAACCTATGCCTCCCGTACGAACATTCATGTCTTCATAATAATAGAGCAGACTCTAAAATTACTAAACGTTTTTCCTTTCATCTCACCTCACAGAGTCCTATGACATCCCACCTCACCTTGGTCAGTTCCTCTTTTAGTTCTATAATTTTCTTATAAGATGGCAATGTTTGGACATTATATACTCTTTCCGACTTTCAGTATTAACAGCGGCCGAGGATACATTCTTTGCGTAAGTTATTTATCATGGTAGCCTGGTCTATCCCGATGATTCTTCACACCCTCTGTACGTTGTTTAACTTGATAGCTACCGTTACCAATTATCTGCGTACTGCTTTCATGCTCAAGTCTAAACTAAACATTTTTACACAATAAAGAATAAACTAGTACTAGCAGAAGGCCTCTAGTTTGAAATCCTCAAAAATATTAAAATTTTCAAGTCGTCGACCCCATGAACCCCAATATAGACGTATATTACGAGATATACGCAACCACTCCTCTAATCTCCTACCCTATTCCTTTAATCCCATATATCCTTCACTATAAAAGTCCATCTGATGAAATTTCGTCAAAACTCCAAGGAAGAACCAGGCAAAATTATGATTATACTATTTATAAGATAAAATATTTAGCTATCCTAATCCCCTATATCACTTTCTCTATGACAAATGAAAATAGCGTATAACTTAATATGTATGAAGGCACTCACCTAACCCCTATGCCTCAAATTTGTTCAACCATAACCTTTTTTACTCTATTCTTATTAACTTTGAAAATAATGAAAAACAACTATAATGTTTCGATTCCTTGACTACAAGAACCTTG
This sequence comes from Pachyrhynchus sulphureomaculatus, assembly GCA_019049505.1. Classification (NCBI taxonomy): domain Eukaryota; kingdom Metazoa; phylum Arthropoda; class Insecta; order Coleoptera; family Curculionidae; genus Pachyrhynchus; species Pachyrhynchus sulphureomaculatus. Next base: position 67,447,214 of record CM032454.1, read on the forward strand.
AACAACATATATAACTCGATGAATACAAGGCCACTCTTCTAACAACCTCCGCTAAACTTTCAACCTCTCATATGTTTTTTAACGACCTTCACCCCTCTCACACCCTATTCCCCTCTTAAAATTGAAACTAATAAAAAAACAACCACGAAAAGAACATATAATACGAAGTATATAAAGCAACGCCCTTACTCTTCTTCTGCACTCCTTTAATCCCTTACATATTTTACTTTAAATAATATGCTTAAAATTTAGAGATTATGGCAGTCCAAATCCTAGAAACTCCCTCATAATACTATGCAAGTTATACAATATTTAATTACCTACACCCCTTTCATTCTTCCTCTATTAAAATTGAAAATAATGAAACCACTTAATTTTCAGATTCTCCAACTCTAAGAAATCTTAAAAAGACATATAACAAGACATATACGTACCAATCCCTCTAACCACCTTTAGAACCGTTTACTCCTATATATTTTAATATAAATAGCTATGTCTAAAGTTACTTTACTATCTCAACAAAATCAACAAAAAATGTCTTCCTTTCTTCAGACATTACATTTATACAAAATTTGAAATTAATATTTTTATGATACCAAAAGATAGACAGACACTTCCAATATGTCCATTACAATAACCAAAAATTTTGATAAAACTATTAAAATTACTAAATATTTAACGACCTCTATCCCGTTTACCCCTTTCTCCAGAAAAAATGTTGCCAAAAACTATAGGATTTATTTATATTTCTATTACTGTGTGAACACTAAATTAGAAATTTATATCTTATTTCATGAGTGTCCACAGACAGACCAATACAAATGGGAAATTATGTTTTCGTGGGGACCCTGAAACCGGAAAAAAATGCTGATCATAAAGTGGGATTTTTTTTTAGTAATACATTACTTCTCTTGAACAAGAAGAGTAGTTCGATTAAATTACTTCTCGATATTATTTTCTTTTCATCCCATTTAAACACCACATATTGTGTCGTCTTTTAAAAGCCAAGTTTTTCTTACTTCTCCATTCTGTGGTTGGTGCCTTACAAGATCACTAGCCTTCCGACCGCAAAACCATGTTGCCAGATGCAAGGGTAATATAATTAATTTTTGTTACTAACATGTAATAAAATCACAGAAAATATAAGCATTATAAAAGGGGAGTAAGTAAAAATAACTATAACGAAATGCAGCCTATGTAAAATATTTAAAAAAAATATTTATTTTAACTGTGACATTCATGATAGCAACAACTCATTTTTAAATGTCATAAATAGTAGCCTAATTTAAAACCAAAAATATAAATATTTTCGTTTAACCTTCCATTATTTTTTTACTGTTTTTAAATTTGTGTATTGTTTTTGTTTACTAGTTTCTACATATTGTGTATGAACCGCTTGTTAGCGATTATGTTTTTTTGTGCATTAGTGCGAAAAATTTTAATTTTCTAAACCACTTTATATTTGGAAAACAACATTTTTTTTCGAACCAGCTTGGACAATGCAAACTTCCGCCGATATTATCACATAGCAGCAGGGCACGAGATTTGTTTGGTAATATTTTGTAAATGTCATGGAAATGTTGCCTAATAAATAAATAATAATTATTATTTTTATATAACATATAAAAATGCATAACAGTTCTATACGCCTCCCGATGTGGTGTTGGAACACTACTCGTAAGAATTTAAGATAGCACAGCACTTGCATACACCATTAGATACAAACATAGTTTTTCTCAGCCTTATTTCTAAAAATAGTGAAAATAAATTAATTTTAGGACAAAATAAACGGATCTTCTTCTTAATATGCTTTATCTTCTAAGGACGTTGGCGATCACATTTGCCCATCTGATTTTACCTGTTGCCGCTCTAAACAGTTCAGTAGATGTCATGTTTGTCCAATGTTGTCTGTTTTTCAGCCAGGAATTGCGGCGCCTTCCTAGTCCTCGTACACCAATTTCCTTCAAATATAAGTTGCAAGGGCTCATACTTTTGGCTTCTCATAATATAGCCAAATAAGTGCTTTTTTTTTTCCTTAACAGCTGGAATCAACTCTCGTCCTTTTCTTATCCGATCTACTATTTCCACGTTTGTGGTATGCGCTGTCCAAGGAACACGCACCATTTGGCAATAGCACCACATCTCGAATGACTTTATTCTTTGTTGTGTTGTCTCTGTGAATGTTGCAGCTTCTATACCGTATACCATGACCGAAAACACGTAGCATCTTAGCACCCTTGTTCTTGTTTTTAAGTTTAGTTGGCAGTTACAGAGTATGCTGAGCATTTTATTAAAGGAGCATTGTGCTTTTTCAATTCTTGAGCTTATTTCAATAGAGTGGTTCCAATCTTCACTAATTACGATTCCTACGTACGTTATTTGTTTTACACACTTTTAAGTGTTTGTTGATAATATTTATGTTTGTATTAGGATTCTTACTGACCACCATTGTTTTTTGTTTTGTTCGTATTCAGTTTCATTCCATATTCCTCACATGCATTAACAATGAATCTTTGTAGGCCTTCTTCACTGTCCGCTAGAATGACAATATCATCAACGTAACGGAGGTTATTTACACACACAGCATTAATTGTGATTCCATCTTTTTTATCAGAAAGTGCTTCATTGAAGATTTCCTCCGAATAGACACTGAATAACAGGGGTGAAAAAATACAACCCTGACGTACGCCTTTCTTCATTTTTATTTCTTTGGACATGCGATTCTCAACTTTTATTTTGGCAGTCTGGTTCCAGTATAAAAAAAAAAAAAACTTGATATTATTTGTAAGTCCTTGTCACTAATGTTACACGATTGTAGTATTTCTATAATTTTCTCATGATTTACCATACCAAAGGCTTTTTGGAAACCTATGAAGCATAAATAAACATCCCTCGTTCCTAGTCTGTTCCTAAAACTGAACTGTGTTTGTCCAGTACGTTCATCGAGTTTTTTGTGTACTCTTTGGTGGATTATTTTAAGGAAGAGTTTCAAGATGTGGTTCATCAGACTTATTTTCCGGTATTCCTCACACTTTCTAGAGTTATTCTTTTTTGGCAATGGTATAAAAATTGACGTCAACCAATCATGAGGTACATCACCTGTGTTGTATACGCTATTGAAGAGGCCCTGTGTAATATCCATATGTTTTTCAAGAAATATTTTAATGATTTCAGTAGACATATTATCTTCTCCTAATGCCTTTTTGTTTTTGAGCTGATTTGCTGCTGCTAACATTTCGTCTTTATTTGTGGGGGGATGTTGTATTAAGCTTATTTGTATTATGTTGGCTAGTTGTCTCACTATACATTTTTCCCTATATATTCTTCCCTTGTCCTAAAAATTCACCTATTTAAAATAGATTGCTGTCAACAGTTTCCCTTTACCAACAATTAAGTCAATTTTAGTGATTCGATAATTCTAATGTTATCTGACTTATCTTCCACATGCACTTTCTATGGGTCTAGCACACGTGCTGCAGGGAAGTCCCTAAAGCGCTACAGGAGCGACAAGTGTGCGGAGAAAGCGATTCACGTTGTTCTTGAATCGCTGTAAATTGTACTCGGTGGGAAACACAGTCCTGGGCAAATTATTCCAAAGGGATGATGTTCTCCATATAAAAGACTGTTTAAAAAAGCGTTGTACGAGGAGTAACAAGCTGAACCTCATACGCATGTGAAGTATTAGCGCGACGAGTACTTCTAATATGCACCGCTCTGGGAGGAATTAAGCGGGCCGCATCCTTCGAACACTTTCCATGAAAATACTTGTAGAATAGACTCAAGTTGCCAGCCGTTCTGGAGCCTTGAGGTACACCGGCGTTGATAGTGAATGTGTCAGAAAGAAATCCGCCGACCGCCACTCATAAAGAACGCCCTCTGAGGAAACATGAGAGCCACAAACAGAACCCTTCAGACACACCACAAGAGCGTAGCTTAGCCAACAGCCCATCGTGCCAAACACGGTCGAACGCCCTGAATATGTCAAGAGCAACCGCTCAAGATTCTCCAAAGTGTTCAATTGCGGTGTTCCAAACGTGTGTTACATAAGTCAGAATATCTCCTGTTGATCTATTTTTACGGAAGCCATATTGGTGATCGCTAATAATGTTGAATCCTTCAAGATATTTTAGAAGATGCTGATTGATAGCCCTTTCCATGACTTTCGATATTATTGAAAGCAGTGAGATTGCTCGGTAGTTATTTGGCAAGGTCTTCTTGCCTTTTTTAGGTATCGGCTGAACTGTGGCACATTTCCAGCAGAAAGGAAATATTCCCTTTCTGTAGGATAGGTTGAAAAGTCTACAGAAAACTGGTGTTAGTTCCGTTGCACAGATTTTGAGAACTATGGCGGGTATTCCTTCAGCACCAGAAGCTTTTTAGTGTCTATCTTCATTAAAATACGTTTTATGATACGCTGCCTGGAGACAATATCGGGCATCCTTGACTGCACTATGGAAATAGTAGGTGGTGTTTTTTCCTTGGAAATCGACAGTAGAATGTGAAGCAAAGAGTTCAGCCAACAAGTTCGCTTTCTCAACAGGTGTCGTTGCAATAGAATTATCGGGCCGTGTGAGTGGTGGTATGGTGGATTTGGTGAAATTTTGACTAACTGCCTTAGCGACTGACCAAAAGGACCTGGAATTGTTGGGACAAGCGAAAATTTTGTTTCTAATTCGCTGATTGTGTGCCTCCTTGGTTTCGTCGATAATTTCTTTGCATCTGTTCCTGGCACGAACAAAGGTGTTACGGTTTATGATGTTAGGATTTTCACGCCATTGTCGGTAGGTAAGATGGTTAGAAGCAACAGCTTCTTTGCATTTTCGGTCAAACCAAGGCTTGCCGTTGGAAGGGCATTTCTTCGATAAAGAGATGTAAGCCTCCATACCGGCCAAAATAAGATCGGAAACCTCCCTGGCGCAGTCAGATTGGTTGTAGGTTCGAAAACAAATGTCTAACCAAGGGAAAGTTCGAAAATACTCCATAAGATCTTCCCATTTAGCAGATTTGTAGTGCCAAATCTTGCGCGGTTTTTATGGTCAGAAGAACCTAACGGCGGATTTACGCTGACCGTGTAAATCTCCGGATTGGTGTTTAAAAACAGATCAAGAAGACTGGCGAACTGATCAGGGATTCGTGTTCACAACCTTGCTCGTCGGTAGTATTTGAATATTTAAGCCAGTTGATGTTGTGGACGTTAAAATCACCCAGGATGGCAATTTCGGCATTTGGATAGTCAATTTGTAAATGATCGATGATGTCTGCAAGAGAAGCGAAAAGTGTTCTAAAATTAGTATCATTTGGTGGTCGATAGAGTATATAGATGAACCTTGTGATTGGTTGAGTCGTTATTTTTAACCACATAACATCAAAGTTTGGTGCTCCAGAGCCTCTTCTCGTTGGCAAGAGAGGTCGCTTCTGACGAAAAGACAGATTCCAAAGTTACGCCTAAATCGGGAATAAAAGTCGTACCCAGGATAAAGATAGTTGACTGGTAAAGATAGTTGACTGATAAAGATAGTTGACTGTCCAGAGTCCACATGCTCAAATTCATTTCTGTCTTTATTAAGTAGTTCTTGGAAGTATTCTTTCCGTTGGTGTAGAGTGAGAGGACGTCTTTTCTATTTTTTCGCCTTATTGATATCATTAGTCTCAAACTTTATGTATTTGTTTGACCACTCAGATAGAATTTTTTTTTCTGGCCTATTAGTCTCCTTTTACCTTGGAATTTCTTTGCTTTCTTCGTTTGTTGAACAGAAGAGGACCAAATAGCTCCTGCTTTCATGTTTTATTTCTGTTTAAATTTCGGCATCCCACCGACTAATAAGGCGACCTACTGCAATTAATTACAACAACTAGTTGCTAGAACTATTTATCACCTTTGCATCCCCACAAAACACCAAGAAACAATGATAATATCTTTCTTTCTACATTTTGTATTAAAGTAGCTCATAACACCATTGATGTTTTGAAAGTAGACGTAGTTAAAAAAGCCATCGTAGTAACAGTGTTTATCCGCGAAATACTTCAAAACCAACGAGTTACGAGATGCGATTGAAAGTCTGTAGACAATGTGCGTTATTAATTTATTGACTTTTTAAACTTCTTTAATTTATTTAATTTGATTAAAATTGTCAAAAAACTTTTTGAGGTAATGTTACATCTATCATTCAGGTTCGAAGACAATTATTTTATTAGTGAAGAAGACGTATGGGTTTTCTTTTTGCTAGCTGTCTGTATGCGTAGCTAATTCTTATTCCAAGTTCACACATACAAATATATTAGCATTGGCTCTTGAGTTGTCTTGTTTTTTTTTTTTCTGATGGTTCTAGTTTTATAGTTCTCTACGTTAGCTATCATGACATGCCAAATGAGAATTCCATTCGGAACGCAACAAACGAACGGATTTCATTCCGGACCAGCAATTCTACACACTTCTCCATCCGTGAATCCCTACGACTTAACATATATATATATATATATATATATATATATATATATATATATATATATATATATATATATATATATCGTGTGTATTCTTCATGTGATTGATTTAGGTCTCGTTCTGAAGTAGCACAAAGTTTATCCCTATAAAATAGATGACTCACTTTATGCCTGCGGTTTCCTTTTGGACCATAGTAATACTTACTGATATGGCGTACAGTAATTGAAAGAGGAAACAGCGAAATACAGAATAATAAAGGGTTTAATAAAGTCACCTTCAGAGATTCCTCTTCTAAAAGTCACCGGTTTAGTTTCTACCTTTTTAGTACCTAATATGATCGTAAATTTAGTTTTCCAGTGCGGCATTAGATACTCTAGGCGCTACTTTTAGTCTTCTAGTTTATGAGATGTTGTGTGATTTCCGATAGTCAGTCCATTTATTATTATTATTACCATATTTACTACATTTTTACTACTATTTATTTTTCGGTTTTTGAATTTAACGTAACCAAATTGTTAAATTGAAAATAAATTTATAAGGAATAGCCACTAACTCTAATGTAATATATATATATATATATATATATATATATATATATATATATATATATATATATATATATATATATATATCTATATATATATACAGATATATATATATATATATATATATATATATATATATATATATATATATATATATATATATATATATATATTTGGGTGACCGCAAAAAATCGATGTCGGAATTTTGTTCGTCTGGACCCCACAATACGATTCCCCTTTCCAGATATTATTCCGAAATTTGAGCTGGATTAAACGACGTTAACCCGTGCCGCTCGTCGCTCAAAGTTTGAAAAAATACAAATTTTTGGCCAGAAAGCTGACATATGGAGCCATAACTCCAGAACGGTAAATAATAGAAACACGCTTAATATCTCAAAAGAAAGCTAATGTTGTTCTTCAAAATTTATATTCTATACATAATTGTTGTTATTTTAAGCGAAACCGAGTTACAACAGCCTTTAGCCCCAAAAACGTGACCTGGTACCAGTAGGAGCCAGTTTGGGAGTATTCTAAGAATTTTACGGGTTTTTACATAATGTGTCTCGGAATTAACATTTTTTTGTTAAAATGTATTTTGGAACTCAATTTTCAAACATAAAGAGCCTTTTGTTCAAATTTAATCTTTTATTATATGGGGATTACCTGACTAGTATACCAAAGAAAGACCCGTTTGATAGGTAAAAAGGACGGTGAATCTAATTTCTATTTTAGGGATGGTGATTTTACTTACGTACAACCGACCTTTTATTTATTCAGATTAGTTTCTAAAGTGCCTTTGAGCTGGTTAGATCGAACAATTATCTAGTGAAGATATTTTAACGTTTTTTTTTTTTTTTTTTAATTTTCCAAGTGTGTGTGTTATTGTTTTTATAACTATTATAGTATTATTTTAAAAGACATTTGAAAACATTTTATTGAAATTAAAGTTTGCAATATATTTTATTTCATTTTCCAAGTTAACTGTTATTTACCTATTGGCCTCTGAAATGGCATCCACATCAGGTGTAGAAAGCCGGATCAAGGATAAAATATTTCTTGTGGGCTATCCCATTCACCAGATCACCGGTTGTAAACTACCCTCAAATCGTCAAGTTTTGTGTGCTTTATTTTATAATTTACGTACTGTGAAATTAACTGTAAGAGAATCCGCAAAACTTACAATACGAGAAGTGTTCATTTTTTGGGAGAAAGCTCGATTCCCGACTAAACATGAGCAAGATGCAATTACTAAGCTGGAAAAACTTCACGCCGAGTGGAGAACTCTTCAAAAAGACCGGAAGAAAACATCGAAAACGGCCAAGAACAAATTTAAACAGTTTGTTGAAAAGTTGGATGATCTCTTTGATATTGCTCAACAAGATGCCTTGGCTCTGATGAAATCGGAAGAAGATAAGGCGTTTCTCGTGAAACAGAGGCAGAAGGGCCGCCCAGGTTCCATAACTGGAGTGGATCTCAAGTTGTCTCGAGCTGAAGAAATCAAGGTGCAAAAGGAACTTGCAAAAATGAACCGACAAATCCAAGAAGCAACTTTTGATATTGGTGAGTTTTTTTTTATTATTAGTATTCTAAAAAAATAGATAAACAAATAAGTAAATAGTATAATTGAAAGAAAATTGTACATGAGAGCATGATTTGGCATCTTTATGATTGAGTTTATATTTTTTAAATAATACCTTTTGATAATTAGAAGTAGGTAATTTAGTACCTATGTATTATTACTATTCTTCTAAAACGACAAGTTTTTATAGCCTTTTTTTTTTCTCTTTCTTTTGTTGCTTCTTAGAGACGGATGATGAAGACAAGTTCGAAGAAGGAGAAGAAGACACTGAAGAGGACAGCATCTACCAGGAACTTGAGAGCTTGGAGGAAATGGACATCCCTGAAGAAGCTGCAGAAGATCCAGGACCATCTGAGAGCAAGAGGATGAAAGTTTCATTTGCAAGGGGCGTTAAAGAGATTTTAAACATGAAATTGTCCATTTTATTAGATCGATGTAAGGTATCCGACAGAAATGCCACGAGAATTTTAATAGCTACTCTAAAAGCACTAAACCTTGACCCTCTTGAGTACAAAGTCTCGAAAACTTTATTACATGATAGAAGGTAAATGTTCAGAGAACAATATAATAAAAAAATTTTTGATAAAGTAAACATTCCTGAAAAAGAGCCCTTGTATCTTTTCTGTGTCTGTTTTGTATGTATTATATACCTAATTTTTATATTTTAAAATAAAAAATGTCATTAGACTTATCAGTATTACTTGTTTTTTTTTATTATATTTCTACTTTAAACTCAAAAATATACCAAAAAAAGCAAAATTTATCACTTAATAACAAAATATACGAAGTATGCTCCTAGTGGTACCAGGTCACGTTTTTGGGGCTAAAGGCTGTTGTAACTCGGTTTGACTTAAAATAACAACAATTATGTATAGAATATAAATTTTGAAGAACAACATTAGCTTTCTTTTGAGATATTAAGCGTGTTTCTATTATTTACCGTTCTGGAGTTATGGCTCCATATGTCAGCTTTTTGGCCAAAAATTTGGATTTTTTCAAACTTTGAGCGACGAGCGGCATGGGTTAACGTCGTTTAATCGAGCTCAAATTTCGGCTATCTCAATATCTGGAAAGGGGAATCGTTTTGTAGGGTCCAGACGAACAAGATTCCGACATTTTTTTTCCCCCTCTGTGAGATCCGGTCACTCTAAATATATATATATATATATATATATATATATATATATATATATATATATATATATATATATATATATATATATATATATATATGTATATATATATATATATATTATATATATATATATATATATATATATATATATATATATATATATATATATATATATATATATATATATATGTGTGTGTGTGTGTGTGTGTATGTGTGTGTGTCTTTATTTTCCTAACGCTATTAAGAAGTTGGGTTTTAAAATAAATTCTTTGAAAGCATTAAAATATCATCAATCTTTAAACAAATATTCTCCCTTTAACACTCCATTTAAATCGATTTCACTTCTTTTGCATTTTTCTATTTAAGTAAATGTCAACCATTAAGTTTGATGAGTTAAGTTTACAAAGAGGTGAACGAACAACAACAAAATCTTTTAAAAGTTGGGAATGGTTTTTCTTTAATGGCTTCGGAGTAACCGGAATTTTGCTCAACTTAGTTGGTATGAAACAACTTGGCTATTATGTTAATTACATTGTCTTAAAAAGTATGAATTGTTAAAAGTTTTATATTTATATTCAAGTTGGAGTACTTAGAAGAAATTTAAATTATAATGGAATAATTACAAGATGCTATACGTATAATATTTTTACTAGATCGTAATTATTCTATACTATTAATTTTGTATAAAAAAGTAGGTAAGTGGTTACGCAACAGGCTTTCAGGTATTTCGATAAATTATGTACTAAGTAAGTTAGTAGACAACAATCGGAACAGCTTTTACAAATTTATTTCGTTTATAAATATATATATATATATATATATATATATATATATATATATATATATATATATATATATATATATATATATATAAAGGTGCTTCTCATATTTGTCAAGCACGAGTTGTGTGACAATTTTACACAGAATTTTTTTTTCTTTTAGTGACATGCTACTGTGTGTCTATTACTTTCAAAAATCATGTGCAAGATGTGACACCATTCTCGACAATTGTTATATATAACATTTTGAAATCATTCTGTAAGGAACATTTGTTCATTGCTATTAAAAGTGTGTGTAAATCGTACAAATTTATCGAAATATCATGATGTAATTAAGGGAAATGAGCTATGAATATCGATTCATCAAGCCAAAATTTAATCTAGCTCCCTTTAGTCTGTTTCGACTGCAAAAATATAAAACTTTCTGTAAGTTCTAAGTTTCAGAATTACTTGAAAAAAATTTTCTAAAACTTCCAAATTTTTTTAATTTCCCAATAATATGCTGCATTTCATATTAAATAATTACTTAGAAGACCAAATGTCAATGTATTTTCATAATTTTAGGTTAATTTAGTTCTTTTTAAATTAAAAAAAAATATATATATTTCATATTATAATTAATTGTTATAAATAGAAATGGTATATTATAAAATTGAGAATTACCACTAAGGTAAGAAACAAATTGTCACATTCTAAATTAAGGTCTCACAATGATATTGTCTCTAATAGTGTGTGCACGGGTAGAACAGAATACATAACTAGGTTTATCATACAGAATCGAATAGAACAGTTTCCATCGGTTTGTCGACAAGTTTGTTTTTAGATTACAGTAATTCGTCAACATGAAAATGAAAAATAAAGCTAAAAAATTGTAGTTATTTTGCTATCTAGATTTACAAATGACATTTCCTATGTCAGAGTAGGTCCTAGTTATTGTAAACATTGCTGAGTATGTTTGAGCTTATATATTGATTCGAACCTAGTGCCATAGTTGAGGATCCACAACTGGTGCAAGGAAGATGATATTTTATCAACTAGACAATAAAACATTGAGGCAGGAAGGTGATATGTAAAAAATAATAATAATTAACGATAAGTCCAAACAGTGAAGGCGCATCTAAATAACCATCGTTAAAGTTGAGTAATAATAAATCAGTAAGCAGATTTACCAACCATACTATTATAAAAGTTAAAATTAAAAACGGATAAATTAGCAGAAACATGTTTTCTTGTCTTCCAGATACTTCTTACAGGCTAATTGGATTAACAATTTTCAATCAGCATCTTCTAAAATATCTTGAACGATTCAATATTATTAGCGACCATCAATATGGTTTTCGTAAACATAGATCAACAGGAGATCTTCTGACTTATGTAACACATATTTGGAACAACGTAATTGAACACTTTGGTAGAATCTCGAGCGGTTGCTCTTGACATATCCAAGGCATTCGACCGTGTTGACACGATGGACTGTTGGCTAAGCTACGCTTTTATGGTATGTCTGAAAAGTTCTATTTGTGGCTCTTATGTTTCCTCAGAGAGCGTTCTCTACGAGTGGCAGTCGACGGATTTCTTTCTAACACCTTCACTATCAACGCCGCTTTGCTCCAGGGCTCCATACTGTCTCCTACTCTCTTTCTCATTTATATTAACGATCTGCTGGAAAAGACAGGGAATCCAATCTACAGCTTTGCAGATGACAGTACGCTTGTCTCTTCATTCACCTTGAACGCTCGGACATCGGCTTCTCAGGCAAATATCCGCAGACAGCAGAAAGTCGCTCAACTCAACAAAGACCTGGAAGAAATTCTATCTTGGGGTGACAGTAACTAAGTGGAATTTAACGCTACAAAAACCGAGGCGGCAGTTTTTTCTAAAAAAATTAACGTTGCTGAACCCGATATAGTTATGTCGGGGCACTCCATTTCCCTAGCATCGTCGCTCAATTTGTTGGGCGTTAGTTTGGGAGCAAATATGTCCTGGCGTGAACATGTTGCAAGCATAGCAAAGAGAGCTTCTCAAAAGTTGGGAATATTGTTTCGAACCAGAAAGCCTTACACTCCACAACAACTGTTAATTCTTTACAAAGCTCAAATTCGACCAACTATGGAATACTGCTCCCATGTTTGGGGCTCGCTCCCAAACATACTCTGCATTTGTTGGATTCTGTTCAGAGAAGAGCTATCCGTCTGATTGGAAACCCGGAACTGACCGGCGGCCTTGATTTGCTGGAACATCGAAGAACGGTTGGCGACTTGAGTCTGTTCTACAAGTATTTTCATGGAAAGTGTTCGAAGGATGTAGCCCGCTTAATTCCTCCCAAAGTGCATGTTAGAAACACACGTCGCGCTGGTGCTTCACATCCGTATGAGGTTCAGCTTGTTACTCCGCGTACAACGCTTTTCAAGCAGTCTTTTATATGGAGAACTGCATCCCTTTGGAATAATTTGCCCAACGCTGTATTTCCCACCGAGTACAATTTACGGCGATTCAAGAACAACGTGAATCGGTTTTTCCGCACACATGCCGCTCCTGGAGCATTTAGGGACTTCCCTGCAGCACGTGTGCTAAACCCATAAAAAAAAAAAACAAACAAACCCTTTATGTTAATAAGTAATACTTGTAACGAATTACCCTTAATACAAAATCTTGTATGAATGGAACACGATTTGAAAAATTAAATGAAAATTTTTCACATTTATTTAATAGTTTAATATATATTATATAGTATATTTCTTGTTATGTTATTAAATTGAATTTATTCTAAGTACAGTAATATTTCAAAGAAAGAAGATTTGAAAAAAATATTTCAAAGAACCTAACTAAAGTCTTACTTTAAGCGATGAAATAAAAATTTAGTACTTTGTTAGTTGAGAAAGCATATTTACAAAAAAAAAAGAATTTTGAGGTAAATACTAAAAACCAAAAGGAATTGGAAATATACTTTTTTTTTTAAACTACCATATTATTTCTAATATATTTGTTTCGTAAAATGTGACAATTTTGATATTTCTTTTAAAAAAGTTAGATATTGTATTGTATACTAGTCGACCCTCTAAGTATTTATTGGTTATGTTTACTTTCCTACTGGCTTTAAAAAGAGACCAATTTATATTATCTTTACTTACTTTGTTTACCTTGCTTTATATATATATATATATATATATATATATATATATATATATATATATATATATATATATATATATAATAAGGTTTTGAAATTTAGTTCTTCTATCACTCTTTCTTCTAAGTATTCCATGGTGAGTTGTGTAATGATAATAAGTTCAACCTATAACAGCCATACAGACCGAAATGTATTAGTCTGGATTTAGACCGAACTTATTGTCGTGATATGAATGAATATAAAATACACTGTTTAGTGAGTTTAATTTCTAATTAATTGTTATTGTTAATTTTAAAATTTTTTTAACCATTTTTTCGTATGTAAAGGACAAATTAAAAGTGTACATGTTTTTATATTTTCTGTTCTGGATTATTGTTATATCCGTAAGTTGACTGTGATTGTATTTTTCATTTTACTTTTAAGATTGAAAACTATATCTAAGAATAATTTTTTTGAGAATACCCATAACCATCGGGCGAAACGTCAAATATAAAAAAAGAGAAAAAAACCAAAACTCAGGTTTTAATTAAACAAACCTTATACCCAAGATAAAAATGTGTGCCCGGATCCATTTAACCACGTCCTCTGCCCGGCACTCCTCGAGTATATCGTTGCGTCTTCTATGGTCTAGTAATATAGTACCCGCTATCGCTCTTAAGGCTCTCATCTCATTGGTCCGGCAAATTCTTTTTGTCAGGGTTGAATCGGCTCTCGTTTCTACGGCATATGTCAGCACAGGTCTTATGCCTGCCTTGTAGATTCTTATTTCAGTTTCTTGGGATATATAACTGTTTTCCCATATAACCTCTTAGGGAGGCCCCGCTATTCTGACTACTTTGTTGACTTGGGTCTTCACAATGCCTCTTAGATCTCCGAATGTCGAGACAACCATTCTCAAATAGTTAAATTCTGAAACTTTCTCTATTATTTTTTCGTTTATGACTATCTTGCACCTCTAAGGTTCCCTCGCTAATACCATTAATTTTGTTTTGCTTGTTGAGATCTCCATTTCGACTGCTTCAGCTTCCTTTCTGAAAATTTGGAGTAGTCGCTGAAGGTCGTCCTCATTTTAGGCGATGAGAACCGCGTCGTCTGCGTAGCAAATTATGTTGATTTGCTTGTTTCCTCGCTTAGAGCCATAATTCGAGCTACGCAATTTCGCGATTATTTTGTCCATTAAGAGGTTGAACAATAATGGGCTTAGGTTATCTCCTTGGCGTAGGCCCACTCTTAGCTCCATCTGTTGCGTCGCATGGGTTCTGGTTTTTTATCATCGTTGTATTTTCCGAGTTGAACTTCACGACAGTGTCTATGATATTCGGATGAACCTCGTTAGATTGTAGCTTTTTTACTACATACCGTAGTCGGACCCTATCAAATGCCTTTGTCAAGTCGTTAAAGCATAAGTAGGCTCGTTTGTCAAATTCTAATGCCACCTCTGAGGTTTGTCTAACCACGAAGATCGCATCTATGGTGGAGCGGTTTTTTTCGGAACCCCTGTTGTTGCTCTTTGCTCATTTCAATAACATCGGAGAGTACCCTCCGTACAGTTCATTGTCGATGTTATTCGAGCCCGGTGCTTCCCCATTCTTCAGCTATTTTAGCTGTAGCTGTACTTCTGCTGTCGTGATACATTCGGGGTCACTATTGTTCGTTGCAACTTGTCTGATCAATCGGCAAGTGCCCTGTATTTCACAGTCCGGCTCTGCCTGGTTTTCCGCGTAAAGAATTTTGAAGTGATTCATCCATTTCTCAGCTGAGACGTTGTTTATTTGTATTGTTTCATTAGTATCATTTCTCAAAGCTCTGAGTATTTTTCATATCTGTTTTTGAGTACCGTATATGTCTTGTTCCATCTCTCCGCTGAAGATATTCCAGTGTTCTCTTTTTATTTCTCGAATTCTGCTGGTCGTTCTATTTCTGATCTCTATGTGCCTGGGGTAGTGTACAGGCAACTTAAAGCTTTTATATTTTAGGTGAGCTTCCCTCTTCTCTCGCGCGAGGGTTCTTATCTCAGGTGTGAACCAGGGTTTGTTATTCCCATGCCTGGCTGAGGATTTGACGGCTCTTTTCCCCAGTGCTTATTCGGCTGCACGATACACATTATTTCTAAGTTTTTCCCATGCAGCGTCCACCGTCTCACCTTCATCCTTTGGTGGGCTTTCCATCTTCTGGGAGAGGCGTTTTGCATACAGATCCCTTGCGTTCTCGTTTCTAAACGACTCTATGTAGGATTTCTCTTCCACGTTGTCTTTGTTATTATCAAAAGATGGCCTCATCATTAATAACTTACCCAAAACCAGGATGTGATTCAACCCTATATTTGCCGAAGTTACTGCATTTACGTCCTGAATTGGTTCTGATTTTATTGCTCTGTTGGTTATTATGAAATCTATTGGCAATGTTGTTTTTCTGCTTCCGTGGAAAGCGCTGAGGCGTATGTTAAAAGAAGGATGTGTTGTTGTCTATTCTTGTGTTTAGCTCACCTAACATGACTATGCCTTCTTGAGATGGCAGGCCCAACACTGCCTGCAGCTGCTCATGCAATTCTTGTGTCTCTTTATGTGGCCTTCCTGCTTCAGGTACATATATTGATACGACATGTAACGTGGACTTCTCTAATTTGACTGAAACCGTCAGGATTCGGTCGCTTACATAATTGAGGTTAGTGATGTTGCCCACTAGTCTACAGTTCAGGAGTATTCCCACTCCTGACGTTGCTCTTGAGTATTTGGATTTTCCCGAATATACCAGCATAAATTTGTTATAATCTGACGTCCCTTTACCTCTTCTTTTTATTTCGAAACTAACACAGATATCAATGTTGTGGTTACTCAATTGCATGATGATCTTCTGATCCTTGCCGGTGAAAGATCTTGCATTCCAGCATGCCACTCGTAACTGGTTTCCTTTGTTTCTTTGGTTGAACTTCCTGACTCGTGTTCTATTCCTTGCTGAGTTCGTTGTCAGAGTTTCGTCCAAATCCGAGGCTATCCTTGTGGGTTTGTGAGCCCTCCTTCGTTTTACTCCAGGTAGATGTACATATATATATATATATATATATATATATATATATATATATATATATATATGTATATATATAAATAAATAAAATTTTTTAATATAATATTTAAGACCTCAACCTATATTAATGTATCATCATATCATTCAAGTTCAGAATAGTATCTGCAATATAGAGCCTGCAAAAATATTCAAACTTCTCAAGCAATTTGGCCCCTCTGAATTAAATACTTTTATCGACAAAATCGGCCAGAAAATAATTTACTTGTGGATTTTTTCAGAAAGTTAAATACAAATATGTTAACAGCATCTTGAACGTCAAACGACTGCGATATGGGATTAGTCATTCCAATATCACAGTTGTATTTTACGATTTTAATCGAAATGAAATAGGACTATTCCGATCTTCTAAGCAATATTAGCAAAGGAGTTTGCAAGGCAGCTCCTTTCTGATTATTTGAATTATGATATTTAAAATTTGTTG
Source organism: Pachyrhynchus sulphureomaculatus (assembly GCA_019049505.1). NCBI lineage: Eukaryota > Metazoa > Arthropoda > Insecta > Coleoptera > Curculionidae > Pachyrhynchus > Pachyrhynchus sulphureomaculatus. The sequence goes on from CM032454.1 coordinate 67,464,332, forward strand.
ATTCAATACGTAGGCTATTATTCTACTACTTTTTTGATTGATTTTAAAATTGCTGTTATAGAATTGAACACTTCAGAATTCAGAATAGACGATTCCAAATGGCAACCGTGAATGGTAGATTCATAATTTAACTAGGAATATCTTGGTTGATTTAGAGCCATTAAATTCAGATGATGGTAAAATTGATCATCAATTTGTGAGTTCTGGTTCCAGATTGCTAATCGTTCTGGTTCCAGATTGTTAATCCAACCTGACAACTCTAATCCAACGAATTTATTTATAAATTAATAGGGGTTGATTGAATCAGTTAGAAAACGATTTCTTGGACGCTGATCTTACCGATTACAGACTTATAGAAAAACAAGAAAAAGAGTGATAAACTACTTACGAGGGTGAAATAAAAAGTTTGTAAAAACATTTATTTCTCCACCTAATCTATATTTTGCTCAATTCATTTGATTAGGTCCAGCAAGATTCAAATTTCTTTATTCCCTTCCAAAAAAAAATTGTTTCAAACTCTGCATAATACGCTTTTACAGCACAAACGAAATCTTTATTTGAAGAATATTTTGCCTTTTTATGGGTATAGCATACGTACTGTAAGGAAATTTCTAAGGTACTACAGGAGCTACGCGTATTTATGGAAAAAGCTGCATACTGCTCTTGAATCACTTTATATTGTACTCGATGGGAAACACAGTCCTGGGCAGATCATTCTAATAGGATGAGATTCTCCGTATAAAAAACTGCTTAAAAAAAGTTGTACGTGGAGTGACAAGCTGAACTTCATACGGGTGGAAATATTAGCGCGATGTGTATTCCTAGCATGCACCGCTTTGGAAGAAACACTTTCCATGATAATACTTTTGTAGAGTAGATCCAAGTCGCCAACCGTTCTTCGATGATGCAAGAAATCAAGGTTGCTGGTCAATTTTGGGTCTCCAGTTAGGCGAACTGCTCTCTTCTGAATAATTCAACAAATGCAGTGTATGTTTGGAAGCAGAGCCCCAAATATAGGACCAGTATTTTATCGTTGGTCCAATTTGAGTTTTGTACAGAATTGACAGTTGTTGTGGAGTACAAGGCTTTCTAGTTCGAAATAATATTTCCGGCTTTTCAGAAGCTCTCTTTGGTATGCTTCCCACATGTTCATACCAACATGTATTTGCTCCCAAATTAACGTCCAGCAAATTGATCGACGATGCTTGAGGAATGGAGTGCCCCGATTATGCCTTGTTCAAAAAAAACATTAACCTTTTTAGAAAAAACTGCCGTAACTTTGAATTTTACTTGGTTATTGTACTATAAGACAGATTTTCTTTCATGTCCTTGTTAAGTTGAACGGCTTCCTGCTGTCTACGGATATTTACATGAGTAGCCGATGTTCAAGCAGTCAAAATAAATATATAAATATGCGCATTGTTATCTACAAAGCTGTAGATTGGATTCCTAATATTTCCCAGCAGATCGTTAATGAAAGTGAGAAAAAAGTAGGAGACAGTATGGAGCCTTGAATACACTGGCGTTGATAGTAAAGTTGTTAGTAAGAAATCGGTTTACTGACACTCGTAAAGAAGGCTCTATGAGGAAACACGAGAGATATTAACAGAACTTCTTAGACAGCCCATAAGAGCGTAGCTTAGCCAACAATCCGTCTTACCAAGCATGGTCGAATACCTTGAATATATCAATCGCAACCGCTTGAGTTAGAAGACCTTTGAATTAGAATAATTAGCGCTATTTTTTTTGGAAATCGTTAGTAGAATAAAAAGAAAAAAGTTCAGCTAGCAAGTTGGTTTTCTCAACTGGTATTGTTGCAACAGTATTATCTGGCCGTGTGTGTGGTGGGTTTAGTGAAATTTTGACTAATGGTTTTAGCAACTGACCAAAAGGACACGGAATGATTGGGACAGGTAAGAATATTGTTTTTAATTCTTTGATTGTGTGACTCCTTAGCTTCGTCTATAATGTTTTCGCATCTGTTTGGGGTACGGACAAAGGTGTTTCGATTTATGACGTTAGGATTTTCAAGCCATCGTCGGTAGGCAAATTGTTTAGAAGGCTTACTGTTGGAAGGTTTTAATTTTAATGGTAAGATGTGTTTCAAGTCAAAAAAAGTGTTTCATCAATTTTCGATGAATCTAAAGTTCTGAAAAACTGTAAATAACAAAGGTGGTTTTTAGATTATCGGAAAAAGGCTTCTAGAAATATCCTATAAAAGTTCATTTGCACTCTTGCTCATGGACAACAAAATATCTTAAATTTTTAATAGTGAACCTTCAAACTTTAATTTTAGGAGATATATAAGGTATACCTGAGGACATACATAAATATGTATATTATAAGAAAAATGGCGACGATGCAAAATATAAATTAACTGATTCCAATGATATCAACTAGTGGTGCTTGGATTAAGTTACCCTTTACCTTGAGAAAATCAAATTTAGTGCTTATTCTTTTGGCCTATTTAAACAAGGTAAAATTTATTTTTTTTTATGAATATATAGCGTGAGACAGTCAAATTTAGTATTTATTTTAGAACTGCATGTTAGCAAGGAAGGTTTTGTTTAAATCATTTTACCAATTTTTTTGGTCTGTAATTTTAATTAAGCCAAGATATAATATATATATATATATATATATATATATATATATATATATATATATATATATATATATATATATATATATATATATATATGACTTTTATAAATAATCTAACGTATATAAGTTTAAGACAATTTACTATTTGTTTAATACATAAAACTGTTTTCATGATTTGTGAAAATAATTCGTATTTTTTATTATTCATAGCACTTTATACCTTTGCCAATAATTTGGTTTTTATCAATCTATATCTGTTATTAAAAGGGGTTACATACACGTCGAATTTTCAAAAATTCGATTTTTTTTACAGATTTTTATTCTCTATACTTCTAAGAACTATTCGAAAGAAAAATTTTAAGAAAATTCCATTTCATTAGAAAGTTATATCATTAAATGTGACCTGGCGCCGGATTGGGACCGCTACTTGTTTTCAGACACTGTCTGCAGTATTACTAAGTAAATTTTAAATATGTTTTAAGTTTTTTTTTTTAAATCTTAATAATTACTTTTTCTACAAAATGTCGAGAGGTTTTTTCAAGTTTTCTAATGGACAATTTTTTATAAATAATAAATGCAATAAATTGCATACTAAAGTTTGAAATACCGTAAATTTTGTATTTTCGAAAAAAAACCCTTTGACAATTTTTAACAGATACATTATTTTACAAGATTAATTTTCATTTTGCAGATTGGATTATTTGTGAAGTTATCCTGCAGACAAGACGGCGCCACAGTTTTCAGCAGTGGTCCATTTTACCCGATAAAAAACAATGTTAACATTTAAAACATATTTAAAAAAAATTCTTGTCATTAAAAGTACAATAAAAATATTATATATAATCGCCATTCTTTGTTTTTATGGGTCTAGCACACGTGCAGCAGGGAAGTCCCTTAAGCGCTACAGGAGAGACACGTGTGCGGAAGAAGCGATTTATGTTGTTCTTGAATCACTGTAAATTGTATTCGGTGGGAAACACAGCCCTGAGCAAATTATTCCAAAGGGATGATGTTCTCCATCTAAAAGACTGCTTTGTACGAGGAATAACAAACTGAACCTCATACGGATATGAAGTATTAGCGCGACGTGTATTTCTAACATGCACCGCTTTGGAAGGAATTAAGCGGGCTACATCCTTCGAACACATTCCATGAAAATACTTGTAGAATAGGCTCAAGTCGCTCACCGTTCTTCAATGTTTCAGCGAATCAAGGTCGCCGGTCAGTTCCGGGTCTCGAATCAGACGAACAGCTCTTCTCTGAATAGAGTCCAACAAATGCAGTGTATGTTTGGGAGCGGAGCCTTAAACATGGGAGCAGTCTTCCATAGGTGGTCGAATCTGAGTTTTGTAAAGAATTAACAGTTGTTGTGGAGTGTAAAGCTTTCTGGTTAGAAATAATATTCCCAACTTTTGAGAAGCTCTCCTTGTTATGCCTGCAACATGTTCATCCCAGGACATATTTGCTCTCAAATTAACGCCCAACAAATTGAGTGACGATGCTATAGGAACGGAGTGTCCTGATATAACTATGTCGGGTTCAGCAACGTTAACTTTTTTAGAAAAAACTGCCGTCTGGGTTTTTGTAGCGTTAAATTCCACTTGATTACTGTCACCATAAGATAGAATTTCTTCCAGGTATTGAGTTGAATGACTTCCTGGTGTCTAGGGATATTCGTCTGAGTAGCCGATGTCCGAGCATTCAAAGTGAATGAAGAGATAAGCGTACTGTCATTTGCAAAGCTGTAGATTGGATTCCTGGACTTTTCCAGCAGCTCGTTAATGTAAATGAGAAAGAGAATCGGAGATAGTATGGAGCCTTAAGGCACACCGGCATCGATAGTGAAGGTGTTAGAAAAAAATCCATCGACTGCCACTTGTAAAGAACACTTTCTGAGGAAACATGAGAGCCACAAACATAACTTCTCAGACATACCATAAGAGCGTAGCTTAGCTAACTGTCCATCGTGCCAAACAGTGTCGAATGCCTTGGATATGTCAAGAGAAACCGCTTGAGATTCTCCAAAATGTTCAATTGCGTTGTTCCAAACATGTGTTACATAAGTCAGAAGAACTCCTGTTGATCTGTGTTTACGAAAGCCATATTGGTGATCGCTATTCACATTGAATCCTTCAAGATATTTAAGAAGATGCTGATTGATAGCCTTTTTCATGACTTTCGATATTATTGAAAGCAGTGCAACTGGTCAGTAGTTATTTGGCAAGGTCTTCTTGCCTTTTTAGGTATCGGCTGAACTGTGGCACATTTCCAGTAGGAAGGAAATATTCCCTTTCTATAGGATGGGTCGAAAAGTCTACAGAAAGCTGGTGCACAGTTTTCTGTACAGTTTTTGAGAACTATGGCAGGTATTCCGTCAGCGCCAGAAGCTTTTTTGGTGTCCAGCTTCATTCAAATACGTTTTATGATTCGCTGTCTAAAGAAAATATCGGGCATCTTTAGCTGCACTATAGGAATAGTAGGTGGTGTTTTTCCTTGAAAATCGACAGTAGAATGTGATCAAAGAGTTCGGCCAAAAGTTTGTATTATTCACTTAATAACTTTTAAAATATATTTTTTTAAAATATACATACTTTTTGCAGCGCCCAGGTGTATATAATCCCTTTTAAGTAAATCGCTGGGAAGAGACATTGTGAGAAGTAACGGCTTATAATAAAAATAGATATATAATACCTAAATTAGGTAAGAGAGTTAATATTTTCTACATTTTTGAAATATAATTATAATATAATAATTGGTCTTTTTATTCTGCTTAATCATAAATAATAACGAACTTGCTGATAACATACAGCTTATCATGGTAATTTTACGGGCTTACTCTTGTTTAAATAAATTTAAACTATTAATTATGAAATTCCAAAATGTAACTTTTTCAGTTGATGTTGAATATTAACTAGTTTTTAACTTCTATTAGGCACCAAATATCGTTTAAAAAATTTTACTGAACACCTACCAGACCTAATGTAATATTTAATCCATATAAAGCCAAGAAGTGAGGCTTACAATCGATTAGACCACGTTTTAGCAAGTTATGGAAATTTCATCAAAATTGCTGATATAGGATTTATCAGGTCGAGCCCAAACCAAACGATTATCGGGTTTAACGCTTGTTAAATTTTAATGTAAAACCGGAGTTTGAAATTAAGGTGCTTACGTAACATTCGACTAACTTTAAAGGTAATTTATTATGTAAATGGGACTCCCAACAAAAAAGAATTTAAAAATATGTTACGTAGGGAACAACTTATAGTATAACTGGGAGATACGATGCAAAATTCTCTCTTAAAAAAGATTTCTGGCACGGTAGAATCAATAACACTACTTAATTACTTTGTTAACTGTCACTAAATATATTTGTAAAGATTTTACAATTGCGTTATCTCGATTTCGTAGCACAACAGTTTTTATGTTTATATGATTAACAGACGTGGCTCTATTATATGTTAAAACAGTTGGAACAGAACATAATTTGCTACGTCTAATTGACTATTCATTAAATTTATATTATGGTGCTTTGAATGTCTGTAAATTTCTATGGCTTCTAAGAAATTGAGTTTTGACCCTTTAGATACCATATGGAGTATTTGTAAACAATTGATAGTAGGAAAAGTATGGCCTGTTTCTAGGAAATGTTTAGCAAAGTGTGATTTTTCATTTTTTAACCTATAAGAGGCGATGTGTTCTGCGAATCTTGGTTTGAAATTCCGTCGCGTTTGGCCTACGTAACAGCTATTGCACTCTTGACAAGTAAGTTTATAAACTCCTGATTTATTGTATTTATTAGTTTTATCTTTGGCAATGAAAAATATAATGAAAAATATATCCGATATATTGGATAATTTTTGAGTGGGTTTTAAAGCTATTCTTGTTTTTTCGGTCGTGAGAACTTGGAATATTTTTTCCGAGATGGGACCAAAATATGTCAGAGGTATGAATTTTTTCTTTTCTCGGTATTCTTTTACGGGGTAGATTAAGCTGAAAGTGATTTGTTTTTGTTTACGGCTTATTAAGGTATTAATTATTTTAGGTTGGAAGCCGTTATTGAGTGCTATATTTTTGATTTGTGTCCAGTTCTTTTTTAAACAATTTTTACTAAGAGGGATATTGAAGGTGCTATGGATCATAGATCTATAGGCTGCCAGTTTATGGAAGTTAGAGTATATTGAGTCAGCTGGGATAGTGACATCTGAAAAGGTTGGTTTGCGCAAGATATCGAATTCTAGTCTATTTCCTTCCTTTCAAAATTGTAACTTCTAAGAAATTTATTTTATTATCTCTTTCCTTTTCCAGTGTGGATTTTATGTTGGGTGTTAATAACCGAAAAAACAAGAATAGCTTTTAAACCCGCTCAAAAATTTTCCAATATATTTTTCAATGCCAAAGATAAAACTAATAAATACAATAAATCAGGAGTTTATAAACTTAATTGTCAAGAGTGCAATAGCTGTTACGTAGGCCAAACGGGACGGAATTTCAAAACAAGATTCGCAGAACACTATGCCTCTTATAGGCTGAAAAATGAAAAATAACACTTTGCTAAACATTTCTTAGAAACACGCCATACTTTTCCCAATATCAATGGTTTACAAATACTCCATATATCACCTAAAGGGTCAAAACTCAATTTCTTAGAATCCATAGAAATTTACAGACATTCAAAGGAGTATAATATAAATTTGCTGAATAGTCAATTAGACGTAGCAAATTCTGTTCTGTTCAAACTATTTTAACATATAATAGATCCACATCTGTTTACCATATAAACATAAAAATACCAAAAATCTGTTTTAGTCTTTGTTAAGCGTTTGACAAAGTAGTTGTACTATGAAATCGCGATAACGCAATTGTAAAAACTTTACAAATATATTTAGTGATAGTTAACAAAGTAATTAAGTAGTTTTATTGTTAAAATGTACTCTCACAAAGTAACGGACCATTCAATCGACCCTTTAACGGTAGTTTTTACAGAAATTGCTTGTTGCTTTTCAAGATGGAATAGATTTTAGACAATGTGATAACGGTGCTATTTACGCTTTTAGTATTTCTTACCCTATATATAAGAACGGTGAAGTTCTTTAGAACTAAATAAACGGCCAAGTGCAAGTTGAACTTACGCAATTAGTGTTCTGTACGTTGATTGTTTTTAAAATAAAAATTTTTGTTACGGAGGTATAAAATGATTAGTGACTTCACAAAACACACCCCAAATAAGTTTTGAATAAAGTTTGTTTCCAATCTTTACTGAAAACTGATGACTTTAAAATTTTTTATATACCAGATAAATTATTAAAAGTAATGCACTCGTGAAAATTTTCGTTCAATTTACACACCGTGGAGAATATTCCAGAGATTTTTTCAAAATTTTTTGATCAGTACTTCTCGAGATAAGGGGGGAACAGCGATTTTTCGCAATTTTTTAAAAATAATGCAAAGAAAAGTATGAGGAAATATTACATTATTTACATTTTTTACTCATGTTTTCACAAGCTTTCATTTGACACCGCACTCGATAATCTAGTAAAAAAATTTTTTTTTCACTTCCGATTTTACCCCCTAAAATTAACTCTTAAAGTCAAAATTTAACTTTCAAAACTACATGGCTCTAATGAGGACATCAATTCCTATATTATTACCAAATTTGAACTTTCTATGACAAATAGTTTCGGAGAAAAACGGGTGTGGTATATAGACAGACATAGACCGAAATCATCTAATAAGTATTCCGTACGGAACACTAAAAATGTCAAAAATGTCCTTCAACGGTCTGAATTTTCGAAAAAATTTCAATGGGGGCTGACTTTTACTTTGTTATTGAACGTGAATCGCCGTCTCTGAATGCATAAAATAATGGTAGAGCAGGGCATACAGTTCGTTGTGAACTCCGTAAAATTTATTTAATTTTTATCTACCTGGTACCAGCCAATTAAATTGGTAACTTAGGAATTTTGTGCACATTACCCGGCATCACAAGCAGAATATCAGCATCTCGTTTGTAGCTTCTGCTACATTTTTTGAATGCAAATGTAGCCCGCTTAATTCCTCCCAGAGTGGTGCATGTTAGAAATACACGTCGGCTAATACTGCACATCAGTACGAGGTTCAGCTTGTTACTCCGCGTACAACGCTTTTCAGGCAGTCTTTTATATGAAGAACATCATCCCTTTGGAATAATTTGGTGTGTTTCCCACAGAGTACAATTTACAGCGATTCAAAAACAACGTGAATCGCTTTTTCCGCATACGTGTCGCCCCCCGAGCGCTTTAGGGACTTCCCTGCAGCACGTGTGCTAGACCCATAAAAAAAAAATTTTTGAATTCAATTGTATTTTGCCTATGAAAACGTAGCCCCCGTATTAGCTACGTCATGCGGGTACCTCAAACCTAATAGCTCGGTTTTTATGTAGTGATTTCCGACTGAACAATACGAGAGATACTGCTCTCCAACTGTAATGAAATCTTTCCTACTGCACTATATTGACACGAAATAGTCATCCTCCTAGTGGTTTGCTAAAAATGTACCTGGGCATGTTTTTTATGGTTGTCAAAAATAATTTAGTATATTAATAGAAGACATTAAGTTACTGTCAAGTAGCATTAGTACCTCGCAGACACTTATGGGCAAAATTTTATTAAAAAAATCCATAACTTTTCAAATGTTTGGGAATAATAGAACTCTACGAGATAAAAGAAGTAACGACCATCAATTATTTCAATGTCAACTTATCTAGGCTAAGCTACTACAATATTTGGCTTCAGTAGATATTCTAAAGAAGATCTGTCAGTATTAAACTTTTCGCTTGTATAGTGGAAGAAAGTGGGAGCCACTGATGTGGGACATCTAGCATTACTCAACACTAACTGTTTTCGATCAAAAACGTCCCTTGTCATTTTGGAAAATCTCCATTGTTTAGAGGACACATCAAGTACGCGAGTGCCTTCTGCCTTGTAAGAGATTGTACGAGCGAGACCATATAATTAAAATATTCATGAATGTATATAATTTACGAAAAATCAGCTTCCTACACCTGGCCCCTAGGTAGCAATGGTAGACTAAGTTTTAACAACCAATAGTTTCTAAGTACTTAGAGCACTATTTTTAAATGGTACAACAAGTGTATGAGACTAACACAAAAAAACGCTAATTAAAAGTATTCGTGTATCCGCCTTAGCACCACTGGGCGAATTCAAAGCTTAGTGCTGTGGATGCCGGTCCCAAGCCCGGGTAAAGGAGGAGGGTTGAGGAGCGAGGCCAGCGACCTACTCTTCGTAAAAACCAAAGACTCCTCATAGAACCGGTAAACATGCCTCGGATACAGGACGGACGATAAAATTGATGATGACCATGGCGAGAAATAGGACGATGAGAAAAGATAAAATACTTCAAACGGCATGCTGGAATATGAAATCATGGACAGCTCGTGTTTAGGAGATAATCTTGGAAATGAATACGCACAGTATCGACATTTGTGGCCTGTCAGAATATAGAAAAAAGGGAAAAGGTATATCAAGGTACTCAAACTATCTGTTGATTTATAACGGAAAGAACATGAACGAGTACGCAAATTCAGGAGTTGGAATACTAACACACGAAAAATACGAAAATAACATAGAAAATATTGTATTTATCAATCATAGAATCACTTAATTTAAATAACCGGTCAAGTGCAAGTTGAATTTGCGCAATTAGTGTTCCGTACGTTGATTGCTTTTAAAATAAATAATTTTATAAAGGAGGTAAATGATCAGTGTCTTCACAAAACACACCCCAAATGAGTTTTCAACAAAGTTTGTTTCCAATCTTTACTGAAAATTGATGACATTGAAATTTTTGTTTTTTTTTATATATACCAGATAAATTAATAAAGGTAATGTACTCGTGATAATTTTCATTCAATCTACACCCCGTGGAGAATATTCCAGAATTTTTTCAAAATTTTTTGCTAAGTACTTTTCTAGATAAGGCGGGTGGACAGCGATTTTTCGCGATTTTTTAAAAATAATACCAAGAAAAAGTGCGCGCAAGTATTACATTATATATATATATATATATATATATATATATATATATATATATATATATATATATATATATATATTCTTTACTCGTGTTTTCACAAGCTTTCATTTGACACCACACTCGATTACGTAGTAAAAAATTTAACCTCCAAGATGTAATACGACAAAATTATTATTTTAGGAGACCTAAATGCTAGAATAAGAAACGAATGGAATAAAACATCGATTCAACGAAGAGGTACTAAATCGCAACGGAGAGGCTCTGACTCAGTTTTGCGCACAAAAAACTAAGAATAAATAATACATACTTTTTTCACAAACAGCAGCACAAGTTTACATGGACCGGCACGCAGGGCCGTAGATCAACCATAGACTGTATCATCACTAATAGAGCAATACACCCTAAGCAAATACTGAGCATAAGAGCTTTGACATCATCTAATATAGGATCAGATTATATGCTGGTGCTAGATAAAATAGCAATTGATATACCGATAAATAAAAGACGCCCTCTGAACTTGTGGAAAAATGGAACATCGTGTCTATAGACGACGAAAGAACAAAATGGCTCTATGGGAAACGCTTGGAAGAAAAATTTAAAGAAAATCCATTGTGCGGGAACGATAATGTGGACACGTGTTGGAGGAAGCTTGAAGAAAACATTACAGTAGCTGCAAAAGAAAGTATCGGAACTAGGAAAGTTAACATTAACGGAACTGAAAAATCAAAACCGTGCTTTAGAAACAAAGTTAAAGATCTAGCATCTCAGAAACGAAAAGCATACCTTAACTATCGTAATAATCAAACACCAGAAAACCGTCAAGAATACATAGCTACAAGAAATCGAACTAATGCAAGCATAAGAGAGTTAAAACGAGAGTACTGCGCAAAATTTAAAAGCGATATGGAAGGAGAGAATCAACGAAAAGTTCAGACAATGATTAAAGCTAGAAAGAAATCAATAAACGAATATACCACTGTTGACAAAATAAATCCAGAACGCTGGATATCTTACATTGCAGAACTCTGTTGCTAACAGGACATCAGCCCTAGGACTGACAATCACGATAATTCGAATGATCGACTAATGACAGTAGATATCGACGACTCCGGAAAACAAACAGAAATAACAAAAGAGCAAGTTAAAGTTAATATATCAATGTTTAAGAACAGAAAGACTTCTGGCCCCGATACCATACCAAACGAACTGATCAAATATGGGGGAGAGACATTGATCAATAATATAACACATCTTTTTCAGAGGATTTTTGACAATGAGCAAGTGCCAACGAAATGGAAAGAGAGCATCATAATTCTTATTTACAAAAAAGGAGACAAAGGTGATACTTCTAACTATCGCATTATTACTTTACTAAACACAGCTTTTAATTACTGACAAAAGTAATAACTAATATGATTGGTGATATCTATGCCAGTACCGAAAAGCAGTAAGGTTTTCGACAAAATAGGTCAACAACGGATGCGATATTTACTGTCAGACAGATAGCAGAAAAAGCAATAGAATTCAACACCCCCGCTTATATGTGCTTTATAGACCTCACAAAAGCTTTCGATTATGTCAGACTGGCAGACGTACTCAAGATATTACTTATACCGCAAAAAACACCAAAAGTAGAAATCAAGTCAGGCATACGTCAAGGTGATACCTTAAGCCCATCTCTATTCGACTTAGTAATGGACAAATTAATTCGTAAAGTAAAATCCGTGGGATCCGGCTACAAAATGGGAAGAAACGAAGTAAAAATAGTATGCTACGCAGATGATGCCGTTATACACGTAATATCAAACGATGAGAATAATCTACTACGAATGGTCCATAACTTTAAAACAGTAGAAGAATTCAACATGACAAAATCTACTTCTAAAACAAAATATTTAGTAATATCTAGAGAACCGAGAAGATGCAAGTTATAAACAAAAGAATTATACAAGTACTAAAGTTTAATTTTCTAGGTGTAGAATTAGAGAAGCGGTTCGAAGACAGGCGAATAAAGCAGCATTTGTATCAGGTTGTTTACGAGATATGATATGGAGAAACCAGAATATGAGATTGTAGGGAAAGGTTCGTGTGTACAAATCATGTGCAAGACCAATTTTGACCTACGCGATAGAGACAAGATCAGACACCGCAGAGACAAAGAAAATAATTCGAACAACAGAGATGAAAACCATAAGATCTATAGTGGGAAGTCACTGATCGATAAAGTGCCGAATAGAGACATTAGAGATATGTGCCGAATCCAAGATGTCGTTAGATGGGGCCGACAAAGAAGGCGCGAATGGAACTAACATGTCAGTAGAATGGGAGCTGAACGCCGTGCTCTACTAACAAGAGACAATATACCACCAGGGAATAGAAGAGCTGGAAGTTCACCGAAAAGATGGCGCGATAGTTGGCAGTCAACATCTCAAGACCAACAATAGCGGAAACACCGGAATAACAGGCCCTACGCCTAAAATAAGAACAAGAAGAAGAGCGTAAGATTGTTCAAGGCACCCCAACCTCTTTATATGATTTTATATGTAATTCTTCATTAAAAACGTATTTAGATGAAATGGGAAAAGAAAATAGAATCTTTTGTCTTAGAATGCTGCTGTATATTTGTTAAAATGGGATTTATTTTATTTATAGAAATAAAATAACTAAAGTCGCGTACATGGGTTAAATTACGAAACAAATCATCCGACTGCACTTGCAACTATCACCGTTTCATTTGTATAGTAACTGTCGATAAAAGCCATTATTGTGACAACGTTGGTCTACAAAAAAAGATAGCTTAGAAACATAAACAATTCTATTTTCCCCAAATACCTAAGTAATGAAGTAAACTAATAAGATTTAACTTTCTCATATATCAAACCATGAAAACATATCGCGTAGATTCTCAGATATCTCTGGACAAATTGTTTTTGATTTAAATAAAAGCCTCGAGTTTCTCATCTGAGAAAAGCAATTTCTGAAGGATTTCGCAGCCTACATATCACGTGAAAGTGTTACGAGTTAGAGCCGGGGGCAATTTTGGGTTACAATTTGTTTTCCAATCGGTCGGAAAATGTTTATAGAGAAACGAAAGTAAACAGTTTTATTTTCTAAATGTGGGTGTTCTAAAGAGTTTTAGATAAATTTTAAGAGCTGGAAAAAGACAGCAGTAGGTTTACAAACTTCCAAACTTCCAAAAATAACAAGTTTTTTTAACGATCTAATTAAAAATCATAAAACACTTACCGATTAATCCAGGTGACAGCAACAGCTCCGCGGTATATTTCCATCTTATCTTGAACTGCATCCCATGTTCGACCTGCTCTAAGTCAGTAAACGTCTTTACTTGAGTATATTTGACTAGGTTACATGCAGAAAAAATCTGCGAACTCTTAAAGTTAACTGGTTGGTGAGACGCCGCTTAGATTGAAAAAAACTGATGATAAAGAAGTGTTCGTCTGCTGATCATGTGGGATCATACTTTAAATTGTAGGTCATGTCTGACTGTTGTGGTCCACACGCTAAATGGAATTGGCAATAAAGATCTTTCTAATATGTTGGCTTGACTGTAAGCGTCTACCAACCAAATCAGTAAAAAAAAATCAAATTTTTCCTATTACCAATTACATTGGTCAACACAAGTCTTGTTTCCTTTTTTTTTCTGTTATTGGGTATTTCTATGGCCCTGACTATGAAAAAAATACTGGGAGATTGCTAACAGCTTTACCTTTTGAAATATACAGTTTTATTATTTTGCCAAAAAAATACAAAAAAATAATACATTATGTTAACAAAATTTCTATTGAACACTAGCAAATGATCTTTTATAAGATTTCCTTGAATGAACGACTTTAGGTAGATCTCGTTGCAAACTCCAGCAGTAGTCTGCCATCATATGTGAGTCCCACCGCCCCTGATAACGCTCTTTCCATTGTCCAAAGATCCTGATGAAATCTTTCACACCCTGCTCCTCACTAAAATCACCCAGATTTTGTGGAAATCGGTCTAAATGCGAGTGCAGGAAGTCGATTTTTATGCTCATGTTGCATCCTAGCTCTTGCAAGTTCGATAGCATGCACTCAACAAGCTCGACATGGTCGTCAGATTTCTTTTTGCCTAGGAAGCTACTCGTAACCAAAACAAATGAATTCCGAGCTTTGGATTCGACTTCAGTCATTGATTTGACAAAATTAGGATCTTTCACAAGTTGCTTAATCTGTGGCCTATCAAAAATACCAGCTTTCAATTTTTCTGAACTTAATCCTGGAAACTTGCGTGAAAGAAAATTAAAACATTCGCCACTTTTGTCAAGCGCCTTCACAAACTGTTTCATTATGCCGAGTTTAATATGAAGTGGTGGAAGTATGATGCGGTCTCGGCTAACTAAGGGCAGGTTTATAACATTTTTTGTACCAACTTTTAGCTCTTCCCGCACTGGCTAAACTTTTTGTTACCAATGGTGTTGTTTGTCACGACTATCCCAGAGACACAAGAAACAAGGGAACTTTGTGTACCCCCCTTGTTGACCTAAAAGAGAGTTAACCATTCTCAGATCAACACAAATAACCCATTCGTGGTCTTGATACTTAATTTTTTCCATAACCTAGAAACATTTACGTATTCTTCTTTTAAAGTCGTCGAATGTGCGATAGGTATAGATCCGTACTTGTTACCGTTATGAAGCAAAACACACTTTAAACTTCTTTTGCTGCTGTCTATGAAAAGACGCCAATCACTAGATTGGTACTATTTTAATCCCATCTGCTGCAAAATACCACCAACATCGTTACAAAAAACTAAATCCTTCTCTTGAGAAAAATACGGTAACAGATTTTTTTCTCGGGTACGATAAAATGTAATGTTGGTTTCCGGAGTAAGCAAATTTTTATCGTTTAAACGAGATGTTAAAATTTCAGAAGCATCTTTTGGTAAGTTCAGATCTCTTACTAAGTCATTTAGTTCTTTCTGATTAAATGGTTGAGGTTTGTAGTCTGAATCAGAGTCTTCACTTGATGTATTTCGTTCGGGTTCACAGAGATTTGGATTATCAGAAGATTTAGATGTGCTGGGTTGTACCTCTTGTGATTTTAATTGAGGTCGTTGAGCAGAAGATAAGTTAGGATATGACCACTTACTTCGATTTCCAGGGTTAATTCCGTTTATTTTCACAACGCAGAAGCAGCAATCGTCATGATGGTTTCGAGGTTCTCGCCAAATCACGGATGTTACGAACATTATTGCATCTCTTTTTCCACTGGACCATAACCGTAAACATACCACACATTTCTGGCATACAATATGAGGAACCCATGGCTTGTCCTGATTACACAATTTTATTTTAAAGTATTGATGATACGCAGTTTTTCACAAAGTCCGATATAGGTTTTCGATATTTTGCAAATATATATTCACCACAAATATAGCAAAAACAATCGGGATCAAGCACACAACATTTTCTGGACGAAGCCATACCTAAAACAACAACAAAATATATTTTAGTGTTCAATAAAAAACGAAAATCTAAGTAAAAATAGTAAATGAGGGTAGTTAGCTATAACTTAAAAACAAAAGCTGTTAGAGAAAAATTGTTGCCATATTTAAACAATACGCGTCAATTTGAGATAGAAACAAAAAAAATTACAGGAAACAAGCAATTTTCTTTTTTTTTTGTTGACCAGTGTTATATATGTATGTACATATTGGATAAAATACTGCATTAACACTACACTTAAACCATTCACTTAAAATTTTATTTATTGAGCAACTGATCAACAAATATCGAGTATAAATTAAAGGTTAAGTGTGAAGATAAAAAGAGTACATTCAGTTTAAGTTCTAGGCCGTTTCCGAAGACATTTGTATGTACAGGGTGAGTCAACGATAGAGTAAAGTTCATTATCTCATTTCTTTCGGGAATGACGAAAAAATGTTAAATACAATAGTTTTAGGGAATGTTAAGGTGCACAGTTTAAAATTATTTTTTAGTATACAGGGTACTTCAAAAAAGTGTGGCCGATATAACCTATGTTTTTTTTAAATGGAACATCCTATTTTCTAATCTACTTTTAAATTTTGCGTAAAATTTTATAACTTTTTTATTAATAATGTTAAATACCTAAACCTAGTAGTTTTTCTATTTCTGTATATTATTATTTTTTCTGATAGATTTTGCAAAACCTCCAACTTTTATTAAGTATGTCATATACCTATTTGTAATAGTTTTCGATTTATTTTGAATTTTTCAATTTTTAACCTTGTTTTTAATACACTTACGTTGTTGTGAAAATATAAACAAATAGTTAATAATAATCTTAATATAGTTTAACTTATCTAATAATTAATTATTATGACGTAATAAATGTCTACTTAAATACACATGTTTAGTCGTTTTATTATATTTTTCTTCACTTTCCTTAGCATAAAGGGCGTTATTGCCCTGCGATGATCCCATATTCTATTTTCCATATCTATTAGTGTTGTAGGAGGATTCACATAAACACGACCTTTAATGTAGCCCCATAAAAAGAAGTCTAAATGTGTTAAGTCACATAATCGAGGGGGCCACTGAATAAATCGAAATAATTCAAAAATTTAATATTCCACACCATACATTAAGCAACCAGTGGTTTTGGTTTTGAACTTCCCGGATCCAAAATGGATTAACTGTTGAGTAATAATGCATGTTATGGCTGTTAACTGCTCCATTACTGCGAAAAGTAGCTTCATCAGAAAACATTATTTTGGATAAAAAGTTTGAATCGGTCTCTATTGGTCCATTCATAGTGGTACAAAAGTTTACTCGTCGTTCAAAATCACGGTCTTGAAGTTCTTAGTGTAGTTCCATATGAAAGGGATGATACTTGTATTTTCTCGTGCTGCGATTAGTCGTAGATTGGGATGTGTCAGATAAGTCAGGTAGCTGACGGCTGCTGACCTGGGGTTTATCTTCAACATGAATTAAAATCCCCATTTCTTCTAGCATTCTGGTTTACTACTTTCCGTTTCGTATAGTCAACGGTACCACTACCATCAAACCGTTCCATTAAGGACTGAAAAGATTTTCTAGATGGTATACGTCTATTAGGGTACTTCGCTCCG
>CM032454.1:67482167-67544667 GCA_019049505.1 Pachyrhynchus sulphureomaculatus
CATACACTTAACAATTACCAATAATAGTTTGAAGAAGTTCAACGAAAAATAACAAATTCATTTAAGCTAATATTTAGTGGGACCGCCATTGGCCTTGATAATTTCCTGCAGCCTTTTTGTCATGCTTGCAACCAGCTTTCTAGTAACGTCTGCTGGCATGTTCTCCCATTCATTCATTATTCTGTTTTTTAATTCTTCTCTATTTGAAACATTATGTTTGCGAACGCGCCGTTTAAGTTCCTCGAATAAATACTCGATAGGGTTAACATCGGGTGATTGCGGAGGTGTATGAAGCTGCTGTCGCACGTTATGGATCATCCATTCTCGCACCAAGGTTGCGGTATGTTTCGGATCATTGTCCTGTTGGAAAATGTATCTTGTTTCGAGTGCTAATTTTTAGAAAATTTCTTTTAAATTCTTTCAAAATGTTCAGATAAACATGCTGATCCATGGTACCATTAATAAAATGTAAATTTCCAATTCCTCCAGCGGACATGCATTCCCAAAGCGGAACACTGCCACCCCCTAACTACGTGGCGTAGTAACTATTTACTTTGCATACGGTCTCGGTTTCAAATTCCGGGCAGGTCGGATACTTACTGGGTACTGTGAAATACAAAAATGTATGTTTCGGCACTTGGACTGCGTTGGCGGATATTACCATATCCACGCCATCCTTACGATATATATATATATATATATATATTTTATATATATATATATATATATATATATATATATACATATATATGTATATATATATATATATATATATATATATATATATATGTATATATATATATATATATATATATATATATATATATATATATATATATATATATATATATATGTAAATATATATGTATATATATATATATATATATATATATATATATATATATATATATATATATTTATATATTTATATATAAAATCTCCACTTTTTTCATATCGTAAGGATGGCGTGGATATGGTAATATCCGCCAACGCAGTCCAAGTGCCGAAACATACATTTTTGTATTTCACAGTACCCAGTAAGTATCCGACCTGCCCGGAATTTGAAACCGAGACCGTATGCAAAGTAAATAGTTACTACGCCACGTAGTTAGGGGGTGGCAGTGTTCCGCTTTGGGAATGCATGTCCGCTGGAGGAATTGGAAATTTACATTTTATTAATGGTACCATGGATCAGCATGTTTATCTGAACATTTTGAAAGAATTTAAAAGAAATTTTCTAAAAATTAGCACTCGAAACAAGATACATTTTCCAACAGGACAATGATCCGAAACATACCGCAACCTTGGTGCGAGAATGGATGATCCATAACGTGCGACAGCAGCTTCATACACCTCCGCAATCACCCGATGTTAACCCAATCGAGTATTTATTCGAGGAACTTAAACGGCGCGTTCGCAAACATAATGTTTCAAATAGAGAAGAATTAAAAAACAGAATATTGAATGAATGGGAGAACATGCCAGCAGACGTTACTAGAAAGCTGGTTGCAAGCATGACAAAAAGGCTGCAGGAAATTATCAAGGCCAATGGCGGTCCCACTAAATATTAGTTTAAATGAATTTGTTATTTTTCGTTGACCTTCTTCAAACTATTATTGGTAATTGTTAAGTGTATGGGGACTTTTTTGACATTAATTTTGTTTACATTTTTATAACAATGTTGTAACTTCTAAATAAAATGTATCGTAGTTGTTTTATATTTTTTTTATTTATATTATATATAATATATATATATATATATATATATATATATATATATATATATATATATATATATATATATATATATGTATACATATATATATATATATATATATATATATATATATATATATATATATATATATATATACATATATATACATATATATAAATAAATATATATATATATATATATATATATATATATATATATATATATATATATATATATATATACATATATATATATATATATATATATATATATATATATATATATATAATAAATAGTGGATATGAAGCACATATAACAGAAAAAAATATTAAATAGGAAATTATATAAAGAAGCAATAAATTCTCTATGCACACAGAAACCCACCAAAAATACAATCTAGTTATACATATAGACCCAGCAAGCCAGAACATAGTAAACTTCCTTAAAAAACTTAAATATCGCATTGTAAAAATCTTTTACAAAATCGTTTCCTCGTTATGTATATAAATATATATATATATACACACAGACATATATATATATATATATATATATATATATATATATATATATATATATATATATATATATATATATATATATTTTATATATATATATATATATATATATATATATATATATATATATATATATATATATATATATATATATATATATATATATATATATATATATATATATAGACACACAACCAAATAATTAAAAACAAACTTCTTAAGCGTTTCAATAATCCCAGGTCCTTTTGGTCGGTCGCTAATACCATTGGTCAGAATTTCACTATACCTGTTAAGAAATCCAACTTATTAGCTCTTTGCTCCACATTCTACTGTCGATTTCCAAGGAAAAACATCACCCATGTGCAGTCACGAGTGTCCGATATTATTTTAGAAAGAATGTCATATTTGAATGAAAGTAGACACCAAAAAGCTTTTGGTGCTCACCGAATACCCGGCATAGTACTCAAAAAATATTTCCTTTCTGTAGGAAATGTGATACAGTTCAGCCGATACTCAAAAATGGCAAGAAAACGCTCAATATTAAATTCAATATTATGAGTAACCATCAATATGGCTTTCGTTTGCAAAGATCAAGAGGAAATCGTCTAACTTATATATCATATGTTTCGAACAACCCAATTGAACATTTTGAAAAACCTTGAGAGGTTGCACTTGATACTCGTATATTCAAGGTATTCGATCATGTTTAACATCGGTATGAAGAGAGCTACTTATTTTGCCAACTGCAAATAAAATGGAATTTTGTGATGTGTTTGGAAGAGAACGGTGAATATGCTCAAACACCCTTGATGACTATGAGTCAATTTCGATATTTTTAGAATATTTGGAAATATCGTTGGATATGATTTTATCTCTGATTAAGATTTGAGGCATTCTTAGTGTATTTACAGTCTCGATGTTAGGATTGTTTTTAGCGTGTGTTAGTAATATTACCCAAATATTTTTCGCCTACTATCGTACCTTCACGAGTCAAAATTATCTTGTTTTGTTTAACCGTGTTTTCATTTCTAGATGTTTAGATTACATTTTTGTTGGTTTAGAAAAGTGCAACCAAGATAACTTCATTATTTAGTGAACATTTTATTAGTGTTTTTTTTTCTGGGTCTAGCACGCGTGCTACAGGAAAGTCCCTAAAGCGCTACAGGAGCGACACGTGTGCGGAGAAGGCGATTCACGTTGTTCTTGAATCGTTGCAAATTGTACTCGGTGGGAAACACAGTCCTGGGCAAATTATTCCAAAGGGATGATGTTCTCCATATAAAAGACTGCTTGAAAAGCGTTGTACGAGGAGTAACAAGCTGAACGTCATACGGATGTGAAGTATTAACGCGACGTGTACTTCTAAGATGCACCGCTCTGAGAGGAATTAAGCGGGCCACATCCTTCGAACACTTTCCATGAAAATACTTGTAGAATAGGCTCAAGTCGCCAACCGTTCTTCGATGTTCGAACGAATCAAGGCCGCCGGTCAGTTCCGGGTCTCCAGTCAGACGAACAGCTCTTCTCTGAATAGAATCCAACAAATGCAGTGTACGTTTGGGAGCGGAGCTCCAAACATAGGAGCAGTATTCCGTAGTTGGTCGAATTTGAGCTTTGTAAAGAATTAACAGTTGTTGTGGAGTGGAAAACTTTCTATATATATATATATATATATATATATATATATATATATATATATATATATATAATATTCCCAACTTTTGAGAAGCTCTCCTTGACATGCCAGGACATATTTGCTCCCAAATTAACTCCCAACAAATTGAGTGACGATGTTAGAGGAATTGAGTGCCCCGACATAACTATGTCGGGTTCAGCAACGTTAACTTTTTTTAGAAAAAAACTGCCGCCTGGGTTTCTGTAGCGTTAAATTCCACTTGGTTACTGTCACTCCAAGATAGAATTTCTTCCAGGTCTTTGTTAAGTTGAATGACTTCCTACTGCCTACCTAGCCGATGTCCGAGCGTTCAAAGCGAATGAAGAGATAAGTGTACTGTCATCTGCAAAGCTGTAGATTGGATTTTCGGACTTTTCCAGCAGATCATTAATATAAATAAGAAAGAGAGTAGGAGACAGTATGGAACCTTGGGGTACACCGGCGTTGATAGTGAAGGTGTTAGAAAGAAATCCGTCTACTGTCACTCGTAAAGAACGCTCTCTGGGGTGGAGACTTCGAAGTTATAGAAGATATCTCGGAAAACGACAAACTCTTTGGACAGATTATTTATTATTAAATTACCTTTGTTTATTTTTAAGAGGAAAAAAAAGAACTATAAAACGCAATAAAATTTCGTCAGAATATTAAGAACAGTAAAAATAATATGACAACCGAGCAATTTTCTGAATATTGCGTCATAGCCAAATAGACAAGAACAAGTAGTTGACTAGATGACAAATTTGAATAACTCATTAAAGGTTAAAATATTTCCATCCTTGATTGAGATATGAGTTAAATAATAATAGGCTAAGAACAGATCCGCCTTTTATGGTTGGTAGAAAATTTGAAATGTGGATTAGATATTTGTTTGATATTCTTATATTCTGATTTATGTTTGATATATAATAAACACACTTCTGATAACTTTTTAAAGCAAAGCTATTATATTTAAGTCTGGCCACTAATATGTTAGAATCAAAACCTGTAGTCGATTATGAAAAACAAAGTTATAAAATATATGTAAAGTAATAATTTTTTACTAAAATTTCCCCTAAAACCTGATTGATTACTGGGTAAAATATTATATTTAGTAATATATTCCACTATTTGAATAAATACTATTCTACTCTAAAATGATAGAAATAATAGAAAATGAATGAATAAACGAAAAATCACTTACGCATTATGAACCTTTGGAACTGGTAAAGAAAAATTTATTTACAGTTATTTAAAACTGAATAATTTATTATATATTTTAGGGCATTTAGGAAAACCTTGTTGATACAAAAGTTTAACATTCGAATAGTTATACCATCGGTCCTATAAGGATCTAACCATAACCCCAGATTGTTGCCTGTTCTCAGCCATATTCCACCGCCAGAGTTTCGTCGACAGAAGGCAGTCGTAAGGGTGTATGGGAAGATAATAAATAACCCAGAACCTCTTGTTCACAAGGACCTGGACTACCATGAGATCAACAGGCTGCGACCTACCCACTCTCCCCTTACAGAAGCTAGAATCCTTCATGGTGAGGGTTTAAATGTCACAGAATCCTGGAGGAGACAGTGGGAGGAAAATGCTCCAGCTGAACACTTACACTACCCCGAAACACTTGGTGTGCGATTAACAGAATTCGGACAAATCCTGGCATTTGTCGAAACGCCTTTTTTAAATGGGGTAAAATCTTAACCTCACAGTTTGACTGCTTAGCCAACAGACAAGCCGTGAGGCATTTCATAGAAGAGTGTGCGATAAGATCCTGCGATAGAGAGGGCAGTAGACTATGTTAATAATTTAGATTTACATTTGTGACCACTATGTATACCAGCTTGGTTTGTACATTTTTTTTTAAGTCTACTGTTTTATATTATTGTTGTTTTTTTTAGGTGTATTATTGTATCGTATAACTGTGTACATGGATATATAGCCACACAATACATAAATAAATATAAAAATTTGTTCCAATTTTAAATAGAATATTTATAACACCGAAATTTAAAATTGGTTTTAAATTTAGATTAGACATTGGGTTTAGAATATTTGTATCGTATACAGTAGGATATTCATTAGCTAACATAAATTCTTTTAAATTGGTACTAAATTATTGATAATAAGTCTGAAATAATTTAAGTTCGTTATAATTTCAATTATTCTTAATATATTTTTGTTCTCCATTTTTAATCGTTTTAGATAAATTATTCCTAATATTCAAGTAGTAATTCCAAGGAGATTGAAGCTTATTTTTACAATATTTTTGTAAAGGTCTAATAATAATGGTGGAAGTAAGTAAATTTGAAGTAGTATCAATTTGGTAAAAAGACTTGTATTATTGATGAATATTTCTACTTTATTTCTAAAATTATTTGTAGTGTCGATTTCGTTAAATCTTTTTGAAATAACTTAATATTATGAAAGCTTATAGAATCTTCTCGTCGTCTAGAAATTTCGATAGCTGTTATAATTTCACAAAATATCATACAGTGGTAAGTTAGAGAATGACCATCAGAATATTGAACAATTTGAATCTTACGCGTTTTGCTTTTAGTTAAATTCAGATTTTCGTCAATACATAAATGGTGAATTGGATATGGTTATTTTTCTAGGCATGGTTGCTGCTCTCAGAATTTTGACAAAATTTTAAACGGGTTTATTATGCTTTATAATTTTTATAATTTCTTTCTTCTTAAAAATGAATGAAATAGCATCGCCCCTTGAGAAAGTTTCTAACTGAAAGAATGTCTAAGATGCTAGACAATGACGGTCCATCTTATTTTAAAGTAAAATTTTGATATGAACAGTTTCCATGCGGTTAAGAAACTAGATCTGGAAGACCGGTTGAGACAAGAACTCAGGAAATCGTTAGGATTGTTGCAGATTGTCAGATCGACGTACTTGCAAAAGAGGCTGGAGTATCAGAAAATATAGTTTTTAAGGGTGTGTACGAAAATTTAGGATGAACAGAAACTGACGAGTAAAAAATTGTCTGAAGAATAGTTGACCGTTTGAAAGAATGATGAATGTCATTTCTCGCTAACTGTCAAAATCAACGAGATTTGGGTATTCTATTGGAATCCTTCAGTGAAGCAGGAGTCGAAGCAATCGGTTTCTATGAATACTCACCTATAAAGGAGATGAAAACTCAGTGGCTGTTATCTGGATAGTTGATGACGACTGTTTTTTGGGACTGCAAAGGGATTTTGCTTATTGAATATATATAATAACATAAAACTTATAGCCCCATTCAGCCCCTTACGATTTCTTTTTGTTCAAATATCTAAGAAAGATCTCAAGAATGATGAGATGAAAGTTGCTCTAGAGCCGTTCACATTTTTTTTTGAATGGGATAAAATAACCCATGAAACGCTAGACTAAGTATATGATACAAAGTGAATGAAATATATTTTCTAAACTCTGCGTGTTTTCCTTTATATCAAGATAAATAATTAAAAAAAATACCTTCGTATTTTCTAAATTATTTTATTTCTTATTGTCTCTGAAATTATTTGTTTTAAATTAAAAGAACACTATAAATTTTTAATATAGTATGCAACGATCGGGAGTCCTTCAGAAAATATATTCATTTTATTTCATGTTAGTGGAACTTTAAATTTTAAAGCCGTAATACCAAAATAACACATATACGCTAAAATATTAATTGATAACATTAAACTAGCAACCATGAAAAATTGCAACTTTAGTCACGTACTTATTTCGAGCTAACAGTGTTTCCAGTAACCTCCTATGCATATCTAATTTAACAATTTTGTGTCAAAATTCCTTGTCATGTGCACGTACTTACTGCATAATCTGGAACTATTAACATAGTTGGCTTTCTGTCAGCCGCATTTTACAAGTTCCCAAGTATATAATATCGTGTTCGTCAAATTATTGTCAAGTCTACCGCGTTAAATGTGGCGTATTCTATATAATGGCAGCAATATTGATTAAAAGCCATTCATGTATTTTGGACGTATTCTATATTCTCAATTTGGAAATATGTGTTGAAATATTGTAAAATTGCTAGGTGGCTGGTTTCTTCAGCTAGGAGACATGGGAAATGAAAGTTACCTCTACTATAAAAAAATGTATGTAAAATAGTACAGAAAAATATGGGTGGTTTTTTACGAAATTTTACTTAAATATTTTTAATTTTACTGAGAAAATTTTAATAATCCGCGTAAATCTACGCAATAAAGTTACACATGTCTAAGTATTATTAGTCAGAGTTAACTATATTTTAATACTTTTTGTGTCACTTTTCTTAATAGTATGCTATATTTACATTGGAAACTCTAGAAATCACAAGATAATCCATTTCATCTCGCTTACATAGAGCCATCCGTTGACGCTGTTGTTTAAAATCATCGACGCGCTGGTGCTGTTGGGAAATAAAAATGAAGGCGTTCAAAAATATTCACATACATACACACATATACAAATACACACAAACATATACAATTATATAATAATAATGATAATAATAATAATAGCTTTATTACCCAACAGTTTCCCTTTAATAAGGTAAATATTTAGACATTTACATATTCAATGACAGTCTGTAGTAATTTCTTCTTAGTACAACAGTATATGTCACAAACAATTCAAATATGATTAAAATTAGTACACAATTCATGAATAGGTGAATTCAATAACAAATTAGTATTAGGTCTGTTGCATCTAAAAAAACATGTTTGATCGTGAGTGTATCCGTGGCACATTGATGTTAATACGAGAGAATATATCCCTGCATTGAATCATATTGTGCAATACTCCGTATAGGAATAATATTGAGGCACAAACTCTCCTGATTCCCAGGCTAAGAATATTTGTCTGTTCACACAAATAATCGCTGCTGATTTCCCGTTCAGGATACATTCTATTAATCTTAAACAACAGAAATTTCTGAAATCTCCTCTGCACTTTTTCAAGTGAAACTCTATGCACCTTGTACATTGGACTCCAAACGATACTTGCATATTCTAGTTTCGAGCGAACAAAGCGGAAATACAAAACTTTCAGTGATGCAATATTAGTGAAACCCCTACAATTCCTAATGATGAACCCGTAAGACTTCATTGCTTCAGGAACTTTCAATGCTATATGCTGAGTAAATGTTAGTTTTGCATCAAAAACAACTCCCAAATCCTTAGCTGTGCTACATCTACTTAAATTATGGTCTTGAGTTCTATACTGAAACTCTATTGACAAGGTAGGTTTTTTTACTAATTCATATTTAATTTTAATTATTAGCTGTACCTTATGTAGCTATGTCCCGTAAATGGTTCGATTCACGGGTTCGTCCAAAAAATGTTTGTGTTTCAAAAACGCTAGAGTGGCTTCACCCCTAAGGGTCTTTCTTTAGATGTTTAAACAAAAAGAACTGACAGCACGCTAAATCAGAGCTACAATATGCATGTTGTAAAACTTTTTGATCGCTAAGCCTATAAAAGGCAAAGAAAAACGTTATAACGTTTGCGTAGGCGACCGTCACCGTATGCCTAAAATTCTTAACGCAATATTCTAGGTGTCAACATAAGTTTTAGAATAGGCTGTCCTAGATAGTTTAGTCATCACATAAAAAATTTTTCCTACTTACCCTCAGACTTATTTCACTTTTATTTCAAACAGCGGACTTCCTGATGAATTAATTGAAACAAATAGTGTCTCGAAATTTCTGACATATAAATAAATATTTGGCACAATTCAAGCAAATATTTATCTTTCTCTTTAGAGCAAGGCGAAAAAAGAAAAGTTATACCCACAACGACCCAATACTTCATATCAAGCTTCAAAATATATGTTTAATTTATGAAGATCTGGTTTATAATAAATTGTTGGCCATTGTGATAAAATTATTATGAACACCATTTCCAGAATTACCACTATCACCTTTAATGATAGTAATACAGTTCTATTACAAATATTGGCTGAAATCAGAATCTAACTAAGGAATTCATGATTATGGAACAGCTAGGACTGAAATAAGCAAAAAAAGTAGTTGAAGAGATCTCCAAGAAGTTCAGAGGATTGAAGAAATTAGATGAAGATACAGCACAGATGGAGATAGAAGGTGAAAAGTTCAATAATGATTCTTTTTTAATCAGGCAAATCACTAACAATAGTTATTTTTCTGTTTTTCTCCAGTCATCTTTTTCAATCTGGTGTACATAGTTTCTCTGTTGGATTTCTATAAATTGAAATATTCCACACTTATTCTAAAAGGTCCAGAAATCTGAGTGCACCACTTTGAAAAAAATTATGACATTATTTTTAAAATTAGTAAATTATAGTAATAAGGGCAATTAAATTCAAGAAACCACTAGTCTATTTGTACAGCCTTTAAAAAAAATATAGAAGTTTTTTCTGACTTCAGAGCTAAATATGCACTCCGTAGAAAAGTGTCTTTTGTGTTTAGAACTATCATACACATCACAAATCTCAATATGAATTTTGAGCGTCGCTATCTACCAGGCTCTTACCTGTGTTCTTAAATTTTTTGCGCTATATGTGAAAAGTAAAAAGAGATGGTCCAACGATAAAAGTGATAAAAATAATTTAGCTCCTGTTTTTACCCCTTCCGACCTGTTAAAATTGAATGTTTTAACTCAGGTAGGTCTCTCAATAACAAAGAAATATAAATTCACATATCTAAAAATATAGTTAACTAAAATGTACAGTTCTGAGACAGGAAAGAGGTTGCTTTAGCTTTCGATTTCCTGCAGGTCATGTGGCTGAGGTTCGTCACATAAGGATATTTGATTTTTACCTATAAATATTGCCTGTTACTTTCAAGCAATAACTTGTTCTTTGTACCGCTAAAATATCTTCTAATTTCGAGTAATTTCAAAACTTTTTTGCAGCTCCAGTCACTATAAAGCTTCAAAAGAAATGGGAAGCTTAAACTACGTTTCCCTCTTTTGTACCAGTTGTACTACGCTAGAGCAAGCGTCGTTAACATTCTTAGTTGTCTAACATACTGTGCGATAAAATAAATTATCTAACAAACTCCGATTCCCAATTATGTAATCATCCAAACTACTTTGGTATATAAGGAAGTTGACTAGATAGATAGTAGTTAAATAAGGGGGGGGGGAGACCACATCTATAAAACCCACTACATAAACAACAATACGCCTATCAACCAGGACAGCTTGATTCAACTTCATAGTAAGGGCTGAATCATCGCAGACCATAAGGAGGTTGCCCTAGGTGCTTTCATTAACATACAGGGGACTTTTGACAACGCCTCCTTGGTCTCAATGATTACGGCCTTAGGAAGACATAATATCGACGACACCACAAGCGGGTGGTTAAGCAACATGCATTTATATCGACAAGTAAAAGCCAAGCTACAAGACACGTTACAGAGGTGACCCGAGGATGCCCTCATTAGAAGTGCTATTACTACTCCTCTGGAACTTGGTGGTGGATAAGCTGCTAGCTCGGCTAAGCTCACAGGGCTCTTACGCTCAAAGATATGCTGATGAAATAGTTATATTTATCTAAGAGAAGCATGCCGCCATTGGTGGAGAGCATATGCAACTGTACAATGTACAGCGCTGGTATAAGGAAGTAAACCTGAAAGTCAATACTGCACAGACTGCTGTTGTGTTTTCCACAAGAAGAAAAATCCAAAGCAATTACTGCAACCTGAGTATCTTCAGAGAATAAGAAATCTTAATAAAGCTAAAATGTATCTCATGAGGTGCAGGAGTATTTTAAACCAAAAGTGATGCCACGGTAAACATAAAACACAGTAGCGATAGTCCGACTCGGCATCTTTTATCTCAAGGGGTTCGAGTTTGTAATCATCACATGACCTGTTGCCATAATGCTGGTATGATGCCCGCGGTTCTTGAAATATTCAAATTCCTTCTTTCAAGAAAAATTCTATTCTGTAGAAAAAAAAAATTAAATTTGCTTATTGAAGGGAAGAAAAAAACGAGGAAGTTTTTTTTAGAAACATTTTTTTATCAAGTTCTTATTAGAACAAATATATAATAAACAGGGAAAAAATGTAAGGAAAAAATACATTTGGCTTCAACGCTGTTTGCACGTTATTCATTTAAATATCTCATTGTTAACTTTATATTTCTCAACTATTAGAGATATTGTCCAGGGGAACAAAATGTTCATTTGAACACCTTCAGCTTCGCGCACGTAATGCCAATAATCATGCTGCTATTTCAGCGAGTCTCAATAATTTGGAGAGATTGAAAATAATTATACTCGTAGTTATCATTTTAAAATATGATAATATGAATAAAAATGAAGTGAACACACTTTTTGCTCCATTTTATTTTTCACACAATTAATGACTTTTCGTGCCTATATACTACTTTTATAAAAAAATTAGATCCATGCACTGATTTATTCAAACTCATTCGTGCTGGAGAATTACTACTTTTGCATGCCCAAAGTGAGCTTTGAAAGTTTGGTTACCGCAGATAATATAACTTAACTCTAGCAAACAATTTTTACATGAAAGATAATTATCTTTATATAATATATAACATAATAGAAATAAAGAGTTATGAATAAATTACCTTTTAGGATCTTTGGAAAATGTAAAAAAGCCAACTCCTTCGGAGTAGTACTAGCCGCATAAGAAAAACTTCCTCTTGACATCATTTTTATAATTTTGGAACCCGTTATAAAAAGATACTCTTTGAAATCCAGATGTAAACACAACCCGTAACCGCTCTGGCGGCCATGTTGTTGGTACTATGCTAAGTCAGTACAGAGGATGATTATAAAAGGAAGATGTTATTTTTAAACAGGTGGTTCAACTTAGAAATCGAAATCTCCCATTCAGCTGTTTTTTCGAAATTTCACCCGGGTTCTATTTGTCCTTAATTGGGAGGGGGGAAGGGCATATTTTTATCCAATTGAAAGGTATTTACCATTTATGCTTAACTGAAAACGACTGTTAAAAGGAAGGTTAGTAAAAAATTGGTGGTGGATACTAACAAATTTATGTAATAAATGCATATAGGCCAAAACGATTGTCAACTTTAAATCTAGATTTCCCAGTTTTTTTGTTTTTACATTTTGAAGAAAATTACAAAATTTATACAAAAGTTTAAAAATTATTATATACTGCTATTGGTTGGGTGGATTATATTTAGGAGAGGCATCTCTAGTTAACAAAGATAGTTTTTGGTGTAATTCGATATAGTCCTTTGAATAGTGAAGCAGTGGAAAACATAACTAGTACAAAAAAACCGTTAATAACAAATTAATGACCATTGTGCCTAATCCTTCTCCGTCAAAACTTATGCTAACATTTTCAAATTTAGCTCTACATAAGTTTAAGAGCATATATATATATATATATATATATATATATATATATATATATATATATATATATATATATATATGTATATATATATATATATATATATATATATATATATATATATATATATATATGTATATATATATATATATATGTATATATATATATATATATATATATATATGTATATATATATATATATATATATATATATATATATATATATATATATACATATATATATATATGTATATATATATATATATATATATATATATATATATATATATATATGTATATATATATATATATATATATATATATACATATATATATATATATATATATATATATATATATATATATATATATATATATATATATATATATATATATATATATATATATATATATATATATATATAATATATATATATATATATATATATATGTATATATATATATATATATATATATATATATATACATATATATATATATATATATATATATATATATATATATATATATATATATATATATATATATATATATATATATATATATATATATATATATATATATATATATATATATATATATATATATATACCTATTTATATGACACATTTCAAGGAAAAAACGAATCTTATAATTCCTTTCTTTCTCCAATATTTCTACATTTAGAAAAAATTATAAATCGAATACGAATAAATTGAGCGTCATCTATTGTAACGTTTAAAAATTTGATTAAAAGAAATTTTACCACTACCGACGGGTTGTGAACCATTGCACATGTTTTGAAGTACACTTTTGATATTTAATTTGTACCAGCACAACCTTTTAGTTAGTTGATAAATATGACCCGTGTAGTGTTCCTGTTGCATTGTTTCATTTACTTTAATGTATCTAGTTAGTTAAGTGTTGTTAATGATTTTTGTTACTTTGCATATACAACATACTCTTAATTGGTAAGTTCTTCTCAATTATCGATTGTAGGTCACCGTTTCTCTGACCCAATGTTTCGTATTTTTTATTTTAGTTTTTTCCCGATGAAATCATAATCTAACGACGAAATATTGAATTAACAACAATTGAGTGTTAATTATCTACAGACCGAAAACCTGATATAAATCCCTATTCTATATATATATGTATATATATATATATATATATATATATATATATATATATATATATATATATATATATACAAATTACTGACAATTGCGCCTGATCCTTCTCCATCAAAACTTATGCTAATATTTTTAAATTTTGCTGTACATAAATTTAAGAGTAAAGGATTAAACTGAATCATTATTTTCAATATATACATATATATATATATATATATATATATATATATATATATATATATATATATATATATATATATATATACATATATTATATATATATATATATATATATATATATATATATATATATATATATATATAATAATTTTTCTGTTGAACCTTTTGTTTACATATACTTGATTGGTTTTTCTTCGGTATTTAGGTCCTTTTGGAAAATACAAGCTAGTTTATTTGACGTTTCGCCTTATTTTTTTTAGACATTTTCAAAATTTTTTTATTTTTTAATATTCATTCTAAAATTAGAAAATACAAGTTTAAAATCTTTTAGGTCAAATTACAGGTTTAAAAACATATAACATTTTTACGCACACTCGGACTTTTAAAATATTTACGCTATAACAACAATATAAAATAAATTACTCACGAGTATATACCTTGAAAGTCAATTATTTGTGTGTTTGTGAATTTCAAATTCTATATTTCTTATCAACATATCCTGTCTCGCATTTTTTATTGATTTTTTTAAATTTTATTATCTATAATGGGTGTCTTAACCAAAAAACTGTTATTGATGTTAAGTATATATACCATTTTGTATTATTAAGAGAATATGCATGCCACCATGTTTATTTTTTAATTAAATTTGTGTAGATATGACTGATTCCTCTTATGTCAGTCCTATCATTCACAGTGTTTTCATATTTTTTTATTTCAATCATCTCTTTGATCTGTAGTTTGGCATAATTCCGGTCTTTGCAGAGGACCGTGGTTTCATTAAATTTAAAGTAATGTTTTTCTTCTGCTTCGTGTTTACTAAGGGCAGTGGAAGCATTCCTAGCATATTTGTGTCCATTCAGTCTATTTTTTAGTAACTGAGAAGTCATTCCAATATATTTCTTCGGACAATCCGCACACGGTATTGCGTACACAACATTAGATTCATTCATGGTGGTGATATGGCTTTTTAAGTTTGTCAATAAAGAACTTAGTTTATTTTGAGTTTTATGGCAAACTATAATGTTATATTTTTTCAAGATCCATTTCAGCTTCTCAGAAAGTTTACTTTAACACTTACGTCGTACCAAACAATTTATCAAGGACGATCCCCAAATTATAGTTCTTAAACCTGATAAGACGAATAAAACCATCATAATGAACAAAATAGAATACGATGAAAAAATGGAAAATACGTTAAACGATACAGATACTTATAAAAAAATAAATAGTGACACAACAAATGTATATCAGAAGAAAAATAACACTTTAATAAGGAAATTACTGAATGAAAAAGAACTAGACGAAAGAAAAGCTAAAAATCTAATAATAAACAATGCTGTGACACCTAAAATTTATGGCTTACCCAAATTACACAAACAAGGTACCCCGTTAAGACCCATTGTTTCATGTATACAGTCGCCATTATACAATCTATCTAAATACTTAGCCAACTGTCTATTCAACATATCCGGTAACAATTAACATTTTATTAAAGATTCTTTCGACTTTAAAACTTTCATCGACACAGTGAGAATCCCATCGAATTATAAACTTCTATCGTTTGATGTAACATCCCTGTACACGAATATTCGAAATGAACTAGTTAAAACCGTTATTAATGAAAAATGGGATCTACTACAAGAACACACAACAATTTCAAAAGGAAATTTTCTGGACGCCATGGATCTCACATTAAACACCAACTATTTTCAGTTTGAAAATAGATTTTATAAACAAATCGACGGTTGTGCCATGGTTTCCCCCATTTCATCAGTCATTGCTCAGCTAGTAATGGAATACCTGGAAGAAGAGGGCATTAAAAAACTAAAAGGTAACATTTTATTTTTCAATAGGTTCGTAGATGATTGTTTAATAGCAGCCCAAAATGATAAAATTACCGAAATTTTATACAAATTCAACAGCTTCCACAAAAAATTACAATTTACATCAGAAATTGAAAAGGATGGTAAAATAAATTTTGTGAACCAGACTCTTATCAGAAAGCAAGATAAAATTCTTACAGTGGTACACAAAACCTACTTGGTTAGGGAGATATTTGAATTTTTACTCTAATCATGCAATGACCCAGAAAATCAGCGTTATAGTGGGCCTAACAGACCGAGCAATAAAATTGACTTCCCCTGAACTAAGACCAGACGCGCTAAAAAAAGTAAAAACGGTCTTAATACAAAACAATTTTAAAGAGAATGACATCAATCGAACAATAAAAAAGAGAATATACAAGTTTTATAATAACTCAAAAAACATCAAAATAGTAAACAAAACTGTGATAAATTTTTACCACTTCCTTGTACAAAGGAACTTTCTGAGAAGCTGAAATGGGTCTTGAAAAAATATAACATTATAGTTTGCCATAAAACTCAAAATAAACTAAGTTCATTATTTACAAACTTAAAAAGCCATATCCCCACAATGAATGAATCTAATGTTTTGTATGCAATACCGTGTGAGGATTGTCCGAAAAAATATATTGGAATGACTTCTCAGTTACTAAAAAACAGACTGAATGGACATAAATATGCTAGAACTTCCACTGCCCTTAGTAAACATGAAGCAGAAGAAAAACATGGCTTTAAATTTAATGAAACCAAGGTCCTCTGCAAAGACCGAAATTACGCCAAACTACAGATCAAAGAGATGATTGAAATAAAAAAAGATGAAAACACTGTGAAAGATAGGACTGACATAAGAGGAATCAGTCATATATAAACAAATTTAATTAAAAAATAAACATGGTGGCATGCATATTCTCTTAATAATACAAAATGGTATATATACCTAACATCAATAACAGTTTTTTGGTTAATACACCCATTATAGATAATAAGATTTAAAAAAATCAATAAAAAATACAAGACAGGATATGTTGATAAGAAATACAATTTGAAATTCACAAACACACAAATAGCTGACTTTCAAGGTATATACTCGTGAGTAATTTATTTTATATTGTTGTTATAGTGTAAACATTTTAAATGTCCGAGTGTGCGTAAAAATGTTATATGTTTTTAAACCTGTAATTTGACCTAAAAGATTTTAACCTTGTATTTTCTAATTTTAGAATGAATATTAAAAAATAAAAAAATTTTGAAAATGTCTAAAAAAATAAGGCGAAACGTCAAATAAACTAGTTTGTATTTTCCAAAAGAACTTAAGTACCCAAGAAAAACCAATCAAGTATATATATATATATATATATATATATATATATATATATATATATATATATATATATATATATATATATACGTATATAATATTGAATCTTCCACATATCCTTGCGTAGCAATTTCTTTTATCCGTGAGGCCTCGAATCAGAATAATCATCCCGTAATTAAAAGCTACTTGACAATTGCCAAGTACCGTGGCTAACATGGTACTTTTGCTATTAGCATAAGTATTTTTTCAATAGTATTAATTAAAACAACTAGCTTTATGCATTTTTTGTTTTGACATTTCAAAAACAAAAGTTAGTCGTATTATTTGGACGCTTCATTGAATTTTTGCCTCCCCCAGCATCCGCAGACGGATTTTTCAGTGTAAGATTTTAAACTGGTGGCTCTACTTGTCTGGGGTATGTAAATTCGTGCTGTACTCAACTTTTGGAATTTATTTAGCCATAATTCACCACGCTGGCCAAGCATATTGGTGAATAGTTGGGACAAGGAGAAGAATTTTGTGGGGTGTTTGATAGAGATAGGTGAATAGTGGGAGTAAAAGAGAATCAAGGATCGCTTGTGGAGGATCCCTTACTTGAAGTAGACGTAACCCCTACCGTGATCGCAGAGGAAAGAAGAAATCCGACGAAAAATACGACTAACGGATGCTATGGAAAGAGCGGCTCAACAAAAGTGGAGATGGGCTGGCCACGTAGCCAGACAAGACAATGACAAATGGGCCTACAACCTTACGGTATGACGCCAGTGGGAGAGTAAGAGGAGGGTGAGAAGTTCTCAAAAAAGGACAGAACATCGCAGAAAAAAACTAGAACAGAACCACTCTGGACAGGAAAAAAATAGAAAGAATTAGGAGAGGCCTACGTGCAGGAGTGGTAAAAACGGGCTGAAAAGAAGGAAGGTGATTATTTAGACAACGAGCTGCCCGTTTTCGTTAAAGCTCAATAGAATCTAATTCGGAAAATATAAAAATTCGATGTGTGTTACTTTTGTTATTGCAAACATTGACAACCCTGTGTACTATGTTATCAACAGTTGGTTAAGTTAGTTCTTCCTATTAATAATCATCCGAAATACCCATACTTAAAACAATCTAAAACCTACCTTAATCATTAATTATATTTTATTGTCTGTCATTATTTTAAACTGACTAATTTGCTGTGCCACTTCTTTGAAATTCCCGAATGATTTTTGATTGGGCTCGTTAAAAAGTTTTACTCTAAAACCCCAAACTAGGTATGTGTATTGATAAAAGAATAACTATTACTATAGTAAGCTGAAAACTGTTAAACCATCCGCGCATATGGCTACATATTAATGAAATATTCACACAATTTTCATCTATTTGTGTATCTGACACAGTTGAAATTAATTTCAAAATTATAACTTTTGACATCGTACGCCCAACAAATGTTTGCAGAAAGTTTTTGTTGACAACTTTTGCTACTTCTAACTTATGGGCGTATTTTAATTAACCTAATGTTTACTTCTGAGCTTGTATGTGGTGATTTTAATTTTCTTTTTATGAAAGCTCGATAAGGTGCTGTATGTCAATTTATATACAGCACACTATACGTTTACTTGTTACACGAGAACAAATCCCTTAGAGACATTTTTTAGTCATTTCTGCGGACATAGAAATATTATAAACTTCTATCAAAGAAATGTTGAATACTTACTTTACTTTTTACTTTCGTTACTCGTAGAATACAGTTTATTACCCTAGGAGATGTTTATATTTCTTCACATTTCAGTATCCTCAGATTACCAAAAATATACAGTTGAATTTCCACCCTATTTTCACGATAACTCTAGAAACGCATTGAGATATTAATTTCTTGCATATACGGAGAATTATAAAAATAGTTTAATAAATTGAAATGGGTGACTCCTCAGTTGAATTAAAGCCACACTCATACTTATTTTTAATTAATTTGGGCATACTATATTTATATTTTATAAAACAACTGAATTTAAAAAAGTACTGCGCAATTACTAAATGCCAATTTCACTTTAATCATTTGCTGTATTACATCAGTCATGTTTGATCTTCTTCGTATCTTAATGTTAGGAATACGATCTTGGAGTCTAATATCTAGCATTCTCCTCTCCATTGCTTTTTGGGTTACATATTAAAATTTTATTTAATGCCCACGTTTCAGTGCCATATGTTAATATCGGTAGTACATATTAATCGAACACTATGGCTTTTATAGTATTTGGGATTTCCAATTTAAATGTGAATTTTAACCTTCCGAACGCAGACCAAGCTTTCGATTTTTTATCCTTAATATATGAATGTTTGTACCTGTCCTATTCCTTCACCTTCTATTAATAGTTCCTGGCTGTTATCTTTTAGTGTTTTAGTGAAGTTTATTTTGGGATCTATTTCTCGAGAGTTGTTATTTAATTACATCAGTATTTCTTGTACTTCTTCTTTTGTATTGGCGATCAGATTGATATCATTTGCGAACCTTAAGTAATTTAATCGCTCACCGTCTATTAGTATTCCTTTATTTTCCTACTTTAGCGATTTGAACTTGTCTCCTAGAGTTAACGTGAACAGCTTTGGGGATATTGAGTAGCCTTATTTTATTCCTTTTTTTGCTTTTATTTGTTTTTTTCTTTAAGCATTATCTGTGATGTGGCATTTTATACATGTGTTCAAGAAGAGATATATATCGTTCGTCCGTTCTGCTATTATTTAAGGTGTTAAGGACAGCCCATATCTCTACCGAATCAAATGCTTTTTCGTAGTCAACAATTGCTATCCACAAGGTAACCTTATATTCGTTTGCTATTTCCACTAGTAATTGAAGATGGTCCAAAGTGCTGTATCCCCGTCTAAATCCCGCTTGTTCACGTTATTGATAACTGTTTAATTTCTTCGTTAACTTATATGTTATGATTTCAGTGAGGATTTTGTATAGTACCGATAACAAGCTGATGAGTTTCTAATTCTCCATTTTAAATTTGTTCCCCTTTTTAAAAAAAAAACAGTCAAGTGCAAGTTGAACTTGCGCAATTAGTGTTCCGTACGTTGATTGTTTTTAAAATAAAAATTTTTGTTACGCAGGTATAAAAAGATCAGTGACTTCACAAAACACACCCTAAATGAGTTTTCAACAAAGTTTGTTGCCAATCTTTACTGAAAATTGATGACCTTGAAATTTTTGGTTTTTTTTTTATATACCAGATAAATTATTAAAGGTAATGCATTCGTGATAATTTATATATATATATATATATATATATATATATATATATATATATATATATATATATATATATATATATATATATATATATATATACATATATATATATATATATATATATATATATATATATATATATATATATATATATATACATATATACATATATATATATATATATATATATATATATATATATATATATATATATATATATATATTTATATATATAACACATGGGCTGAAAAGTCCCGGGCCTAACAAAGAAAACACGGTTTTTTTGGTTCAAAATTAGCTTTATTCATCAACGTAATCTCCATCAAGAGCAACGCAATCATTCCAGCGCCGCTCTAACAATGGCCAAACACTGCTCAGAAACATCAACACGTTCTTGTTTTTGATAAACAGTGAGCAAACGCGGCACCCACTTTGAACAGAGCTTTCTCATAGTCAAATGCTCATGCAATATAAAGCCAACACTTTCTTTTGATATCTTTACGATGTCAGCTAACTCACGCAACTTCACTTTTCGATCATTCAAAACGATTTTATGGATTTTTTTGATGTTTTCTGGTGTTACCGCCTCATTTGGACGTCCACTGCGTTCTGCATCATCGGTGCCTCTACGACCACGTTTGAAGTCAGCAAACCAACGTTTTATTGTTGTTTCTGATGGAGCGGAGTCCCCATAACACTTTTCAAGCCATTGCTTCGCTTGAACGGTATTTTTTCCCATCAAGAAGCAGTGTAAAATTAAAACACGAAATTGTTTTTGATCCATTGTTTTGAAAATAACAAAAGTAGCGTCACTCTTAGCACAATAACTCACAAACTAATGAATAGAATATCATGAAATTTTAACAGCTGTCTTTTGAAGGTTAGTATTAACTGAAAAAAAAGGTGACTGCAATAAAACTAGCGCCATCTATGTGTTAGGCCCGGGACTTTTCAGCCCATGTGTTATATATATATATAAATATATATATATATATATATATATATATATATATATATGTATTATATATTTTATTCGTGTTTTCACAACCTTTCATTTGACATCACACTCGATGACCTAGTAAAAAAATTTTTTTCCACTTCCGATTTCACCCTCCAAACTAACCCCTTAAGTCAAAATTTAACTTTCAAACCTACATGGCTTTAATGAGGCCATCAATTCCTATATTAGTACCAAATTTCAACTTTCTATGACCAATAGTTTCGGAGAAAATTGGGTGTGACAGACAGACAGACAGGCACCGAAGTGACCTTATAAGTGTTCCGTACGGAACACTAATAAGTATAATCAAGGCGTTTATCCAAGATGTTGGTATTTTACTTTCTATAAGGCATCTATTAAATAGAGATTGTATTATCGATACCCGTCCATACCTTATCATTTTTATAGTTATTTCGTCGTCCCCTGATTCTTTGTTGTTGTGCATATGTTGTAGGGCGTTCATCACTTCATCCGTTATTATATCGGGAATTTCGTCATGTTCCACATTTCGAACTAACACTCTATTTCCTTCTTCTTTCCCGGCGATTTTTTCGTGTCATATAGTGTTTGATAATATTTTTCTGTAGTTTCCGTTATGTCTTGGATTAATGCAAATTCTTGGTTATCATTATTTATAAGTTTTATTATTTGATGTCTTCCTTCATTCATTTGTTTGTTTAGGTGTTTTAAACATTTTCGTTCTTTTAGAGTTTCTTCTATTTTCGAGTTTCTATGCTGTCTGTTTATTTCTGCCAATTCCAATCTGCTGTTTGTAGAACCATTTCTTAATAGTCTTCTCTGTTTCATTAGTAATTGTGTCCCTTTACTTAAGTGTTGTGTTTTTTTCGTTTTTCGATGTCGCTATTTGTTTCGTAGTCATAAGTAGGATGTTGTAGTTATTTGTGTTTTTAGTTCCTCAAGTTCTGTTAGGTAGTTTGTGTTGTATATAATTTTCCAGAACTTGTCGATATTCGTCTGTGTTTTATTTTATTATTTCTGTTGGTGTCTTTATCTTTGTATGTGTTATCAATATGCGTCCCTCCTGCTTCAGTTTTATTCTTATTTTTTGCTCAGAGCATCCGATGGTCACTATCGATGCTTATCGCATTTAGTACTATCGTGCTGATTACAATATTCTTGTCATTTGATAAAATATAATCAATTTCGTTTCTTATTATCCATCTGGGCTTTGCCATGCCAATGGCCTATGTCTGGCTTTGGAAAAATGTGTTCATGAAACCCAAAACAAACTTCCCGACACTCTTCTCAGTTGTATTCATTGGTTTACCTATTTTGGCATTCAAGTCGATTATTATATAATAAATATATCTTGTTTGGTGGTGTAGTAATGCTTTATTTATATCTTAGTAGAATTGGCCAATTTCTTCTCCCTCGCTGTCTGATGTCGTTGTACATACTTGGATGATCCTACATTTGTATCTTCTGTTCATCTGTACATCTACTGAAATCACTCTTTTCGATATGGCTTTGAACTGAACAACATTATCTGCTATTCTTTTATGTATAAGTGGACCGACTCCTCCAATTTCCTTACTTTTATTGCCTCTATAGAAAAATTTATGGCCACTTTGGCAATGATGTAGCAACACTATATATGTAGATATATATATATATATATATATATATATATATATATATATATATATATATATATATATATATACATATATTATATATTAATAAATATATATATTATATATATATATATATATATATATATATATATATATATATATATATATATATATATATATATATATATATATATATATATATATATATATATATACAAAGTATTACAAAGGTAACAAAAAAATTGGAATAAGTTATTCCACCTAATATTTACTTTCAATCTATTTGAACGTCTGCAAAATTATACAATCACTTGAATCATTTGACAATGATGTACTTTAAACAATTTTGCACAGTCACTGGCATTAGTAGTGGGCGGTCTTACCATGCGTAAATGACACACCGTTAACTATCAAAAACAGTAAGTGTTATATATATATATATATATATATATATATATATATATATATATATATATATATATATATATACATATAGGCCAGTCGCCGAAGTAAGATGACAATTAGTTTTCAGTACAGTTACTCTAATTAAATAAAAATAACCGGTCAAGTGCAAGTTGCGCAATTAGTGTTTAGTATGTTGATTACTTTTAAAATAAAAAATGTTGTAACGGAAGTATAAAATGATCAGTGACTTCACAAATCATACCCCAAATGAGTTTTCAACAAAGTTTGTTTCCAATCTTTACTGAAAATTGATGACCTTGAAATTTCTGTTTTTTTTTTTATATACCAGATAAATTATTAAAGGTAATGCACTCGTGATAATTTTCGTTCAATCTACACTCCATGGAGAATATTCCAGAATTTTTACAAAATTTCTTAATAAGTACTTTTCGAGATAAGGCGGGTGTGAACAACGATTTTTCGCGATTTTTTAAAAATAATACAAAGAAAAGTGTGCGCAAGTATTACATTATATATATATATATATATATATATATATATATATATATATATATATATATATATTTTACTCGTGTTTTCACAAGCTTTCATTTGACACCACACTCGATTACCTAGTAAAAAAATTTTTTTCCACTTCCGATTTCACCCCCTAAAACTAACCCCTTAAGTCAAAATTTAACTTTCAAAACTACATGGCTCTGATGAGGCCATCAATTCCTATATTATTACCAAATTTCATCTTTCTATGACAAATAGTTTCGGAGAAAATCGGGTGTGACAGACAGACGGACAGACACCGAAGTCATCTTATAAGTGTTCCGTATGGAACACTAAAAGTGAAAGTTATGTTGTGTTGTATCTAATTTTATGCTGTATCTGATTTGTTTAATGCCTTTCTTAATATAAAATTTCTAATTTCTAAAAAAAAGCACTTTCTTTATGATTTGGTTTGAAATATATAAATAGTGAAATAGTCAGCTATTTGTATTAACATAGGTATCGGTAATCGCTGTTAGTCAATTCACGATCAGTTAGGCAGTGACTTGGATTTTGAGTTCTTTTTTCATGTTATTATCAAGGTTAATATTTCTCTACTCTTGCTGTCCAGTCTATAAAACCTGAAGTAAGAAAAGGACCTATAGTTAATGAGAGATATCGCTTCAAGAATAAAAGGATGGGGGTCAATATATTTTGTATTTCAGTCGATTTTGACAATTTTGTTCCTGTTTTCAAGAGGGGGGAATGAACCAATTTTAGCATAATTATTGAGAGCCAAATATACCTAAGAGATAGAGGAGGAGTTCGTGTATTAGCCAAATAATAGTTTTAAACAGTTATTTTCTTAAAGTCAGGGGAAGATAAATAAGTCAGGCCTCAGTTTCTATACAGCATTTTAGATGGCCCTTTAATTTGAATAATTTTTTCTAACTTCTTGCATATTTTCTAACTCACAAATTTTTCTTGAGACCATTATGAATTCTAATGGTATCTCGGATAAAAAGAATTATCGATATATATGAAAAGGTAATTAGGAAAGCTTATTTTAGCTACCTAAAGAAAATTACATTTTTTAAAGTTATTTTAACAACCGCCAACACCTTGTTGTTAGTCAGTTAAGTAAATAAAAACAACCTACAGAAATATTAATTTTTTATGCGGAAGTTGTAAAATTTGTAGGAATAATAAACTAACGAGAGACACCAAAAGATTGAGTAAAACACAATTGGAAAGGATACTTAAAGGCATTTTAATACTGAATACATACTGTATATCGAAAAAGATTATATAATGATAATCTGCATTTGTATCTACCCATTTTAATTAAAATTAAATTCAAATTAAAATTTACAGTTGTATAACATATTTTTATATTAATCTTTGTATAA
Source organism: Pachyrhynchus sulphureomaculatus (assembly GCA_019049505.1). Taxonomy (NCBI): domain Eukaryota; kingdom Metazoa; phylum Arthropoda; class Insecta; order Coleoptera; family Curculionidae; genus Pachyrhynchus; species Pachyrhynchus sulphureomaculatus. Next base: position 67,508,014 of record CM032454.1, read on the forward strand.
TTATATTTATAACTAATAGTATATTGATAGTTATTTATTTTATTTAACTACAATCAATTACATTTGACAAGAGTTACCAGTAGTACCTTGTACTATCTTTTTATTATTATTTTATCCTATCTCATTTGTACTAAATATATCGGGGTGCATAATTTTTAAGCTATTGGTTAAAATAATTTAATTATTTTAATCAATAGCTTAACAGAAAATTTGAAGTTTAAAGTAATACTAAGTTCTCCAATAACCTGGTGGTTTTTATAATTCTAAAATCTGATGTATTTTTAGTATTTACGTAAACATTTATACTAAGTATATTCAGCAAGCTGCCAAAATATTATAGGGATTATTCCAGCGTAATAGAAGCTGTTGAAGTTAATATGCAAAATATGTTCGAAATAATGCAGTGCACAAGAGAAAATTGGAAATTTATGTAAGCAAATATTGCCATTTTGCGCGGAGTAGCGTTCAAGCGTTATCCTAAGTAATTTACGTGTAGAATTGGAGAGCATGGAGAGAGAGGGAGTTCATTAAAATTCGTTTATCTGGTGCAGACGGTGGCGATTTCCCTAATCATACAGCCGTAATAACTTAGCTTGTATCCGATTTCTGGTCGTTAATGGTGCACTGGAAAAGCTCAGTAATTCGGCTAGTTTTAATGTAAATTGTGACCTTATTTTAGTTTGCAAGAATGAATTTTCTAATAACTTGGTTCGGTAATTGTTAGTTAGTTAAATAATTTAAAATGCAGAGAAAATAGAGAAATCATTTTGGCCATTTAATAGTTTTCTCTGTGATAGTATTAGTATGCAATTTTCATGTGTACCGAATTATTATTTATAAATGACCACCCTTCTAATTCATTTTTTTTTTCATTAGTACATCTTGTATTTTACTTTTCTCTTCCTTAATTCTATAAAGGCTGATATACGAGTATACTTTCATGGTATTATTTTGCAAAATTGGCGAAAAACAAAGATTTTTTCTGACTTTGTCAAAGTTGCCTATGCGCAACTCAATTTAGCGTTTATATTAAGAGTTTTCATAACAGCAAGATAAACCTAAGTGTTACAATAAGTTCTCTTTTCAGAGAGTGAGAAGTGATATATACAGAGTTATATAAATCGCTTAATATATTTGAATTGGTATATTTCTGCAACAAAAGCGATTGTAGAAAAATATTGATAAGTAGCGTCCCTCGATAAAGACATGCAAAATTAATACATAAGAAACTCAAACTTTTTTCCAAAACCATCGTCACCAGTACCTGATTGACCCTGAATTCAGAGCGACTAACCCTTACCACAGAAGAATCATAAGAGGTATACATAGCTATCTTATAGAAGCAATCAGCTAACTGTTCAAAATAAATATAACAAATAGGATTTTTTTCACGAATTAAAGGTCTTATAGTAATAAAATAGATTAAACATCGTCACATTTTTTTGCTTAAGTAAACTTAGAAAATAATTGGAACTAAACTTTGACAACATCAATAAAAGACCTGTTGCATTATCAATTTAAAATATTTTACGAAAAAAAACGTTTATTTTAAAAGCACATTTCAATAGGTAAAAAAGATAGTCAATGTGCCTAACAATCGGCTGACAAACTCTCTCTCTCACTTATGTATGTTCAACGAAGAGTGAATAGGGGCGTAATATTTATTTAAATTACGTATATATATATATATATATATATATATATATATATATATATATATATATATATATATATATATTCGACTTTATTCATCAACATAGTCCGCTTCAAGAGAAATACAATCAGTCCAATGCTTTTTTAACATTTCTATAACTGTCTTGTAGAAGGATTTGTCTTGGCCTTCAAAATAGGCCTCAGTATCGGCGATAACTTCTTCACTGAAGCCAAATTTCTTTCTCGCGAACATTTTTTTGAGGTCTGCGAATAGATGATAGTCGCTGGTGGCCAAATCTGGAGAATACGGTATATGAGGAAGTAATTTGAAGTTCGATTCTTGCAATTTTGCCATCATAATCACTGACTTGAGAGCACTTTTTTCTTGTTCATTTGGGGTCGTTTCTTTGCGATTTCTGCCTTCAAACACACCAGTAATTTTATATAACATTCGCTATTGATTTTCCCTTCTCAGCATAATCGATGAAACTTATTCCATGCGCATCCCAAAATATAGAGGCCAAAACCTTCCCAGCCGACCGTTGTGTCTTTGGTCGCTTCGGACGGTTTTCACCGGCTGCTGTCCGCTCAGCTGACTGCCGATTTGATTCCGGTGTGTAGTGGTGGATCCATGTTTCATCCATTGTCACACATCGCATGAAAAAATCCTTTTTATTGCTCTTAAACAGGTCTAAACAGCGCTCAGAATCATAGACACGTCTGTACGACCGCGTTTAAATTCAGCATATCAATAAGTGAAGAGTGATTTTCTAGAGGCAGAGTCCCCATAACACTTATCAAGCCATTGCTTTGCATGAACGGTATTTTTTCCTATCAAAAGACTGTGTTTAATCAACAATCGAAATTCGATTTTTTCCATTGTTTTGAAAATATCAAAAGTAGCGTCACTAAAACCACTGTAACTTATAAACTAATCTTCGAAATGTCATGAAATTTTGACATATATCGTTTGAAGGTTGGTACTTCCTATAAATCATATGGATTTTTTGAAAAGGGCGACATCTATGTGTTAGACCAAAAACTTTTCAGTCTCTGTATATATATATATATATATATATATATATATATATATATATATATATATATATATATATATATATATATATATATATAGATAACGCGGTAGTGCTGCCTCGGACGTTATTGCATTTCTGCGAACTACTACTTCCTTTGTACGTGACCAGGCCACCTTCTGCACCGTAGCCAAGGTACTATGCCGTTAATTATATTAAATGCTCAATATGTCCCCGAATTTCGTAAAAATTCCGTTTCTCACTCTCTAAAAAAATGGTTTTAATCTAAACACTTAGTATTAACCTACTTCTATCAAAATTTACACAGATGGACAAATGATATCATCAACTTGCATTATTTTCAAACGTGCCTAAGGCCCTCCAGCAAATTTAGAAAAATTACTTTTCCTTTGTGACATATGTCAAAAATGCGATGCATGATTATTTCAGGTTTAAGTTAGAAAGATGGTCTATTTATAACCAGTAACCCCATACAGTATGCTACAGTGAAGATATCATCAACGTTATTTGCTCCTAGTTAATAGCAACAATGCATTCTAATAAAAAAAATAATTCTTCATAAAATATTTACATTAAGAAAAATTAAGTATACGACCTAAATATAATCTACCTTCGTTTTACGAAAAAGGAATAAAAATGTCTCAACCCTCCCTGAACATATAAAATATCTTACTTTAACCGCGTTTTTCTCCATTTATAATTATTCATTCATAACCGACCCTTTTTCAAGAATCTACTTGTAAAAAACGACCATTTTTACATTTTCAGCACTTAAAATCTGGAAATAAGGGTTACTTTTCTTTTTTGCTTTTTATCTCTCTACCGTTAAACAATATTGCCCTTTTTCCTAAAAATAAATTTGGCATTCCCTCTACACTGAATTAGGCGTCTTGCCTCAGGAAGTTTGTTTTACTTTTTCCGAAAAAAATTTGGTCATGTTTTATTAATGGTTCAGGTAGATAAAAAAGTTATTTTTGTTACTTAAGACAGCAAATAACAATTTAGATCCGACAAGTAAAAGTTGTTTTTGCCAATTGAAAATATTTTCCTAACTTTATTTCCCTAATGAATTTATCAGAATGGTAAAGCGGAAAGCTTCCTGTTAAAAAAAAACCTGGTAAGGGGCGTATACTGGGTGTCGGTCGAATTATTTACCACGGCCGGGGGTAACTGTGTCGGTGTAAATTTATAAAACAGGAAAAATTGGCCAGTGGTATTGATTATAATGAAAACTTAAAGAATTTTTAAAATAAGTAATAAGAAAACCAGTACTCACCTCATATATACGCACGTCTAAAATAAATACGTATTTTGACTTTATAACACTAAGGAATAACTTGTAAATTAATATGTAAATAATAAGTACTTTACAGTGAGTGTTAATAACAAAAAAAAGCTGAGCAAATGCAGGACTTCGGAGGTATTTAGAACTGAAATTTGTCCTTTCACTCTACATAATATTTCTGTTAAAATTATAAAATCCAGACAATTATTCCTCGATTCGGTACGTTGAAAAAGCCGTATAGTACAATATTTACTGAACATTTCTACCTAACTCTTCTATACCGCTTTAACCTGTCGTATATTTGACTACAAATTAATATGCTTAAATTGTTCCTAACCGAAAACAATAAAAATTTTCGTATTACTAGTGAAAATACAAAAAACTTTCAAGGGACAAGTATTGCGTTAAGATATTTACCGTCCGCCCTCGGCAGCGCGCTGGGTACAGAGCCTGCCAAGTGTAGGGGAGCTAGGAGCTTGTTGTAACAGGTGAAAGGAGTAACACGCAATTTTTACTGGGAATCTGAACTCTATAAACCCATATTTTTTGTTCGATTTTATTCTTATGTCATTTGACATCACGTCATTACAGCCAGTGTCTCGCCCGACGGCGTAGTGAGTAGATGTATGCACGTGCTTCATTTTGGCTAGGTAACGTAAAAATTGATTTCGTAAAATTTGGTTTTTCGTGTATATAATTAATTAATTTAAAACTTTTAGTTTTGCGGATAGTTCCAAAATTGACTTAGTTTTATTATTCTTCAAAAAGTTTTAGCGACATAATTTTATGAAATTTTTGTTAAATGTAGCAAATTATGGTACGGGGCTTGTTGTAAAATATGTTGGGGCACATTGTAACATGCTATCAATTCAATGGCAATATCTTTCAAGACAGTGACTTTGCACCATCCTATGCCACTGATCGTCCAAATCAGACAGAAAAATTTAACGTTAGACCTTGAAAATCCAGAATTATTACAATCTGCTCGCGAAGTTGATATAAGCACTTGTGAAATTATAGGTGACATTGAAACTGCAAAAGAACCAACTCCAGGCTGTTCAGGTTTACAAAAACATTTTTCATCTTCGAAGGTTACACCTCTTCCAAAGGCTCCACCGCGGAAACAAACAGCGCATAGCAGACACAAAAGAAAATCTACTGTTTTAACTGATACACCTGAAAGGGAGCTTTAAGAAAACAATATGAAGAAAAGATGGCAAAGGGACAGAAAAAAGATGGATCAAAGGGGAAAGGAAAGGGAAAAGAAAAAGGCAAGGGTAAATCAACAAAAAAGGAAGAGGATAAAGAAAAAGTTGAAAAAAAAAAATTTGAGGTCTGATTCAGAACTTGAAAATAGGGCATTGTGTAGTTTGCTGTGAAGCCTATAGCAATTCTGATAAAGAGGAATGGGTAGAATTATGTAAAATGTGGGCACATGTGAAATGTGTGACAGGAGATACTATATCATTAATTGGTATTAATTTTTACTTTGATGAAGACTGAATTTAATCCTTATGTAGTGTCTAGTTTTAGAAGGCTGATTATTTTTTTAGATACTTGTAATGTGTTAAGTAAATGAATGTGATACAAAGTGCTACGTTGACTATAAATATAGTTTATCTAACTAAGAAATTAGTTAAACACTTAAATCTTTAATACTGATTGTTTTTATGGAAGTATGTTTTCGTCCCACTGATGAAAAATATTATAGATAATGTAAAGTGTTATATTGGTTTGGAAAATAACAAAATTAAAGCTCAAATATGTATCAAAATTTACTTTATTTCTACTGTTGCTACCTGCCCCATGGCTGTTATATCTAGCCCCAAAGACGGGACAAGTTGTACCAACGGTCTTTTTTTAAGAAAATATCTGATGTGAAAGATATATTAATAATTTTGATCTTATTCCTTTTCGGTATTTTAAAGGAATCGTTAAGTTATCGAAGACACTCTTTTAAAGCAAAAACAGCCAACAAATATTAAATTAAATTATTTTATTTTTTTTTAATTTTTACAACAAGCTCCCCTACCGATAGTCGCTGGTGCGAAATCAATGAGAGCGGCTGGATGTCATAACATCCCAGACTTTAAAAAAGGACAATAAAAGAGAAAAAAATTTAGGTAATTTATAAATAACTAAGTTTAGTAATAAAACATATTTTTTAAAAGATTTAATAGTACAGTTGTAAATTGACTGAATCATTCAAAATAGTTTCTATACATATATTCGAAAAATACAACATTTTCAATGGCTTGTGATGCCAGAACCCATTTAAAAAGATTTCATTAGTGCGAACTACATCTATTCTGCAAGTAAAATCTAAATCATTTGTAAGAAATCTGCTTCAAAGTGAGAACGTAAGTAAAGCAAATTATTATTATTACATTTTTAAGCCCCGACTTAACGATCTTTTCTTATTACTTTCTTTGCCAAAGGAAAAATCACATTCCGAGATAACTCTCTAAAGAAATGAGACATCAATTTCAAAATTGGTACATATATAATACCTAAAAAATGGGTGAAGGTTTACATGGTTTTAAAAGTAATATGGTAATTTTTTTGGCTCTTTATTGAGAAAATAAACAAATATATATTTATAATAACACATAAAGGAAGGCAAAGGGTGGGGGAGGAGATTAAAGGATTTATTTTCTATGTATAGCATTCTGTCTTTTTTGAGCTTTTGGAGTCGAAGAATTTAAAAATCAGATTATTTTTTTCCTTACTTTAAATTTTAATCCAAGAAGAGTGTGAAAGGGTGGGTTGTCATATATCGTATGGTTTCAATAGTATTTTAAGTTTTTCAAGGTTTCCTGACTGATATAACTGACAAATTTTCAGCATATTATTTATACTAAAATATATAGGAGATTAATGGGTGGGGTTAGAGGGTTTGTTTGACATATATTGCGCTATGTATCATTTCCAGAGTCCTTGGACGGTAGAAGGATGACAATTTATTACTTTTCTTGCCAAAGGAAAGGATTGTACTAGTGAAAAAATTACACTGAGATTTTTACTTTAATTTACGTTTTAGGGCTCCTAGATCACGAAAAACGTAGTCACTCATTTTCATCGGTCTATCTGTTTGTCTGTCGGTCTCTTGATACGATAACACCCAAGCGAAATGAGATATTAATTTCAAACTTGTTATATAGACAATATCTAATAAGTAGATAAAGCCTATAGTCTTTGAAGGATATTGCTTCAGCGCAAGAGGATGGAGGGGTAGGGTCGAAAATTTTAAAAGGTTTTAATTTTAATATGAAATTTTTCCTGGCTTTTTATTAAATAATAAACAATTTTACGTATAAATGTTTATATTAAAACATATAGGGGGCGAAACGGGAGGAGATTAGAAGAGATCGCTTCCTATATGTCCACCATTTTTGGGAATCTCTAGGTTATTTTTTCACTACTTTTAAGTTTAACCCAGGAAGGTTCTGATTATAGTTTAGTATTGTATAATTTCAATAATATTTTGAGATATTTAAAGGTATTTTTGTTGATGTACTCGAGAAATTATAAACATATTAATTATACTAAAGTACGTAAGGTGTTAATGGGTGGGGTAGGAGCTAATTGGGTTAATTCCTATATGTGGTGTTCTAGGTCTTTTGAGGGATTTTAGAGTCGGGGAACCTGTAAGTAAATTTATTTTTTTTGTTACTTTTAATTTTAATGGGGGAAGGGGTATAAGAGGTGGAGTGGTCAAATATTGGATGATTTCAATAGCATTATGCGAGTTTTTCTAGATTTTTGGTTGCGACAATGAATAAGTTTTAAGCATAATTATTTATTAACTATGTAATACGTAGGCTGAAAAGTTTTTGGTCTAACTATTTAAAACACATTTTTTTTGCAAAATTCGAATCTATTCATCAATATAGTCTCCTTCAAGAGCGATACAATCAGTCCAACGCTTTTCTAACCTTTCTATAAATTTCTTGTAGAAGGATTTGTCTTTGCCTTCAAAATAAGCCTCAGTTTCGGTGATAACTTTTTTACTGAAGCCAAATCTCTTTCCCGCGAGCATATTTTTGAGGTCTGCGAATAGATAATAGTCGCTGGGGGCCAAATCTGGAGAATATGGTTGATGAGGAAGCAATCCGAACTTAAATTCATGCAATTTTGCCATCGTAACTATTGACTTGTGACACGGTGCATTGTCTTGATGAAAGAGCACTTTTTTCTTGTTCATCTGGGGCCATTTTTTTTGCGATTTCTATCTTCAAACGCAACAATACCTTTATACAATATTCGCTATTGATGGTTTTTTTTTTTTTCCTTCTCAGCATAGTCAATAAGAATTATTTTATACGCATCCCAAAATACAGGGGCCAAAACTTCCCAGCCGGCTATTGTGTCATTGGTCGCTTCGGGCGGCTTTCATCGGTTGCTGTCCACTAGCTGACAGCCGATTTAATTCCGGTATGTAGTGGTGGATCCATGTTTACCATTGTCACATATCGCGTGAAAAAAATCCTTTTTGTTGCGCTTAAACAGGTCCAAACAGAGCTCGAAATCATCAACACGTTGTTGTTTTTGGTCCACTGTGAGCAAAACGCGGTACCCATTTCGGACAGAGCTTCTTCGTGCCCCACTATCTTCATGCAAAATATGACTAATACGTTCTTTTGATATCTTTAGGATATCAGCTATCTCATGCAATTTCACTTTACGGTCACCTCATTTGGGCGTCCAGAGCGTTCAGCATCATTTGTATCTGTACGACCACGTTTAAATTCACCATACCAGCGAATAATCAGTGATTTTCCAGGGGCAGAGTCCTCGTAATACTTATCCAGCCATTGCCTTGTTTGAAAGGTATTTTTTTCCATCAAAAAACAGTGTTTAATGAACACACTAAATTCGATTTTTTCCATTGTTTTGAAAATAACAAAAGTTGCGTCACTAAAACCATTGTAACTTGTAAACTAATTGTCGAAATGTCATGAAGGTTGGTACTTCTTAAAAATCGTATGAATTTTTTGAATAGTCTCAGACCAAAGACTTTTCAACCTACGTATTATAATTATGCAACGTATCAAAGGTGAGGAAGGGAATTAGCAGGGTGATTTCGTATTTATTGTATTGTAGGTATTATTCAGGGTCCCTTGGGTCAATAGTGGGGGGGGGGGGGGCCAGCTATTGCATTATGGTTTTACTATTTGCAATATTAACAGGAGGAAAGAGACAGTAATCATTAAATATTTTATGGTTTTAATATCATAAGAATTTTGCCGGCTTTTTGATAGGGATAATTTAAATAAACTAAGCTAATCATTTATAGTAAAAGATATATAAGGCGAAAGAAATGGGGTAGAAGATTATAAGGGTGGTTGCACATATATCATAATATATTTCTATTTCAGTGTGCTTGTTTTTTTTTTATTCCAAATTTTAACAGAAATAGTATGTAGAAGGGATTGAGATCTGGTTATAGGGTAATCTAAAAAATGTTAACTTGATTATAGAAAAGGTTTTAGAAACACAGACAGTTAAATTGATCGAAACTTATTTATCTCTGGCAGAGTAAGTAAATTACTGTTTTTACGTCCCTTGCTAAAAGGAAAAAATTACCCCTTCCATTTTCACTTCTCTTTATGTTTTCATGTCCTTACGTCGCGAGAAATATATGTTCTCAATTCCATCAGTCTGTCTAGCGGATTGAAAAGCTGTCGGTCTGTTGAAACCATAATGCTCGAAAGAAATGATGTTACAATATTTGAAATAAGGATAAAACCTATAGTTTTTGAGCTATGTCGTTTAAACGAAAGAGAGTAAAAGTGGTGGGTGTCGATATGTTATATCACTTTACTCATATTATGGAAATTTACTTTGTCTTCACTTGAGAAAGCCGAATTTAGTACTTATTGTATAACTGCATGTTTACAAGATAAGTACTAGGTAAATCACTTTATCATTTTTTTTATTCCCATTTTTCATATTGTCATTCTTGTTATAATTTTTTTTTGGCTTCATATAAATATTTAAATACATCTTATCAAAATGTAAAACAAAAATTTTAATGTCTTTTTACCAATATTAGCAAGAATTTCCATAGCTTGTAAGAAAGTAAATTCTATTGTATATTTACATATTTTGGAAAATCAGTTTTATAATAATTTTTACAAAAGGATATCTTAGAAAGTAAACTGAAAAATATTTTTCTATGCAGCAAAATGCTGATATTGTTTTAAAACGTCGTCACACTTAAGCCAAGCACATATAAATAAAAACAAACACAAATAAAATAACTTTTAACAACCTGCTAATATTACATAGTAAGCTCCAAATGTTTCTGAAATAACAGTGTTTAAGAGGTGATAGAATCAAATAATCATTCTATTTTTCGATATGACCACCATTAATTTCGACACATCTATAATATATATAAAATGCGACGTCTCTCTGTCTGTCTGTCTGTCTGTCCGTTAGTGCACTTATCACGGGAGAACCACTTATCCGATTTACGTACTTTTTTTTTAAACATACATATGTTCTCTGGCCAGGTTATAGGCTATATTTTATTACGATAGGTGGCATAAGGAAAGAGCAGTGACGTAAAATAGTGAATGAAGTCGGAAAAAAGTTTGCCGCTAGCGCGTTCCCTTGCAATACACAGACTAAACCGTTAAATATGGAACAATATTATGTAGCAGAGAATATCTATAATCTATAGTCTATAATATATATAAAATGCAATGTCTCTCTGTCTGTCTGTCTGTCCATTAGTGCGTTTATCACGCGAAAACCACTTATCCGATTTACGTGTTTTTTTTTTAATTCATACATATATTCTTTGGCCAGGTTATATAATAATAATAATCTATATCTATAATATATATAAAATGCAACGTCTCTCTGTCTGTCTGTCTGTCCGTTAGTGCACTTATCACGGGAGAACCACTTACCGATTTACGTATTTTTTTTTTAAAAAACATATATATGTTCTCTGGCCAGGTTATAGGCTGTATTTTATTACGATAGGTGGCATAAGGAATGAGCAGTGACGTAAAATAGTGAATGAAGTCGGAAAAAAAGTTTGCCGCTAGCGCGTTCCCTTGCAATACACAGACTAAACCATTAAATATGGAACAATATTATGTAGCAGAGAATATCTATAATCTATAATCTATAATATATATAAAATGCAATGTCTCTCTGTCTGTCTGTCTCTCCATTAGTGCGTTTATCACGCGAAAACCACTTATCAGATTTACGTGTTTTTTTTTTCAATTCACACATATATTCTTTGGCTAGGTTATATAATAATAATAATCTATATCTATAATATATATAAAATGCAACGTCCCTTTGTCTGTCTGTCTGTCCGTGAGTACGCTTATCCCTCGAGAACCAATTATCCGATTTACGTGATTTTTTAAATTCATACGTATGTTCTCTGACCAGGTTATAGATATATATTTTATTACATCTATAATATAAAATAAAACGTATCTCTGTCTGTCTGTCTGTCTGTCCATTAGTGCGCTTATCACTGGAGAACCACTTATCCGATTTTCATCCTTTTTTTTTTTAAAACAGACATATGTTCTCCGGCCAGGTTATAGGCTCTATTTTATTACGATAGGTAGCATAAGGAATGAACAGTGACGATAATAGTGAATGAAGTCGGAAAAAAGTTTGCCGCTAGCGCGTTCTCTTGCAATACACAACCTACACCATTAAATATGGAATAATATTATGTAACAGAGAATATCTATAATCTATAATATATATAAAATTCAATGTCTCTCTGTCTGTCTGTCTGTCCATTAGTGCGTTTATCACGTGAGAACCACTTATTCGATTTATGTGTCTTTTTTTAAATTCATTCATATATTCTTTGGTCAGGTTATATTAATAATAATAATCTAGAACTATAATATATATAAAATGCAAGGTCTCTCTGTCTGTCTGTCTGTCTGCCCGTTAGTGCGCTTATCAATGGAGAACCACTTATCCGATTTACGTGTTTTTTTTAAACATACATATATTCTCTGGCCCGGTTATAGACTATATTTTATTACGTTAGGTAACATGAGGAATAAGCAGTGACGATAGTAGTGAATCAAATCGGAAAAAAGTTTGCCGCTAGCGCGTTCTCTTGCAATACACTGCTTAAACCACTAAATATGGAACAATATCATGTGGCAAAGGATATCTATAATATATATAAAATGCAACGTCTCTCTGCCTGTTTGTCTGTTTGTACGCTTATCACTGTATAACCACTTTTCCGATTTACGTGCTTTTTTTAAACATGCTAAACCATTAAATATGGAACGATATCATGTAGCAATGAATATCTGTAATATATATATACATATATATATATATATATATATATATATAATGCAACGCCTCTCTGTCTGTCTGTCTGTCCGTTAGTGCGCTTATCACTGGAGAACCACTTATCCGATTTACGTGCTTTTTTTTTAAAACATACATATGTTCTCCAGCCAGGTTATAGGATATATTTTATTACGTTAGGTGACATAAGGAATAAGCAAGTTTGCCGCTAGCGCGTTCTCTTGCAATACACTGCCTGAAGCATTTAAATATGGTACAATATCATGTAGCAAAGAATAAAATATATATAAAATGCAACGTCTCTCTGTCTGACTGTCTGTCCGTTAGGGCGCTTATCACTTGAGAACCACTTATCCGATTTACGTGTTTTTATAAATTTATACATATGTTCTATATAATATGATATACGCCTAAATAATGGGAGATAAGGTGAGATAATGGGAGATAAGGAGAAATAATGGGAGATAAGGAGAAATAATGGGAGATAAGGAGAAATAATGGGAGATAAGTCGAGATAAGCCTCGATAATGGGAGATAAGCTGTGATAATGGGAGATAAGTATAAATAATGGGAGATAAAGAGAAATAATGGGAGATAAGTAGAGATAAGTCTAGATAATGGGAGTTGTGGTGAGATAATGGGAGAGAAGGAGAAATAATGGGAGATAAGAAGAAATATTGGGACATAAGTCGAGATAAGCCTAGATAATGGGAGATAAGGTGAGATAGTGGGAGATAAGGAGAAATAATGGGAGACAAGGAGAAATAATGGGAGATGAGCAGAAATAAGCCTAGATAATGGAAATTATGTAGAGATAATGGGAGATAAGGAGAAATATTGGGAGATAAGGGGATATAATGGGAGATATTTTATTACGTTGGGTAACATAAGGAATAAGCAGTGACGATAGTAGTGAATCAAACCCACGCGAGCGGAGCCGCGGGCCCGGCTAGTTAAAAATAAATATTTAACTAATGAATTTTTAATATCTTATAAAGTTTTTGGATGTAATACCTTAAAAACGCATTAGTGCACTAAAAAAAGGTCAAAATAATGATGAGATAGGCACAGTTTAGATACAGCAATATTATGATTTTGTTCTCTCTGGGGTATCACCAGGAGTATTTGGCTCTCGAAAACTTTGTTTGTAAACCATTCAAGTTTTTAAAACGTGTTTTTTTAGCTTAAAATGTGAATAAGTCCAGTTATATAAGTCCGATCGAGATAAGCAAAAAACTAAACTGTTCGTAATGAAATTTCCAACAAATCCTCGTAGGTTTAAAATCGTACAAATGTGTACATAACTTACAACATGGAAAAAATAGAGAGAAATCTGTATTTTTTCATTTTATTCTGCAGGTCGACTAAGTGAACCGATTGGCTTGAAACTTTCAGAAAATATGTGTTTTGTTATAACAAAAATACCTTAAAATTTCGATACAAAAATATTGAACCCAGTGTGAGTGTGCACAATTGAATTTGTTATATAAAATTTGAATTGCCCGCCATTTTATGCTATCTAGTCCAAAATGGATCTTTTTTTTCCAAACTTTAGATCTCGAAGTTAGCTTTCCGATGCCATTTAATTTTTTTTTTTTTTTTGAGTAATTTTAACTAGTTTTTTTTTTCTTTTACATTTGTTTATTAATCAAATAACAAGAATTGTCATTTTGAAAAAAAAAAATTGTTAACGAAAATAAAATTTTTCTTCGTTAAAAACAAAGGTCTCGCGATTGCTCTACTAGATGTTGTTATTTCATCAATAAACAAATTAAAAAAAAATAACCGGTGAAATGCAAGTTGAACTTGCGCAATTAGTGTTCCGTACGTTGATTGCTTTTAAAACAAAAAATTTTGTTAGAGAGGTATAAAATGATCAGTGACTTCACAAAACACAACCCAAATAAGTTTTCAACAAAGTTTGTTTCTAATCTTTACTGAAATCTCATGACCTTGAAATTTTTGTTTTTTTATATACCAGATAAATTATTAAACTCGTGATAATTTTCGTTCAATCTACACCCCGTGGAGAATATTCCAGAATTTTTTGATAAGTACTTTTCGAGATAAAGCTGGGGGACAGCGATTTTTCGCGATTTTTTAAAAATAACACAAAGAAAAGTGCGCGCAAGTATTACATTATATATATATTTTACTCGTGTTTTCACAAGCTTTCATTTGACACCACACTCGATGACCTAGTAAAATTTTTTTTTTAATTTCCGATTTCACCCCCCAAAACTAACCGCTTAAGTCAAAATTTAACTTTCAACACTACATGATTCTGATGAAGCCATCAATTCCTATATTATTACCAAATTTCAACTTTCTATGTCAAATAGTTTCGGAGAAAATCGGGTGTGACAGAAAGACAGACAGACAGACAGACACCGAAGTGATCTTATAAGTGTACGGAACACCAAAAAAAAATTGAAAAAAAAAAAAAAGATCCATTTTGAGCCAAATGGCATAAAATGGCGGGCAATTTGAATTTTAAATAACAAATTTAATTGTGCTCACTGAGTTAAATATTTTTGAACCAAAATTTCAGGGTATTTTTGCTATAACAAAAGGCATATTTTCTAAAAGCTTCAAGCCGATCGGTTCACTTAGTCCACCTGTACATTAACTCACGAAAATCATAAAGTGGTAAGTATTTGTTATTTTATACTCCAATTGTTTAGCTAAAATTATATATATTATATACAGCTATATCAAAATATAGCACAAATTTATGTTTGACAAAAAAGTAACTATTACGGGTACTAACTGTTTTTAAAAAAGTACCATTATTTCCTACATGCCACTCTTAAAGATTTCGGATTACAAATATGGGTTCCAGTTGCTTGGCTTCGTTAATAAAAGAGTTAATTAGGATGTCTTTATAGAACTAAGGATTGGCGTTTAATTATGACATTGAAGATAGAAGAATGATATTGAATATATAACGAAAATAATGATAAAATAATATAGCATGTACTTGTACTGCATCGCTGGGGCAAATGTCTATGTGCCGGGGAAAAATTTCTATTAGCCTGTGACGAATTTCTACATCCCATTAAAAATGTTTGGAGTTAAGGTTAAATACGTTTTTACTACTTTATGCGAAATGCCTAAAATAAGAAGCAAAATTGACAATATTGTGCCAGATAAAATCTCTCAGACACTCTTCAGCTATCTTAAAGGTAGAAAAAAGTGAAAGTCACTGACAGAAGGTGATATGAAAGCATAGAGAAAAACTCCATGTTTTTGTTAACACGGTTTCGGTTTATGTAAAACCTTTTTATACCTCTACAAAGTGAGACAAAAAGATTATTATTTGAATAATAGGTGAAACTATATATATTCGTTAAACGCATTGGAACAAAGCTTAAAACTTTATATATTATTATTATTATTACTTTCTTGTCATAGTTTCAATTATTATTTGGAATAAAATATTTAATTTAAATTAAAAAATATATCTTCTATTCTAAAAAATCAGAAATATTCAAAATATACTCGTAACATATTTGTTGTTGTTAACTGGAAGGAATCTGAAAATAACTTGCAACTCCACATATATACGAAGCCAAGCCTCTAACTCCCTTCCACTCCAAGATCGTATTTCTAACGTCGAGATACGAAGAAGATCAAAAGTGACGGATGTAATACAGCGAATATGTATAATAAGGTGGAATTGGGCGGGGCATATCACAAGGATGAATGATAACAGATGGATGCACCGTATGGTTGAATGGAGGCCTAGAGAGTATAAAAGAATCAGAGGTAAACCACAGAAAAGATGGATGGACACCATAAAAAGATTAGCGAGACACAACTGGGTACAAAAAGAAAACATGTATGAAGGTCAGCTTGTTACTGCTCATACAACGCTATATGGTATATATACGAGTATATATATATATATATATATATATATATATATATATATATATATATATATATATATATATTTATATATATTATATATATATATATATATATATATATATATATATATATATATATACATATATATATATATATATATATATATATATATATATATATATATATATATGTATATATATGTATATATATATTGTAACATTACTTCTTTTCATCTTTGTATCGAGCAGTGTATTTCGCAGAATTTTCTAGCCGCTCGTGGTACAGTGTGCAGTGCGGGTTTCCGACCGAATCTATCGAATTCGTAGTACGCCGCGATTGGTGAAATGTTTGTTTCCCGGAAGTAGGCCATTTTAGAGACAGAGTTCTCACGGCTTATTTAAGGGTCCGGAGAACGCAGATCTATGCTTTTTTCCACCGAGCCGCCGAGGTGGGTTTCCTCCAACCAAGCCGCAGCCAGGCTTTGCCCATCAAGCCGCAGTAGAGGCTTATGACAATATTTTCGAGAGCCAAGTTAAGTACGAGTTTTTAACGTAAAGCCGTAGTGGGCTTTGTGTGTTTTTTTACATGGAGTAGCCGAAGTAGGCTCTTCTCATCGTGAAGCCATACTGATAAGTTAGTGATGGAATGTGTGAAAGCGGTTTTGTGTTCAATTTAAGGACAAGAAGCCCGTAGGAAAACCGTAAGTCACCAGAACATACATCAGTAGATCTATTTCCCGCAAATAAGTGTTTTAACATCGACTTGAACTGATAAATCGTGAAGTGAATATCACGACTCTTCGATTTCGGGTGTAGTAAAGTTTTAGAAGTAAAATGTCTGATTTAGGAACTCTACTTAGTAATAACTACTTTTTAGGCTAGAATTTTTGTAATTCTTGGACTGCAAGGGTTAGAACTTTTAATTTAAAATCATGAATAAATTTTCTTTTTGTTGATTAAAGCTAGTGATTCACTGTACACCTATCTTTCTTTTTAGGATAAGAAGGGTTGTACCAGACTAATTCTTTTTATTAACAACTGTATAACACTTCAGTGTTTTTTCATTTTTTTTTTAGCTGAAGTTAGATCCTTTCTATTTTAAAATGAATGGTGCCCAAAAAATAGTACAACTAAAGTTTTTTAACCATAAAAAAATAATTCCAAAAAGACGTACAACAATTATCTCTTACCCATATTTCTCTACCAAGGAAAACTGAGCTAGTGTTTGTTTAATTTCTTTAGTTCTTTTAAAATCTTTGTTCACTCAATTCATTCTCAGAAATTAAAAAGAGGCTGCAAGAAAATTGCGCCCAAGCGTGGGACAAAACCAATTTTCACAGAGTACAAAATGACGCTGTTAACGCGGGGCTTTTGGAATTTTATTTTTTAAGGGGTTCAGTGTACTAGCTTTCGAACAAAGTAAAAGCTCTAACTTTTCAGATATTTTTTATTTCATAAGGTTTATTAAACGAAACTACACTATAGCAATAAGACAAAAGCAGGAAATTTGAAGGAATATTTATTTCAATTTATCTGATGGTGGTATAGATATTTGAATTTTGTCAATTGACTCTAATTTAAGTGATCCCTACTTTTTTCTTAAAAGCTAGCTTTATAGTTCAGATTGGCGGATGTGCTGGTCTACTTTAATTTTGCACTGTTGAATTTACTTACTTTGCGGACAACTGAAGAAAAAACTGTACTTTTTTTCTCACCGATGTTTTGCATGAATATTAAAAATACTTTGTTTATACGAAACGGTATTTAGAGATTTTTTTATAGAAAATTCTTAAGATATTTAGTAAAGGAATTTTAATACAAGGCGATACTTAGAAATTTTTTTGAAATTGTTGAAGATTTTTTAAATGTTTGGTAAAGAAGTTTACATATTTTAGTTGTCTTTACATGATTTTATTTTGACTATTGGGAGCATAGGAAAAATATTTTTACGACTTTTTAAACAATTCTTTTAAATTTTATAATCTAGATACATTTATCATGGAAGCCTTCAATTTTAAAGTCAATCACCTACTGGAATATGAATTAGACTATGAACTGAAAATCCGTCGTACTTTCTCAGAACGTCCGGTCGCGGATAAAAGAAAGATTCTAACGAGGATCTTAAGTAAAGAAATTAATGAGCCCGGAAAAAAAACGATAAAGATAGGGGATGACACTCTGTCTATTAAAGAGGAAACGGCTGGTATCGAAAAGAGTTTAAATTCTATCCAAAACTTAATCGATAGTTATGACGGCGATCCAAATGATTCACTTGTACACCGGGTTAAGTCACGTTTATCGCATGTAGCGGGTCGCGTACAAAGAGTTCCCATGCCGGATGACGAAGAGGAAGCGTCGAAGTTTTCCAGATATGTTCAGGAAACAATAGCTACGTGTGTGCTCATGGAAGCAAATCTTGCAGAAAAGATAGCTCCTGGTCATGCGTTACCACAGTTGCCTATTACAACCCCAGTCATAAATGTACCAGCTCCAATCGTGAATTGCGCAGCCAGAAATATTCCTGTCAGCGAATGGCAATTGAAATTTAATGGAGACTCAAAGAGACTCTATCCTTTTTTGGAGAGGCTGACTGAAATAGCTCAAGCTAGGAAAGTATCGGAAGATGAACTTTTCAGCTCTGCTGTTGAATTCTTCACTGGCGATGCCTTCACTTGGTTCAGAAGCATAAAATCAAGTGTCAACGACTGGCATTCCTTGGTAGATAGGCTAAAGAAGGATTTCTTGCACTGTGATGAGATGAAGAATTGTGGTCGGAAATAAAGAGGAGGCTACAAAAGAAGAATGAGTCCACTGTGATTTTTATTGCCCACATGGAATCTTTATTTGGTAGGTTATCCACCAAGCCTCTGGAAAGTACCAAAGTTAAATTTATACGTAGGAATATTCTGCCTAGCTTCGTCAATCGGTTAGCTCTACTAGATATTAATTCGGTAGCCGAACTCGCCGGGTTATGTAGAAAACTTGAAGAGTCCGATTATTTGTTGGAAAAGAGCAGACCAAAGGGCGAAACTAATATACATCAAGTAGAGTATAATCCAAATGGCCGAAGTGGAGTCTCGACAAATAAAGTTGGGAATGTAAATCGGAACTCTAGGAGTCACCGGAAAACAGGTAAAAGAAAAGATAGTGATTCTAAAATTAGCGACACTGCAGCTAAAGTGAATGACAAGTCGGTTTCACCTAAGGCAATTTTCACGTGTTGGAATTGCAAAGGTCCGAATCACACTTACCAAAGTTGTACAGCACCTAAGAGGGTATTTTGTTTCAAATGTGGAACAACTGGTGTGAGACTAGCATCATGCCCCAAATGTACAAAAAACGAGTAAGGACGGTATATTACCGAGGCGGATATACTAAGTCCAACAAAAAAGCCTCTAATCACTCGGCTAAGTCACAAGCTCACGTTCGCAGTAAAGCCCCTAATCCAAAACGTTCTAGAAACACGGACGAACAAAAATATTCCAATAGATCAGATTGGACTAAATGGTTACAAAAAGTTTCAGATTTTTTTTTAAGTCTAATAAAAGTTCTCCTTCTCAAGTTAAAACTCCTGCTTCTCCAAATGGTCACATGTCTCCTTTATTCGGGCATAAATATTTAGATAACAGACCGCATATAAAGATAAATCTATTAGGTGTCCATTTCTCGGCTTTATTTGACTCTGGTGCAAATACCTCCGTTGTAGGTCAGAATGGTATTAAATTTTAAGTCGTTTAAGTATAAAAATATGCCATGTCAAAAATAGAAGAGTTACCACTGCAGATGGCAGCCGTCTAAAAGTTTTAGGTACGGTTGAGTTGCCGCTAGTCTGCAATGGTCATTGTTTAGTAATCTCTGCTCTAGTAGTACCTTCTTTATCACATACTTTGGTTTTAGGATGTGATTTTGCACAAAAATTCGGAATTTTAGTAAATTTTAAAGATAATTCGTGGTATCCACAGTCCCTAGAAGTCAATTCTCATACAAGTTTTAAAGATTGTTATTCAGAAAGTTCTTTAGAAAACCTTTTCTCGCGTCTATGTACCCTAGATGATCTCTCGCGGACGGAACGCTTAAAGGCAGAAAAAGTAATAAGCTCTTTCAAGGAAATAAGTAGTAAAGATAGGTTAGGCCGAACGAATAAAATCACCATGTCTATAGATACGGCTGATGCCAGTCCTGTAAAGACAAGGCCCTTCGCCATGTCTCCGTACATGTCAAAAGTATTAAATAAAGAGTGAGACGAAATGTTGAAACTCGGAGTGATTGAAGAATCAAACAGTCCTTGGTGTTCTCCAATCTTATTGGTGAAAAAGGCCGATGGACAGTATCGTCTATGCTTTGACGGTAGAAAGCTCAACGAGGTCAGCAAATTTGATAACTATCCATTACCGAACATCGACAGAATTTTGACATCACTCAGGAATGCTAAGTATGTATCCTCGATAGACCTTAGAAAGGCTTTCTGGCAAATTCCTTTAGACAAATCCTCTAAGGAAAAGACCGCTTTTGCAGTAGTAGGCCGAGGTCTATTTCAGTTCGTCACTATGCCGTTTGGTCTAAAGAACGCTGCTCAAACTCAGCAACGTTTAGTGGACGCTATATTTGGTCGAAATATGAGCCACATATTTTTACCTATCTCGATGATATTTTAGTAACATCGGAAGACTTCGAATCGCATATTCGCTTACTTAAAGAAGTAAAAGATAAATTGAAAGAGGCCGGACTGACGATAAATTTGAGCAAATGTGATTTTTTCAAAACTTCTCTAAAGTTTTTAGGCTATATTGTAGGCTCAAATTCCTTGCGTACCGATCCGGATAAAGTAGCAAGCATGGTTAATTATGCGAGACCTACTAATACTACGGAAGTTAAGCGTTTCGTAGGAATGTGTTCATGGTATAGACGTTTTATTGAGAATTTTTCTACGCCCCTGTTGTCGCCTATTAATGATCTTTTGAAAGGACGAAAAAAAGGACAATCGATAGATTGGACAAAGGCAGCCAGAAAGATCTTTTATAAAGATTAAAGAGCTATTGGTTTCAGCTCCAATTTTATCCCAACCAGATTTTTCCCAACAGTTTTATATTTCTAGTGATGCTTCTAATACCGGTTTAGGGGGCGTCCTAACACAGAAAATCAATGGTGAGGAAAGAGTGATAGCATATGCCAGTAGAACTTTATCAAGGGCTGAACGTAACTATTCGGTTGTTGAAAAAGAATGTTTAGCAGTACTCTTTAATATCGAGAAGTTTAGACCTTACATAGAAGGTGTTCCTTTCACGGTCATAACAGATCATTATAGTTTATTGTGGCTTAATTCTATTAAAAACCCTAGTGGCAAACTAGCGCGTTGGGCGATTAGGCTGAGACAACATACGTTTAATTTAATTCATAGAAAAGGGGTCCACAATGTTATTCCTGACGCTTTGTCAAGAATCCCAGATCATACAGTGGACGAAAACAGTCTTAATGCACAGATTGGCGTAAGAATTGATACAGTTGATATAGATCGCATTGATCCATGGTACGATAATTTACGGCAGCAAATTAAAGAATTTCCTCAAAATTTTCCGCAGTGGAAGGTGGAAAATGATTTCGTGTACAAATTTATCCCAAACCAGTTGCCTTTAAAAGTTAATGTACCCGAGTGGAAAATACTAGTTCCTAAACCACAGAGAGAGGAAATTATAGACATGTGTCATACTCCTCCTACTTCTGGTCATTTTGGTTTTTATAAAACTCTTCACAGGGTTCAGGAACAGTATTATTGGCCAAAAATGCGTTTTGATATCTTAAAGTTTGTGAGGACTTGTGAAGTATGTGGAGCGCAGAAATCTCCAAATACACTACCTATGGGACTGATGGGAAAAGAGAAAACGGTTAATTACCCTTTTTAAGTCATAGCAGCTGATCTAGTAGGCCCATTCCCACGTTCAAAAAAGGGAAATAAATGGCTTCTCGTGGTTTCTTGCTGGTTTACAAAGTATACCATGCTATTTCCTTTGAAAAGCTCTAAAGCTGAATATATAGAGAGAATTTTGGAAAATAATGTCTTTCTAATCCACGGTGTTCCATCGCTCTTGATATGCGATAACGGTACTCAGTTTACCTCTAAGAGTTTTAAGAGCTTAAGTGAAACTTATGGTTTTAACATCCGTTTTAATCCCGTGTACTCTCCACAATGTAATTTTGTTGAACGTAATAACCGAACAGTCGGGACCGCTTTAAGAAGTTACGTTGATTCACATGACACTTGGGATAGAGATATTTCCAAAATTCAACAAGCTATAAATACCGCAAGACACGAAGTAACAGGGTTCACACCGTCTTTCTTAGTTTACGGCAGACATATACCTCTATCTGGATCGTATTATAAAAATTTAGATTTGGATGTCAATGTTGACAGCGAAATAATTCCGGGTAACAGGGGTGCGTACGCCGAAAATTTAAAGGGTTTAAAAGATATTTTCACCGACGTGCGTAGTAGGATACATAAGGCTTATGAACGGAACAGTAAGTCTTACAACCTTAGAAAAAGGGATTTTTCCTTTAAAATAGGTGATCACGTTTGGCGAAAAAATAAAATTCTTTCCAGTGCAGCTGATAAATTCACATCTAAGTTGGTACCTAAGTATGTGCATTGCGTGATAAGAGAAAAGATTTCAGACTTAGTTTATGGTTTAGTTAATTTAGATGGGACTAAAGTAGGACGATGGCATATTAAAGACTTAAAACCATTCAATGAACCTAACCCTAGTGAAAGTTTGTCAGAAGAAGAATAATTTATATTTACATTATCTTAATTGCTTTACTTTATTTTTTTTTGATGTTGCTCTGTAGAGGTGACGACCTCGTTTTTTTGACTGTTATAAAAGTTGAGCAGAGTATAGCTTACTTTTATTATTTTTTTTGCTAAGGTTTTGGGTACTGATCATATCCAAACTTAGGTTGATGGTGGTTGATGTTTAGCATCGACTCAGCTGTTGCGAGCTTGCGAAGGAGTCACACTCAGGATATATCATAAGATTGGTATGTCGGTGGTCGCGGGATTTGATTTGCTTATGACCCCAAATAATACCCAATTCTTGACACTTGGGAGCGAAATCTTGATAAGAGGCAATCCAAAGTGATCTTGAGTTAGGACTAGCGCAAGATGTAGCTCGTGTAGTATGATGTTGAGTCAAAAGATTTTTTTATGAGCAATTTCAAAGTTTGTTACCCGAGTGGGTGTATTTTTATTACCTTAATGGTATATTTTGGGTGCAATTAAGAGTAAATTGATTTTGGTTTATCCAGTAAGTCTAAGACTTGGATTAATTTGATTTAGATCTTCTTCTGAATTGACAAACTGAGGGTACTTTCTATTCTTTTCAGGGCCGTTTAAACGTTACCTTTGAGTCACTAATTTTTTTAAAAATTTTTTTGCATGGACTCATAGGCGTATGATGAGTTTTTTCGGTCTACTATCAGATGGATAGGAAATTGAAGTCCTGCAGGAGAACTAAAGGCTGATCATTTACAGGAGATGGGAGCAGAGTAAGACAGTCGTTTCACAAAAAAATGATCAAAATCTGATACCGAGATGAGAACCTTGTCAAGAGTGGCTAAGCGCAGTGAAGGAAGATTCCTAACCGAATTTTTAGATTTCCAAGAGGTAATCTAGAAGTTTGGGCTGACAGAAAACGGTTATGCCTGATACCTGTAGCAGTTTCTTCTAGAGGCTATTGTCTAGGGAGACGATTAACACCATGATCGAATATTTTAGCTGTCAACGATGTTTTCTTCTTGTTTCTGATTAAGCTGGAAAAGCTCTTGTCGTCTTCAAAAGTTTTGTTGCATTGCCACCGAAAAATAGAGAAATTTTTGCTTCATGTAGCTTTTTAAGCTCATTTTCGTTGTTTGGAAATTTCCGTTAGAAGCTTGGTTAAGTTAACCTTGTAAACCTTTTAGGTTGTATCCCATGAGTTATCTGTTTTTACAGGCTGTGATGCACCGGGTGCTAACAGATGCCGTTACGACGTTTGGCAGGGAGTTAGTCTTCCTGAGGAACAGACTGATTGGAAGGGTAGTCTATGGGGGGCGAACGTTTGACCTTTGGGACCTTTAGAGGATTTGTTAATCAATGGTTATTTCTATTTGAGCCAAAGGAGAGCCTAGCTACTGTAGTCGACCTCAGCTCCAATTAGCCTATTAGTGGTGACAGGCTGTTGGCAGTAGTGTGTTTCGGAACACCCTATTGATTAATTTTTTTGACTTATGGTGGTGTGGTAGACACCGTTTTAGTTTAGTGGATGCTATAATCTACTCCCTTTTGTTGGTGGACACCAGGGTCACCATTTCCGTATTTTATTGTCTCCACCTTTCAGTATATCGTGGTTAGGTGTCTGTCTCCTGTTATGTGGGATGGATTAAATTCTTTTCGTTGTTGTTCTAGGGCGAGACCAGTACACGAGGGTTCTTCATGCAACTTGAAGAAGCGCAATGCTGGTTAAGTTTTATATCTCTGTGTAGCCACCCTGAAGAATGACGGAGGGCGTTTTTTTCTGGCTCATGTTTCTAGGCAGATTTGCCACTTTGGTGCGATGTGCCGAAGATTTGATTAGCTTTTGCTAAGAGCTTTCACCAAGCTCGATATGGAGTTATCATAACCAAGAGTTTGGGATTTGAACTCCTGTATATGTTTCTGTATATATTTCGGTGTATATTGGTTGCCTGAGGGCATGTGCTCAAAATGAGTGATTTTGAGTCGTTTTGTTTATGGACTCCTACATATAAAATTGTGATTTTAGGGAGGTCCTATTTCGAGACTTGCAGTCTCATATAGTTATTTTGGGAATGTTTCCTTGAATGTTAGTTGCGCGCGGACTAATCATTCGTTCTTTGTGAACATTGCTTTTTGAAGCAGGATCATTCAGGTTAGTGAATTTTAGCCTTTATAGCTATTCACTGTGTTTAGGGTGAATTTTAGCTTTTACAGCTATTCACTGTGCTTATAGTGATATTGTTAGCTGCTCACTATGTTAATGGCGAGATTGTTCTTTTAGAACGCAGACTTTGTGTAGTCGAGGACTATTTACAGAGTGTTTTCTTGGCGAGGAGCCGAGGTTTTTTCTGGCGATATACCAGAGTGTTTTCTTGGCGAGGAGCCAAGGTTTTTTTCTGGCGATATACCAGAGTGTTTTCTTGGCGAGGAGCCGAGGTTTTTTCTGGCGATATACCAGAGTGTTTTCTTGGCGAGGAGCCGAGGTTTTTTCTGGCGATGTACCAGAGTGTTTTCTAGGCGTTGAGCCGATGTTTTTTCTGGCGATATACCAGAGTGTTTTGTTGGCGATGAGCTGACGTGTTTTCTGGCGATCAACCAGAGCGTTTTCCCTGGCGATTTTAGCATGTCTGGATGTCTTAGGACGTCGACATTGCGCTGTAGAGTGCGATTATTTTCTGAGTGCGACTAGTAGTGATACTAGATTTGGAATGTTCTCTTAGCGGTGAGCTAGAGCATTGATGGCGATTTTTCCCGAGCGTTTGTCTGGAGTTTCATCCAGATTTTTTCTTAGCCTTGTGCTAAATGGTCTTACAAGACTTTTTCCTTTTAGTGTTAGTGTTTGCACTAGAATCTTTTATTTTTTTATTTTTCTTTATTTAAGAATTTTTTCTAAATTTCTTTTGCTGAAGTAGAAAATTTTCTGACAATCCTTAAACTATTTTAAGGGGGGTGTTCATATTTTGTTTCAGTTCACCTTTTTTTTGATTTAGACAAGAGTCTAGACAAAGTTATATTTTTTTTTGTTTTGGTAACAATAATAGAGCTGATTCTTTTATATAAGAAGACCACTATTGTTACTTTGGAAAGGTATTTCTTATGTTCCATGCAAGGATTTTTATTTACTTTTTGATGTACTTAACCTTAGTGCTTAATTAAGTTAAGTCTAGTTATAAGATTCTTGTGATCATGCAAAGACATTTTCATTTGGTTTTCATTGTACTTAATATTAGTGCTTAATTAAATTAAGTCTAGTAGTAAGGTCCGAAGATTGTAATTTTGTTTTAAGTTTTGACCTTAGTATTAAGTGACAGTGTACCACTTTGTACCTTTTTTTTGATGAATAGGCTTAGTTTAATAGACTAATGTAGTCTATTTCTTTTTGGAAGGGGGTAAATGTAACATTCATTTTTTCCTAGATTTTAAGAGCATGAAATGTTACTGATTTTTGGCTTTACAATGTACTTCTTTTCATTTTTGTATCGAGCAGTGTATTTAGCAGAAATTTCTAGCCGCTCGTGGTACAGTGTGCAGTGCGGGTTTCCGACCAAAAATTCGTGGTACGTCGCGATTGGTCAAATGTTTGTTTCCCGGAAGCCGGATTTTTAGAGAGAGAGTTCTCACGGCTTATTTAAGGGTCTGCAGAAAGCAGATCATGGCTTTTTTTCATCTAGCCGCCGAGAGGGCTTTTTTCCATCGAGCCGCCGAGAAGGCTTTTTTTCCATCAAGCCGCCGAGAAGGCTTTTTACGACCAAGCCGCAGCCAGGCTTTGCCCATCAAGCCGCAGTAGAGGCTTCTGACAATATTTACGAGAGCCAAGTTAAGCACGAGTTTTTTAACGTAAAGCCGTAGTGGGCTTTGTGTGTTTTTTTTTCATGGAGTAGCCGAAGTAGGCGCTTCTCATCGGGAAGCCATATTGATAAGTTAGTGATGGAATGTGTGAAAGCGGTTTTGTGTTCAATTTAAGGCCTAGAAGCCCGTAGGAAAACCGTAAGTCACCAGAACATACATCAGTAGATCTATTTCCCGCAAATAAGTGTTTTAACATCAATTTGAACTGATAAATCGTGAAGTGAATATCACGACTCTTCGATTTCGGGTGTAGTAAAGTTTTAGAAGTAAAATGTCTGATTTAGGAACTCTACTTAGTAATAACTACTTTTTAGGCTAGAATTTTTGTAATTCTTGAACTGCAAGGGTTAGAACTTTTAATTTAAATCATTAATAAATTTTCTTTTTGTTGATTAAAGCTAGTGTTTCACTGTACACCTATCCTTCTTTTCAGTATAAGAAGGGTTGTACCAGACTGATTCTTTTATTTAACAACTGTATAACACTTCAGTATTTTTTCATTTTTTTAGCTGAAATTAGATCCTTTCTATTTTAAAATGAATGGTGCCCAAAATTAGTACAACTAAAGTTTTTTAACAATAGAAAATAATTCCAAAAAGACGTACAAAAATTATCTCTTACCCATATTACTCTACCAAGGAAAACTGAGCTAGTGTTTGTTTAATTTCTTTAGTTCTTTTAAAATCATTATTCACTCAATTCATTCTCAGAAATTAAAAAGGGGCTGCAAGAAGTGCGCCTCGAAGCGCGGGCGAGTTGCAGGCCACAATATATTATAGATGAATATTTCCTTTCAAAACTCAACTTTAAACTTATTTGGGTTCCGCTATTACCAATTACTAAAAAATGGACATTTTGCCAATATTGTGAAATATTAATATAAAATAACAGCCTTTTTACTTTACTGATATAGTGTTCATATCCAAAAAACATTTTTTCCAGTTTTTGTGCAAATATTATAACTATTAAAATATTTAGTATTGCAGAAGGTTGAAAAAAGAAAACGTTTTTTTTTTTACATTTGTCCCCAGGCAATTAAATATTAACCCTATTATAATTCATTTGGTACCTCTATTGCTTATAAAATTCCGTTTTCAGTTATAATAGCTGCGCCAAATAACAAAAATTGGAAAAATTAAGTTCTTTTTAACTGAAAGTGTACTTTCACATGTCGATACTATATTTTAGATGTTTTTTTTTTGTCAAATGCCAGCCGTAAGTTTATATTACCGTCTAGTAATATAATTAAGACGAATTGATAGAGGTGGGGATGGATAATGAAGTAATGATTTTAACTTTAAAATACAATTTCTGAAACACAATTTGGTCCTGTTACTTGAATTACAATGAATATCGAGAAATATTCTGTTTATTAGTTTGAATAGAGAAAAATCAGAAAGATATTCGTCCAATCTTTAGTGCCGAAAAATTAGATCTTCTAGGTTACTGCTAGTATAAGAAACAGTAAAAGATAGATTAAACCAGTAGACATAATCATACGGAAATCGTAGATACAAAAATTTTCCCGGATATAAAAACCTTAAAGTTTGTAAGACTTTGCAATTGTCTTTAATGTGAGCAACGAACATAAAAATTTTGTAAAATATTACTCCAATGTTCCTAAAAATAATAGACTCGTTTAAGAACAACACCGATAATATTCTAGTTATACTGCTTGGAAGATCTGTTTCTGGAAAAGGATATAAATATTTGGTTTTATAACATTACACTCAATCTTCCCAGGTTTTAAAATGTTGTCTACCTTGTCTTCATATTCATGTTACCTGCATAAATAAACTCTTAGCTAATTTTGGGAAAAGACAGTCTCGGTCGAACCTATCGAATATCTTGGAAAACCTCATATAAATGACATTAACTTATCCAGTGGTGTAGTTATTTCCAGGAAGATATTATCAAATCAAGCAGAAATTAATGGCGCAATCTTTTATGTAACAGGAAAAATAGAATCAGAATCAACTCTCAATTAGAAGCTACCTTAATATCTCCATGAATCATTCTGACCAAGGGAAACCGACCACTGTGCCAGAATGAGATAAGGTCAGGAGTCAATGCTACTCTTTGTATCAGAAATGTATATATTAGCAATTGTATTGATATTATGTCGCGATTTGATGATTGCTTTCCAACTCAAAATTTCTCGCCAAATCACGCGATTTGGTCACTTCCCAAAAATCAAGCGCAATTTTTACTCGCAAAGTGTTTCTTCCCATTCGCGAGCCTGCATGCATTAGTCGCTGCGTGTGAGCTAGAGCCGAAACGGATTTAAAAAACTTTAATAAATTTCCGAGAATCTTTCTTTTTCATGTATGAAATTTTTTTATTAGAAATTAAATAGAGCTTAAATAGTGTTTACCTTGTCTTATTTTTGTACAATCAAAAACGGTGTAAAAGAACTATATGTATAGGTGCATAAAATGAAAATTTTTATTCCGTAATTTTTGGACACATGCCCTACAGAGAAATCGCTTGACAAAACTGGCGGAAGACCGGCACGGTAGCAGAAATAGAAACTTGATATTATCTTTTTTAGTGTTCCGTATGGAACACTTATAAGTTCACTTCGGTGTCTGTCTGTATGTCCGTCTGTCACACCCGATTTTCTCCGAAACTATTTGACATCGAAAGTTGAAATTTGACAATAATATCGGAACTGAGAGCCGTATTGTTTTAAAAGTTAAATTTTTACTTAAAGGGTTACTTTGGGGGTGAAATCGAAAGTGAAAAAAAAAAAGAAATTACCGGGTCAAACGAAAGCTTGTGAAAACACGAGTTCGAAAAAATATATAACGTAATACTTGCGCAGACTTTTATTTGTATTATTTTTAAAAAATTGCCAAGAATCGGTGTCCCCTCGCCTTATCTCGACAAGTACTGATCAAAAAAATTTTATTTTAAAAGCAATTAACGTACGGAACACTAATTGCGCAAGTCCGACTTGCATTTGGCCGATTATTTAATACATTAATTACGTATAAAATTGACCAAAACTAAGATGAAAACTGGTTTTTGATGCAATAGGTATGAACTAAGAAAATAATAGCTTGAGCTTATCTATTTTTCAGGTTTAAAAATAAACACACAAAGGCAAAATAATGCTAAATACTTTGTTTTTTATTTTTAATAATAGTACATTCAATCTCTTTTTGAAGTTGGTCCTTGTCACCCCCAACCCCATATTGCATGACTTCCATCTCCGGCTCGATTTACTCGTGCTTTAATCATCTCATCAGAAGCAGCTTTAAGATCATATGCCCAACCAATTTTTGCAAACAATTCAATAAATTGTCTCGCTACATTGAAAGAAAATGCACCAAATTCTGAGGACCTGTAGTCCCATGGGAAAACATGATGGTAGTTATGAAAGCCCTCGCCTAATGTAATTGCGGACAGACTTACGATATCTCCTGGTCTGATAAACCTAAAAATATATTTATATCACACTGGTCGACAAAAAAAAACTTTCGGAAAAATACTGGGACCTGAGTAGTATTTTTTTATGTATTTTGATCCGCTGAACACGAATTTGATTTTCATTTTGCTCCATCACATCAGAGTTTTTTTCTAACCTCAAAAAACACCTAAAAATATACTAAAATTCTGTTTAATGGTAAAATCGAGACTCAATGCATATATTCCTACGTTTCTTGGGATGCTGAGTTCAAAATCAACGTAAAAATTGCACTCTGTGGTCAGTATTCCTTTCTAACCTCAAGAAGTACCGAAAAAATGAACTACGACCCTCAGTGATTAAAGAACTGTTTAAGATCACTTCAGGGTGGTTGCTTGGATTAAAACCTCTTATTTGAGGGCTTTTCGTACGGATGATTAAAAATATGAGGTTAGAATATTGAAATTTTTTTTATCAAAACTGATCTATACAAAATGGCAGACGCAAATGTTATGAAATAAGGTACAAACTGCATGGATGGAACATGTTTTTGGACTATAATCGCCCTGACATTATGGACGATAACTGCTCACTGGTTAAGTATTAACTTACTTGGCGATATCTTTATGTATTTTAACCCCCAAATTACGAATTTATCACCTACAGTTTTATCACGGACTGCAAAAAAAAATCAAAAGATTTTTGCAATGTAAGTTAATATTTGGCGAGTGGTATATAAATATATATATATATATATATATATATATATATATATATATATATATATATATATATACGAGGCTGGTTTGAAAAGTCCGAGAGATGGCACCACCGGCGCGTATCGAGGTCATGTTTAGTTAGTAGCATCTCTTGAATGAACGCACACCAAGTTTCAGCCATATTGGTCTATTTCTTTGTGTTTGGCATTCGTGTGAATCAAGGAAGTCGAGTGATTTTCAAGAAATGGACGAAAAAGAATTTCGTGTGGTGATTAAACATTACTTTATGAAAGGCAAAACGCCTCAGGAGACTAAAGAGAAGCTTGATAAACATTATGGTGACTCTGCACCTTCGATTAGAACAGTTTATAAGTGGTTTCAAAATTTTCGGACTGGCCATATGGGCACAAGTGACGCTGAACGTTCTGGACGGCCTGTGGAGGTTACGACTCCAGAAATCATTGATCAAATCCATGATATGGTGATGGATGACAGAAGAGTTAAGGTGCGTGAGATTGCTAGTGCTGTGGGCATCTCGACTGAACGGGTACATTATATTTTGCATAAACATTTAGACATGAGAAAGCTATCCGCAAGATGGGTGCCGCGATTGCTCACGCTTGACCAAAAACGCAATCGTGTGAAGTGTTGCAAGGATGGTTTGCAGCTGTTCTAGAAGAATCCGGAGGACTTTAAGCGTCGTTGCGTCACTGTGGATGAAACATGGATACATTACTATACTCCTGAGACCAAACAACAATCTAAACAATGGGTTACCAAGGAAGAATCTGCACCAAAAAAGGCGAAGACCGTTCCTTCGGCCGGAAAGTTTATGGCGACTGTCTTTTGGGATTCGCAAGGGATAATCCTCATCGACTATCTGGAAAAGGGTAAAACTATTACAGGTGAATATTATTCATCGTTATTGGACCGTTTGAAAACCGAGCTGCAAGAAAAACGCCCGCGATTGGCCCACAAGGAAGTCCTTTTCCATCACGACAACGCACCAGCACACACCTCAGCAGTTGTGGTCGCAAAATTAATGGAAATAGGATTCCAACTCGTTTCACATCCCCCCTATTCTCCAGACTTGGCTCCCTCGGACTACTATTTGTTCCCCAATTTGAAGAAATGGCTGGCGGGACAAAGATTTTATTCAAACGAGGAGGTGATTGCAGACACTAATGGATATTTTGCAGACTTGGACAAATCCTATTATTCGGAAGGGATCAACAAACTAGAACATCGTTGGACGAAGTGTATAAGCCTAAAAGGAGACTATGTCGAAAAATAAAAAAGGTTTACCCCAAACACATAAGTAGTTTTTATTTTTGCACGGACTTTTCAAACCAGCCTCGTATATCTTCCAAGCTGAATCTTATAAATTTAATAATAGCATTATCATACATCCTACTTATACGAGTAGCGAAAGTTTTGGAATCACTAGGAGGTATTAATGGTGGCCATCTAGCGGTCCAATTAACAGTAAAAACATGTTCAATGTATACAAACTGTATACATGAAATTTGTTTTCGAGAAGAACTCTGATAGGTGGGTGTTAAAGAGAGGTAGGTAATTTAACATGGGGGATAGGGTGGGTAATTTGGACAGGGGGGTTAATTTATAGGATTATGATGGGTACTTCCAGTTATCATCCATAACATCAGGGCGATTATCCAAAAACATGTGCCATCCATACAGTTTGTACCCTATTTCATAACATTTCCGTCCGTCATTTTGTATACACCATCTTTGATTTAAAAATTTCAATATTGTAACCTCAAGTTTTTAATCATCCATACGAAAAGTTCCCGCTTGAGAAGTTTTAATCCAAGAAACTACCCTGAAGTGATCTTGTACAGTACTTTAATTATTTAGGGCCGCAGTTCATTATTTAAGTACTTCTTGAGGTTAGAGAGGAATATTGATCAGAGAATGCAATTTTTACGTTGATTTTGAAGTCAGCCTCCCAAAAAATATAGAAATATATGCATGGAGTCTCTATTTTACCATTAAACAGCATTTTAGTCTATTTTTAGGTGTTTTTGAGGTTAGAAAAAAATCACGACGTGATGACAAAATGAACCTCAAATTCGTGTTCAGCAGGTCAAAATACATAGGAATATATTACTTAGGTCCCACTATATTTCCAAAAGTTTTTTTGTCAACCAGTGTAATTTAAAAGATATCAGTAACAAAAAATTGTTAGTTTTTCTGTATTCCCAGAAGAGTTCTGGCTGCGACAACAGTAAAAATTAAAAAAGGTGGATAGGGAAGCATTCGCTTTCAAATCAGAGAACACCAGTAAACGTGGTGATGCCTGAAATTGATGTATTGTTCACGTCCCGAAACATATATTCGTATTTTTATGGTACCGTTTAGACAACGCAGTAGTGATACCACGGGCGTTATAACTACTCAGTTGTAAGAACATTTAAATTAGTTAGTAAAAATTTTAGCGTAATGTATCTCGCATCTTATGTTCCATATATAAACAAATAACCGAGAAAAGAAAAAAAATTGTTTCAGTGGCTATTTACCTTAGTCCATTTAAATATTTAAAAGCCGCGTAAAACTATAATTACAGTAAGGTTTGTCAATAACCCACTGTTAAATATATTATTTCGGCAACAGTTTAAATAAAAAAAAAACCTGTGTCCATGATTGTGGTGATACAGGTGTTTTTTTGCTGATACGCGGCCATCTATTATGGATCTTAAACATGCTTGTTTCCACTCCTGTCCAGAAGTTAAGGTATTGTATGCGTGAAAAATAACCTAGGGATTCTTGTATTTATATTTATATATATATATATATATATATATATATATATATATATTATATATATATATACCAGGTGTACAAGTATGAAATACGGATTTCAGACAACAGATTGTGCACCAATGCAGTTTGTGCTATAAAAACTTAACACTGCGTCATTTTGTTGTGTCAACAACAAGTGTCAGACGCGCACGAGTGATAAATTGGAAAAGTGTGTGCATAGTGTTGTGTTGTTGTGTTCAATATGTCGAAATTTTGTTGTTTTGTTTTCTCTCCGTAGTAACGTCATGACAATCTGTAACGGGGGTAGAGTTATGTTACTTTCCCATAAATGTTCAGCACTAAGCCTTTCTGATATAAGAAATTCTTGTATAGTAACGGCCCTAAGCTTGATGTCCGCCTCCTTGAGATTAGCATAGCACCTTATCGCAAAATTTAAAAAATCCTACACAGGTATATTTGTGATCCCTTCTGTAATTTAATCCACTGTTTTCTATGTATTCTTGCACGCATTAAAATTTTAAATGGATAATTTATTTAGGGGAAACGATTTCATGACTAACTAGTTTAACTACCCTCAGGTATAAAAAACTCTTGGATTTGTGATAATTAGCATAATTGTTAAAATTTGTTTTTTCCCAAAAGGCAAGCAAATCGAGTTCTATCGGACTCAACATGGTATTGTTTCAGTCAAAGTAAGAACTTTGTTAGGTTATTTAAGCTCAGAAAATTCTGGAATCCTATTTCTGCTTGACAAGGTTTGTAAGCTTTAACATAGTTATTTAATAAAAAATTTTATCACCTTTATAAAAAATACTTGCTGTATCCCTTGAAGCTTTTCTTAGGTGAAATTTGGCAAATGTTGATATTAACCATGAGTAAAAAATCATAAAATCGTCACTGCAGAAGTCTTTTGAACTTAAATAACTCCAAATCATGTTATATCAGTATTGTTTACCATTTTGAATATAATACAAAATTATATAAAATACAATGCATAATATTTGAAAAAAGGTATGCTCCATTTGCTAATGCTTTGCGAAATTCGAGATATCCACGCATTAATAGGACACCCTGCATGTGCACTAGTATTGTAACATACCTTAACTTTCTATTTAACATAAAGCTTGTAATTGTTGTCTAGAACTTACTAGAAAGTAATTAAAATATAGAAAATAATACCTAATAATAATTTCGAATTTGTGATATAATAATAAATGAGTGATTTGTATATATATATATATATATATAGTTATATATAATATATATATATGATAAATATGTATATATATATATATATATATATATATATATATATATATATATATTATATATATATATATATATATACCAGCCGTGCCCGCGGCTCCGCTCGCGTGGATTTGATTCACTACCATCGTCACTTCTGCTTATTCCTTATGTTACCTAACGTAATAAAATATCTGCCATTATTTCCCCTTATCTCCCATTATTTCTCCTTATCTTCCCTTATCTCACCTTATCCCCATTATCTAGGCTTATCTTGATTTATCTCGCAATATTATCTCCTTATCTCATCATAACTCCCATTATCTAGACTTATCTCTTCTTATCTCCCATTATTTCTCCTTATCTCCCATTATCTCACCTTATCTTCTATTATCTAGGCTTATATCGAATTATATAAAACATATCTATAAATTTATAAAAACACGTAAATCGGATAAGTGGTTCTCAAGTGATAAGCGCACTGACGGACAGACAGACAGACAGAGAGACATTGCAGCTTTATATATATTATATTCTTTGCAACTTGAAATTGTTCCATATTTAATGGTTTAGGCAGTGTATTGCAAGAGAACGCGCGCTAATCGTAACCTTTTTTTCCAACTTGATTCACTAATATCGTCACTGCTTATCCTTTAAGTTACCTAACGCAATAAAATATATCCTATAACATGGCTAGAGAAACATATGGATGTTTTAAAAAAAAAGCACGTAACGCACTAACGGACAGACAGACAGACAGACAGACGTTGCATTATATATATATATATATATATATATATATGTATATATATATATATATATATATATATATATATATATATATATATATATATATATATATATATATATTTATATATATATATATATATATATATATATATATAATATATATATATATATATATATATATATATATAATCCTTTAGATAGATAACCTAGCCAGAGAGCATATGTATGTTTTAAAAAAAAAAGCACGTAAATCGGATAAGTAGTTCTCCATTGATAAGTGCAGTAACGGACAGACAGGCAGACAGACAGACAGAGAGACGTTGCATTTTATATATATTATAGATAGAAGATTATAGATAACCTGACCAGAGAACAAATGTAATGAATTAAAGAAAAAAAACACGTAAATCGGATAAGTGGTTCTCGAGTGATAAGCGCACTAACGGACAGACAGACAGACATACCGGGAGGACGTTGCATTTTATATATATTATATTCTTTGCTACATAATTTTGTTCCATATTTAATGCATTAGGCAGTGTATTGCAAGAGAATGCGCTAGCGGCAAACTTTTTTTTCCGACTTGATTTACTATTATCGTCACTGCTAATAGTTTAGCATGTTTTTAAAAATAAAGCACGTAAATCGGATAAGTGGTTCTCCAGTGATAAGCGCACAAACGGACAAACAGACAGAGAGACGTTGCATTTTATATATATTATAGATATCCTTTGCTACATGACATGTTCCATATTTAGTAGTTTAGGCAGTGTATTGCAAGAGAACGCGCTAGCGGCCAACTTTTTTTCCGATCTGATTCACTATTATCATCACTGCTTATTCCTCATGTTACCTAACGTAATATTTAAAATATAGCGTATAATTTGGTCAGGAAAAGGTCATGTTTGTTTTAAAAAAAAAAAAGCACGTAAATCGGATAAGTGG